>JAXQQM020061374.1:0-46701 GCA_034641835.2 Pinus albicaulis
TCCAGAGGGAAGATTTTCTGTAATGATACTTCTTACCCTAGGTGAACCTGGATCGCTAGAAGTTGGTGTAATAAATCCCGAGGATGTTTCCAAAACAGAAGATTCAGTTTCAGGTTCAGAGATTTCAGGTTCGTCAGATAATTCACCAGAAGGAGAAATACTTTCAGTAACTTCAGAAACTGAAATCGGTTCTTGAATGTATTATGTTGTAGGTATTTGATGATCAGGATGTATAACTATAGATGAACTTCCAATTTCTGTTGATCTAATTCTACTACTACTGGATGCTACCAGAGCACGAAGCCCTTCAAGTTGACTTGGTGAATATTCAGGGGGTTTCCCTTGTATTCTCCGGGATTGTCTCGGCAATTCCGCCACGATTAAAAATTATCTAATCACACGCAAAAAAAGAAAAATTTCAATGAAAACACCTAAAGTCTCTAAGAAACAAACAATTGAATCATACGCTTAAAAATCTAGGAGTTCAAACCACACACAAACAGTAACTTTCCGCACTAAAAACACTAGTTGGTGATGAAATCCAACTTAGTAGAGTTTTAACACGAAAAGGGTGGTTGGAACAGTTACCCCGACAACCTGCTTAATGAAACAGACTGGTGCAAGTTTCTCCACTATACCATCTCGAGTGAAGATAACCCTCCGGAGAGTCCAAGTGAGTCTAGCCGACGTCTGTTCCAGGTACAGTGGGATCTTCCCTCCACCATCACCTTAGGAAATAATCCTAAAGATTATGGCCACTAAGGTTACCAACTGAAACAAATATACCTGGGGGAATAGTCTACGATCCGACACACACGCAAGGGCAGAGTAACAAAGCTCAATCCCCTTGAAGGCTCCTTGAAATAATCCAAGGTTTACCGACAAGTGACCCCAGGCTCCTTGACAATGGTCTATCCGAGGTTTACCATTGTTAATACGTGTATATCTTCTATCGTTCCCAATGAGGAAGGATTGATTACCCCACTGGTTCAGATATGATCTCGTGCTTGACTCCTTTAGGAGGAGCTTCCCAGAGCATAGATGTAACAATTGGAATTTCTTCCTACCACAAGATTTGTCTACTTGTTTGTTTTAGCTATCTTGGAGAGTTAATTACTCCCTACTCCAAGATACTAGCCTAAGCTATGTTGGTGATAAGAGCCCTAGAAATAAAAGATTACTAAATGAATTTTAATTAAGCGTTACTTTTATGAGCTGTTTCTTAAGTCAATGGGTGCGGAAATGAAACTTTGGATGATGTGAAGACTCGATTTCCAAAAAACACTAAAATGCACCTAGAATGATAATCAATTATTTTTCTTTCAATGAACTTCTATCTAAGAAAGAGTTGGAGAATGCAATTCTTTTAATAAACAATTCCTTCTTTAAACATGAAGAATGATTGAAAGAAAATATTTTGTCTTTTCAATGATGATATATATCAAGCTCATAACAAAACCCTTTTTCTTTCCAAACTTGAAGCTACAAAACAATTTTCCTTCAAAAGAAAGCTATAAAAATTAAAAACTACTCAAAACCACAAAATCTAATCTTGAGAACTATGATTTTAAACAATCTAAATTGAGTAAAAACTTTAAGATTTTTTGAAGAATGTTTTCCTTAGTTTTTCAGCAAACTAAGAGTCTATTTGTTTAGAATAACAAACAGATCAAAAACACTCAAAATATGTTTTTTTTTATAAAAATGAAATTCAAAACTTTCAACCAAGTTTTTTCGAAGATTCGCAAAGAAACAAAAGGCTCTATTTCTCAATAAAGGATGTTTTCACAATCAGGTCGGATTCAAAAAGACAAAAAGAGATCAATGTAATCTTAGATACTTCAAACTGTCAAAGCTTCGAATCGCTACAAAGACCAAGTGGAAAAACAATCCAAAATGAAAAATCTTCTAGAAAATCATCAAAACATCAATACTGTTGGAGTTCATTCACAAAAAATTCTTGACAGAAACAATAATCAATCTGGGCAGAAACCAAAGAGCTAAATCCAAATAAAAATAAACTAGAGAAAGAAATCTAGAAGTTTTCTAAAATTTTCACAGGGTCCACAGGCAACCATTATTGACAGGTGCAGTCCCACACTGTATTCTTTACAGAAAGTGCGAACCTGCCCGCACTGTCAAAATAAGCCAGAGTGCGGTCTTAGGAAAAATTATAGAAAAACTTAAAATATTTCTAAATTTTCAAAAACAGGGAAAATCTAAATTACCCAGACAGATATGTATCAATCAAAAATCAGGAAAAAATGTTTCCTCAAATAAAAAATAAAAGAGAACCAAAAACAACAAGTTCTTTCCCCAGCGGAGTCGCCATTTTGTTGTGTAGATTAATCCGTCTTGCGGACAAGACCGATCTCTCTAGTACTAAAGGTAACTAGCAACAAACATCCAATTATACTAATCTCTCTCTAAGCATATAAGATTCATAAAAACACTATATAGGTGTAAGGCCTACCTTATGTCCAACGCTTGCTTGATCTCGTTGAAGTCCTTCCCGTGCACTGAAAGAACGTTCCTCGTGAATCTGCAGTCACAAACAAGCAAAAAGATTACACAGCACCTGTATAGACATTATTATAAATCATACTCATCATAATGATCAAGGAATTTATGAAATAAACCATGAATAGACAGTTTAATGAGAGAAATGAGTATATTTGTATTAACTTCAAATAAAAGAAAACCTTTACAACCTGTGCCTTGATGTCGTGCAGGTCCTCCTGGGGTCCGAAGCAGGAATATCTTCTACTTTGACAAGCATTGCACTCTTTGAACCAAGACGGATAGAGGTGAGTGATTTAACCTCACAGAAAGTCTTAGTTAACTAAGTCTGAATCTCAACAGCATTTAACTTCAAATATCTTAAAGCTACTCCCTTTGAGGCTACCCAAGGCCTCTTTTTATAGTGAAAAGAGGAGGTTTTCTGTTCCAAATATGAAGGGATAGAATCCTCCTTCAAAGGGATTAGCTCCTTACATCAAGGGGTTAGCTCCATCAAGTGAGGGATGCATGAACCTTCTCAAAGCGTATCCATTCCCGAAAATTCCCATCTAGAATCTTCTAGAATTCATCTGAAATCAACTTTTATTTTTACTTTCTCGCCTTTTTGAGTTTTACAGAGGTCCGCACCCATAACACAAAGAACGTGCGGTATGGTTCCGCAGGCAAGTTGAAATTTAGGTGCGGGACCGCAGGCAATGAATAGAGAAAGTGCGATACCAATGTTTAGGGGATTTTTAGGAACTTTTCTCTGATTTTGAAAGCTTGACATGAGGAGCTGATATGTTAGACTTGCAAAAGGAGGAAGTATGAGTAATAATGAGCTCATACTCATAGCAAAATCTCGTGATAGCAGCTTTTAGTGTAACACTTAATTTGATATAATCATGTAAATTATGTATTAAATGAAATAAATATATTCATTGGTACAATTATCATATAAATTGATAAAACTAAACACATTTATCCATTATTACACAATAAACCATATTTAAATATTTTGAATTACATATTTATAATCATTAATAAAGGTTTATATATTATTAAAAAATTAAATAAATTTCATACCTAAACAATTAGCAAAAGTTCATAATACCATTAAAAATTAACCAAGGTTCATATCAAACAATTAATAAAAGTTCATACACCATTAAAAAATTAATTAAGGTTCATATATAAATTAACAAAGGTTCATACATTAATCCCTGATGGGGGTGAGGTCTGAGCAACATGTGGAAGGTGTCTCGCATGAGTAAATAAAAGTGGAGTGAGGGTGAGGAAGGGTCCTCCCAATCCCTTCACCATAACACATGTAGCAGGAAAGGTATTGACTCCACGTTGGAAATTCGTGTGAAAAAGAATTGCGCGTTGGAGTTTGTGTGTGGTGAAAGGTTAAGGCGAGGGAAGATGAGGGAGCCCGAAATTCAACTCCTCACTCTAGTTTGGTATTGGTATTAGCGGTGGCCTCTGGGGAGGAAGCGTAAGCATTGTAGGAAGGTTTACAAAGGGAGTGGCTTGTGTGTGATTGTCGTGGGAATTTGTTGGTATGGTGTGTTCAACCAATTCCTGCTGCTCAGTTTCTTAGCCATTGTCTGCGTTTGGGTTGAGGATAGAAAGTTGAAGGGAAGTGAGCTCACTCGTTTCCATTTTTATTGAATTTCGGTGAGCCTTGTTTTTAATGCTAAGAGAGGAAGTTGGAATCTGCAATCTAAGAAACCTTGAGGGTGGTGGCGGAAAACTAGTTTCTTTTCCCAATTTCGTGCCCTTCGGCGTGGGTGTGACGGTGTTTGGTGTATTGGTGTGTGGTCTCTGTGCCGAGAGTTTGGAGGCTAGTCGCTGCCTTGGGGGAAATTACGCTCACACATTGACTACTTTGTCGTCGTTTATTGTTCAATTGCCTGTGTTGGTTTAGTGGGTGGTGGTAATTGGTTTTCCTGGTGGTGGTATTTATTTGGTAGTGGAGGGTGGATATGTGCTTCCCCATGGTGGTGGGAAGTGACATTTAGCTCCTTTGCTAGTGGTGGTTGCTTTCTATGGTGGGGGGTCTAGTCTCTTGACTCTGCACATGATGGGGCTCCTCAACCTTGTCGAATTATGAAGCCCTCGGTGTTGTGTGGGAATTCTCCCTCCCCTTTTTTCCATGGCCTTGTGGGGGTGGGGGACTTGGAAATAATAATGGCGGATCCATGCCGGGGCAGAAAGACTTTGGGGCATGCGTGACTCGCCAGTGTGTGTGAGCGTGGGGGTCATGGAGGAGGAAGTGGGGGGCTAGCAGGGGTGGGGGTTCGAGGGTTCAAATATGAGTCGTTGGGGGCGAAGGAGCCTGTGGTGGTAGGGAATTGTGGGTTTGATAGCTCTAAGTTAAATGAGGGGCATGATATCCAACATTGCTACTTGGAGAACTATCATGCACTTATCAACAACCTGATGGAAAAAGTGGATACAACTGAGAGAGTCTGTCATGAGGAGCATGTAGATGTGATGGAAACATTGGACCAAATGCACTATTTACAGTGCTAAGTCCGGGAGAGACTGGTAGTGGTTTGGAAAGGCCAAAATCAACTCACTCATGAGAAAGTAGAAAATATGGAGACGTATTTTGCACACTTTAAAGGGCACGTTCAATGCCACTTTTGTCCTCCACTGCCTCTAGAAACATCCCCTGACAACCCTGCATCCATCACGTCAGACGACTAGTATGCTATCTGATGTTTTTTATGTTTTATATGTGTTTTGGTGCATCTGGTTCAACTGTTTATGGACAATGTCCTAGCTAGTCTCTCTTTTGTTTTTTTTTCATCTGGTGCAAAGTTTGGTCAACAAACCCTGTTGGGGTGAGACCACTTATTTTTTAAGTGGCTATATATACTCCTTTTTCCCTACATGAATAGAACATTGACTTACAAAAAAAAAAGGTTCATACACCATTAAAAATTTAATTAAGGCTCATACTTAAATTAATAAAGGTTCATACCTATTTAAAAAATAGGTCTATAAATATATATTTTAGGTTTATCTATTTAGTATTTATCAAATGTAAATATGATGATTTAATACTAGGTTTAAATGAACCCACACTTTTAACATAAGAAATGTTATAATATTTATCTATTTATTAAATGGAAATATGAAGATTTAACCTTAGATTTAAAACAACTCACACTTTTAACATTAATCAATCAATTTTAAAAATTAAACTAATTTATGGCCAACTAAATATAAATATAAATATTAATTTGACTATCTAAATATTACCTTTACTAAAACTATAATGAAGGCATTGGTGTAAAGTATAAGATAGTGTAGAAATTATATAATTGATATGTTATACATCCGAGATTCTCCTGATCACACACTATTTGACTTCATGCAAAATACATAATCTCTTCTACCATTTATCATTAATTGTGGAAATAAAATCAATTGCATGCATACATTAAAACCATATAAATTCACACATATGAACACAGTAATTTATGGGAAAGATTAAAGCTGAAAACCCCCAACTATCTGTATATTATATGTCATAGAGATCATGTAACAATAATCATACAAATCTCCTCACAAGCTCTCAGTACAATCTCCAATTGCTACACACTAATTAGGTCTGATCTAGCAAATCCCATGCACCGATCTCTGCCACATGCTAGCCCACCTCTATTGCGCAATCACTACTAAAGAATGGCTTTGAATGAACTCGAATTGGTCCAGCCTTGCTCACGCAATCCTCATTGGCATCTCCAACCACTGTGGGTTGCAAATCATGCAACACTATAATCACAACTGATAGTCACACTGCTCTTTCACCTACCTCTCCACTGGTCTCCACTGAAACTATCCATGCACTGTAGTTAACTGATGTATTCTTCAGTTTATTAATGAGTTAATAATTAGTGAATTAATTAATAATTAATTCACACCACTCTCACTAGTGTATCAATCAGTTAGACTAGATACAACTAGCTCAACTGTGTCTAACTGAGTTAAACTGAACACAACTCCATTAACTACTTTTACTAACTCCACCAAACTCTGTCACATGAGTTCTAACTGAAGTCTCCATGCAATAGCTCCACTTAACCCTCAGGAATAGCGTAATTCCTTCTGTCAGCTCCTGTGCCACATCCGTGCACTTAACTGAAGTGCTCCAAGAGAATAAGATAATGTTTATAGTCCGAATATTATTAAGAGCTAATAATATTCGACATATCTATTTTTAGACTGGCAATCTAAAAATAGATTCCGCCCAATATGTCTAAAAATAGAAGTCCATCTATTTTTCCAATTTGACCAACCATCCACAAATAGCATCCTGCAACTCATAGAATATGATCGACATGTCTAAAAATAGACATAGTCTAAAAATAGACTTTGCGCCAAAAATAGCCTGCGGGCCCACTTAGTGAAGGCGACTCTTTTCACTAAGCTCCTCATATTGTTGAATCTCAACACTCCCTCTCAACAAGATAGGGATTATTTTCCACCCCGATCTTGTCTCTATGTTATTCGAATTTGCTACTGGTGAGTGCCTTCGTCAGAATATCTGCATCCTAATCCTTCGTAGGAATGTAAGAAAGCAACATGATCTTCCGCTGCACACAATCTCTGATATGATGGTACCGGATGTCAATATGTTTATATCTATCATGAAATACTGGATTAACTGAGAGTTTAATGCAACTCTGATTATCACAATATATCACAGTAGGATCTAAGTGTGAACCGGACAACCCGACCAGGATCTTCCTCATCCATATAGCCTCGCATGCAGCCAAACTCGCTGCCATATACTCGGGCTCTGCTAAACTGAGTGCCACGGATCTGTGCTTCCTACTATACCAAGAAACTGTTGTCGACCTGATACTGAAAATCTCTCCAGATGTGCTCTTTATGTCCGTTGGGCTTCCTGCCAAATTTGCATCCGTGAAGCCATGCAGCTTCACCTCATCTGACTGTCTGTACCACAATCCATATCCCAATGTGCCTCTGAGATATCTCAATACATGCTTCCCCGCCTTCCAAAATATCTTGGTAGGCTTAACCATAGCTTGTGAAAGCTGGTTAACAACATAGCATATGTTCGGTTGTGTATTGACTAGATACATGAGCGAACCAACCAACTTTCGGTAAATAGTGGCATCCACTACCTCCGTCGATGTAGCATCCTCTTTCCTCCAACCACCAGGAAGAGGAGTGTCGATAGGATTGCAACCTTGCATGTTGAACTTCTCCAGTATCTCCCAGGCATACTTGCCTTGAGACACAAATAATCCATCCTTCTGCTGCCAAATTTCCAATCCTAGGAAATAATGAAGGAGGCCCAAGTCCTTCATCTCAAACTCTCAGCAAGATCCTCCTTGATGAGAGTATCAACTGCTCATCACCGACAAGATCAAATCATCTACATAAAGTACAATGATCAGCAACTTACCCTCAACCACTATCCGGTACAAAAGTTGGGATCCGCCTCGCTCTTGGTGAATCCAATACCGGTGAAATAACTGTCTATCCATGTGTACCAAGCATGAGGTGCTTGTTTCAACCCATACAACGCTCTTTTGAGCCTGCACACATGCAACTCGTTGCTGAAGATCTCGAAACCTTTAGGCTGCTCTATGTACACCTCCTCCTCAATGACTTCGTTGAGGAATGCAATATTCACATCCATCTGATGAATTTGCCATCCCATCTGCGCTGAGAGAGCTAGGATACTCCGTATGGAAGAATACCTTGTGACAGGTGCAAAGGTTTCCTCATAGTTGATCCCCTCAATCTGTGAGAAGCCTTGGGAAAAAAATCTTGCCTTGTACTTCTCGACACTCCCGTCAGCAGCTTGTTTCACTTTGTAGATCCATCTCGAACCTACCACTGATTTCCTTTCCGGCCTTAGAACAATCTCCCATGCACTGTTTCTGAGAATCGAATCATACTCTTCCACCATGGCATCTACCCATGCAGGGTCCTCCACAGCTTCCTCAAAAGAGGATGGTTCTATCATGATACACTTGCTCATCAGAGCCATGTATCCAGTATACCGGTCAGGTGACTATCTCTGTCTACGTTGTGATGTAGGTGCTCCTACAATATTCTCTGCATCAAGATTCAGTCGCTCAGCTTCTGTAGTGCACTTCCGTCCTCTGATGGTTGGCGCTGCATGAGTGGTTTCTTCCACTCCATGAACCTCCTCTTGTGGCTGATCCACATCCCGAGGCTCATCCTTAGGAACTAATAGCTCCTCATATGCATGCAAGTGTGGCTCCCTCTCAAGCGAACACTTCATGGCTTTCTCCTCCTGAAATTTGATATCCCGTCGCACAACAGTCTTGCGACTGTCTGGAAAATACACACGATAGTTGTGGGGCGTATCAGTGTACCCCACAAATATCCCAACCTTTGTGGTCGGCTCCAGCTTCTTCCTGGCATCCTTCGTCACATGCATGTAGACAGGTGAACCAAAAATCCTCAAATGGGAAATATCAGGCCTCTTACCAGAAAACGCCTCCTTGGGTGTACTCATGCCAAGTATCTTGTGAGGACAACGGTTCTGCACATATACTGCAGTATTGCATGCCTCCGCCCACAAGTGAATGGGTAGGCCCTGATCATGCAACATCGCCCGTGTAGCACCCACGATCGTTCTGTTCTTCCGCTCAGCAACCCCGTTCTGCTGTGGGTTATGAGGTGCTATGAGCTCTCTTCGAATTCCTTCTGCGCTGCAAAAGTCCTTGAATTTGCCAGAGATGAATTCACCACCATTGTCGCTCCTAAGAGCCTTCACCTGCTTCCCTGATTCTTTCTCAACCAGTGCCTTGAACTCACAGAACTTTGAGTATGTCTCGCTCTTCTTCTGCATGAAGAAGATCCAACACTTCTAAGAAAAATCATCAACAAATATCACATAGTACCTGTGCTTTGCTGTCGAAGCTACTGAGAAAGGTCCACACACGTCTGTGTGAATTCTCTCAAGGATCGTTGTGGCACGACTATCCTTCTCGTGAAAGGTGGCTTTCACAAATTTTCCCAAGGTACATCCCTTGCACTGATCTGACTGCGCAAGAGTACCCTTAGGAAGCCCAGTAGAAATCTGCTGCAGTATCTTCAAAGCTCCATGGTGAAGGTGGCCCAATCTCCGGTGCCACAACTCGCCATCATCCTGGCTCACCACTCCTTTTGCCTTGCCTGCCATTGTTGCGCAGCCATCTACCTGCAATTGATAAAGGTTCTTAACTCGAACCCCTATCCTCCGAGTCTCACCAGTTGCCTTACTGCGCAGGAAAGCCTTTCCCTCGCTAAAGACAACATCATATCCCTTGTCTTCTAACATCGCCACAGAGATAAGATTCTTCTTCAATCCCGGAACATGCATCACTTCCTTCAATACGAAGGGTTTACCAGACTCCCTCTCAAAGGAAATGGTACCGATACCGGTCGCACTATATCTACCATCATCGCCCATCTCGATGTGCACTCCAAGATCTTTCTCATCCAGATCAGTAAACAAATCTTTATCTCCTATCATGTGAAAAGACGCACCATTGTCAAGAAACCACACTGAAACCATCACACTTGAGACCAAGCATGCGATCAGCGAAAATCCAGCTCAAACTGTGAGGCTAAGGCCTCTCCAGCTGCAGATCCAGCAGCCTGCTTATTTTTCTTCTTCTGTGGACAATTAGTGGCGTAATGTCCATGTTGGTGACAGTGAAAGCACTTCACCTTGGACATGTCCTGCTTCTTGCCTTTCGCACCAGATTGAGAAGCATTCTTCTTGCTCTTCCCCTTCCTTGCTTTGGCAGCCAAAGTGAAATTTTCTTCATCTGAGTTCTTTGATGAAGATCCGTCCCTGGTACTCCGCCTTATCTCCTCTTGCACAAGATCCGACCAAAGTCGCTCCCATCCTGGCAATTTCTCCCGACCATTGACAGAGTCCTAATAGGAATGCCAACTCTTAGGAAGCCCAAGGAGAGCCAAGCTCACCAAGTCCTCATCATCAACAGTCACCCCCACACTTCCCAGCTCATCCCTGCATTGGATGAACTTCGTGAGGTACTTGGGCATACTGTCGCCTTTCTCCATTTTTATGTTTATGAGTTTATGCTTGAGCGCCATCTTCCTCTGATCGCTCTTGCTTTGGAATAAATCTGTCAAAGCTTTCCACATCAAGAATGGAGAAGATTTACCATGAAGGCTGGACACTATGTGATCCTTCACACCTTCCAATAGAATCCTTTGACACTTTTCTGTCTTCTTTTGCCATGCGTCAAGTATGGCAGCATCACTAGAAGTAGGTTTTGGAATTTCTGCATCTATGAACTCCTTCAACCCATTGTCATCTAGCACCGCCTCCATCCCGTCCTTCCATGCAATATAATTCGAGCTGCCCTCAAGGGCATACTCCAATCGCAATCCGTTGAAAGACATCTCAACTTCGACACCAAGAAAACACTGCTGCAAATTCGAATTCCACCAGCACAAAACTCAACCGCTTCAATGTTTTGCAATTGCTCCAATGATCAATATCGCTCTGATACCATGTAGAAATTTATATAACTGATATGTTATACATCCAAGATTCTCCTGATCACACACTATTTGACTTCATGCACAATACAAAATCTCTTCTACCATTGATCATTAATTGCGGAAATAAAATCAATTGCATGCACACATTAAAACCATAAACATTCACACATATGAACACAGTATTTTATGGAAAATCTTAAAGTTGAAAATCCCCAACTATCTGCATATTATATGTCATAGAGATCATGTAACAATCATCACATAAATCTCCTCACAGCTCAAGACAATCTCCAATTGCTACACACTAATCAGTTCGATCTAGCAAATCCCATGCACCGATCTCTACCACCCGTTAGCCCGCCTCTATCGCGCAATCACTACCGAAGAATGGCTCGAATGAACTCAAATTGTCCCGCACTTGCTCACGCAACTCTCATCGTTAATTTAACCACTGTGTGTTGCAAATCATGCAACACTATAGTCACAACTAATAGTCACATTGCTCTTTCACCTACCTCTCCACTGGTCTCCACTGAAACTGTCCATGCACTGTAGTTAACTGATGTATTCTTCAGTTGATTAATGAGTTAATAATTAGTGAATTAATTAATAATTAATTCACACCACTCTCACTAGTGTATCAATAAGTTAGACTAGATACAACTAGCTCAACTGTGTCTAACTGAGTTAAACTGAACACAACTCCATTAACTACTTCTACTAACTCCACCAAACTCTGTCACATGAGTTCTAACTGAAGTCTCCATGCAATAGCTCCACTTAACCCTCAGGAATAGCATAATTCCTTTTGTCAGCTCCTGTGCCACATATGTGCACTTAACTGAAGTGCTCCAAGAGAATAAGATAATGTTTATAGTCCAAATATTATTAAGAGCTAATAATATTCGACATATCTATTTTTAGACTGGAAATCTAAAAATAGATTCCGCCCAATATGTCTAAAAATAGAAGTCCATCTATTTTTCCAACTTGACCAACCATCCACAAATAGCATCCTACAACTCATAGAATATAATCGACATGTCTAAAAATAGACTGTGCGCCAAAAATAGCCTGCGGGCCCACTTAGTGAAGGCGACTTCTTTCCACTAAGCTCATCATCTTGTTGCAATCTCAACATATAGATGATACATGAAATTATGTTAATTGTAGATGAATCCATCTGCAATGTTAAACTGTAGAGACAAAAGGTTATTCAGTTCAATTTTAACAATGTAAATTCAGGGACCCCTTTGTCTCTAAATCTTAACACTACAGATGGATTCGAAGACCCCTGTAGTGAAATGTAACACTTCAGTATCAAAATTTCAATTTTCCATTTATGGAGAGACACAATTAAAAATTACTGACATAAATAACTAATTCATATATTTTTTGTACTTGTTATTTGGTCATATTTTTATTCTTGGACTATAATAATCATTTACATTAATCATTATTAATTTTGTCACTTATTATCTAGTCATATATTTTAATCCTAGACTAAATTAGTCATTTAAGCTAGTCGATTTTAGTTTAGTCACTTATTATCTAGTTATAAATTTTATCCCTAGACTAAATTAGTCATTTAAATTGGTCATTTTTAGTTTAGTCACTTCTAATCTAGTCGTGTATTCTATTCCTAGACTAAATTACTCATTTAAGTTAGTCATTTTTAGTTCGGTCACTTAAAATTGCTCAAATTTAGTAGTAATTCACTTCAAATAATTGTGGTGACTAACTTTTTTAGTCACCTGGTCATTAATTTCATCATTTTTTACTAGTGGGGCAAGTGAAGAAGGGTTCATGTGAAGAACCTGTATAAGCTAGATGTGAAATATTGTGCTGCATTATGGACTAAGGTGGAGAAAGTGCAAGGCTGCGATGTCGGTGAAATTTGGAACATAAGACTTGGCCATTTTCACCATGGTGCATTAAATATTATGCAACAAATAACCACTGGCCCCCCCAAAGGAGCATTTGAGCAACAAAATGTATGCAAAGGATGTACCTTGGGGAAGTACTCAAAATCCACATTCCATGATTGGGACAACAAACACATCCAGTCTTGGAAAGGATCCACTCTGATGTATGTGGACCTTTCTCAACATCGTCCATTGCCAGACATAAGCACTATGTTAGATTTGTTTATTATTTCTCAAGGAAGTGTTGGATATTCTTCATGCGGAAGAAAGATGAGACATTATCCAAGTTCGTAGAATTTAAGGCAATGGTTGAGAAATAAACAAGAAAGAAGGTGAAGGCTCTTAGGACCGATAATGGAAGTGTGTACATGTCGAATGAATTTAAAAAAATTTATACGAAAGAAGGCATTCGATAAGAGTTGATGACACCCCACAACCCACAACGTAATGGGTTGGTTGAGAGAAATAATCGTAGCATTGTGGGATCAACAAGGCGTTGTTGCATGACCAAGGCCCACCTCTTAATTTGTGGGTTGAAGCATGCAACACAACACTATATTTGCAGAATCGAGGTCCTCATCAGATTTTGGGCATGATTACACCGTAGGAGGCTTTCTCGGGGAGAAATTCGGATGTGTCGCACTTCAGGATTTTTGGAGCCTTTGTTTACTGCCATGTCTCCAAAGAATCAATGAAGAAGCTTGAGATGAAAGCAAAGTTGGGGGTATTTTTGGGTTACATAGAAACTCCTCACAACTCCCGTGTGTATCTGCCATCCCTCAGAATGGCAGTTATGTGAAGGGATGTAAAGTTTAATGAGAAGAAAGCGATGCAATACTCTCTTGAGAGGGAGCTTCATATTCCACTAGAAGAGGAGATTTTAGATCCAAAGGAGGAACTTCAGGAAGTTGTGGAGCAACCACAAATTGAGGATAAAAGAGTGGAGACAACCACTCGAGCAAAACCATCTAGAGAAGTTAGAAAAATAATTTTGGAAGCTGAAAGACTTATGCAGGATGTGAGGGAGAATGTGGGTGCTCCTTCAAATCAACGTAGGCAGAAAAGGTAACTTGATCGATACACTAGCTACATGGATCTAATGAATGAGCTTGTATAGACTAATCCATCCTCTTTCGAGGAAGAAGTAGAGCAACCTATATGGGTTGATGAAATGGCAGAAGAATATGAATCCATTGTAAAGAACAATGTTTCGAAAGTGGTCCCGAGACTAGCAGATAAATCAATTGTGGGTTTAAGATGGATCTAAGTATGCAGCAAATAGAAGCATATTTGTGGCAAAGGGGTACTCTCAAGTTGAGGGAATTGATTATGAGGAGACATTTTCTCTTGTAGCAAGGTACTCATCCATAGATCAATTTTTTCACTGGCTGCGCAGATGGGGTGGAAGACCCACCAGATGAATGTAAAAACAACATTCCTCAATGGGGTTATTGAGGAGGATGTGTACATCGAGCAACCAAAGGGATTTGAGACATTTGATCCAGAATATCATGTGTGCAGAATCAAGAGAGTAGTGTACAGTCTTAAACAAGCACCCTGTGCTTGGTACACCAGGATCGACAAGTATCTCACTAGTTTGGGCTTCACCAAAAGTGAAGTAGATGAAAACCTCTATCACATATTGGTAGAAGATAAATTTTTTATTATTTTCTTATACGTTTGATGATTTAATTTTTAACTGGTGATGAGCAGCTTATCATATCTTGCAAGGAGGACCTTACAAGGGAATTGGAAATGAAGGACATGGGTCTCATACACTAATTCCTTGGGTTGGAAGTATGGCAAGGCGATGGGGAACTATTTATCTCTCAAGGAAAGTATGCAAATGAGATACTTTGAATATTTCGCATGGATAGTTGTAAATCCATCGAGACTCCTCTAGCAACCAACTGGAGGAAGGAGGATGCCACTTCAGGTGAAGTGGATGCTACCATTTATTGGCAGCTAGTGGTTTCACTAACGTATCTTGTGAACACATGACTAGATTTGTGCTATGAAGTTAACTAACTGAGTCAAGCTATGGTTAGGCCAACCAAATTATTTTGGAAGGCAACTAAGCATGTTTTACGGTACCTCAGTGGAACTACCCAGTTTGGACTATGGTACAAACAAATAGAGGGAGTGAAGTTGTGTGGCTTCACAGATGTAGATTGGGAAGGAAGTCCATCAGACCAAAAGAGTACATCAGGTGGAACTTTCAGTGTTGGGTCCACAGCTATTTCCTGGTACAACAGGAAGCAAATATCTATGGTGCTCAGCTCAATAGAAGCAGAATACATGGCTGAAAGTCAAGCAACATGCGAGGTGATATGGATGATAAAAATACTTATGGGATTGTTTAGTCAGATGATGGACCCAAATATAATCTACTATGATAAACCGAGTTGCATCAAGCTCTCTCAGAATCTTGTATTTCACGATCGATCCATTCATATAGATGCTTGGTATCACCATTTACGAGACTGTGTGGAGAGGCGGATAATGTTGCTACAATACATTCCAACAGAGGAAGAAGATGCTGACATTTTGATAAAGGAATTGTCAACAGTGAAGTTCAAGTTCCATAGGGGCATGATAGGGGTGGATGATAATCTCTTTCTTGCTGAGAGGGAGTGTTGAAAATGCAACAATAAAATCTCATTTTGACTTTGCCTTGGTCAAACTAAAGAAAATTCGAATTTCCACATCAATAGAAAATTTGGAGGTAGTTAACTAAGGTGATATGGCACTTGTCACTAAGTTAACTCAGTTAATTCAAGTTGGAGGGCTTGCGTTCAGTTAAGCATGAGTGATCAATGTGAATTTGTAGCAATCTAATTCAGTTATAATAAGTTGTGTTCAATTAAAGTAGGAAGGTCAATTGTGTAGTGCGACTTCAGTCTAACTCAATGACCATCTAGTTAATTGATCAATCAACCCAAAATAGCTAATGCATGTAGACAATTTGAGTTACCCAATTGAGGTGGAGATTCCAAGGTAGTGTAACATCAATTGTAGACTCTTATGGAGTGTACATGTGTTTCATGCAACTAGATGATCAACCTGAGAAATTTTGAAATCCATTTTGGAGAAATTCGTAAATAATAGGGGCCTAATTTCTCAAGGAATTGCGCAAGGAAATAGGGGCTCAAGAAGAGGAAAAATTTGACTAAGTTTGGGTAGGAGCTTCTGAGTGAGCAGAGAGATAGGTTATTCACTTGTAGGGTGTACTCAATTGAGCAAAGCAATTGTAATACATCTTTATTCATCAGATTAATGCAAACATACATTGGGTTTTTTAGCAGATTTCTTTCCCCGGGAAAAAAAAACTGTGTGCATGTGTGTTATTTCTCATTGCATGTTTGTGATTGATGTTCTAAATTGTGAATTACTTTCCGCAAAATAGTAGAGTAGGTTTGCGTCTTGTGATTTTGATTAAAACTTCATGAGCAATTGCAAATCTACATCATAATTTCTACACAAGCCACTTTCGTGGGGAAATTCGACTTGACAGGTCTCTTTCACAGAGCAATTTCTGTCGCGAGAAAGGGCACTCGGAAAAATTGCATTTGCGAGCCAATTTTGTTGCAACAAAAATGGCGCGTGGGATTTCATTTTTTCTATTTATACCATCCAAACTTTTGGTTGAGAGTTTTAATTAGAATCTAGATTTCTGGTCAAGTGTTTTAAATGGAATCTAAACTCTTGACCGAGAATTATAATTATGATCTAAACTCTCCACTGAGAGTTTGTGTCCAAGAATTTTTTAAACTTTCGGACGAGAAAATTTGTTGACTTTTTTCTTGGCTAGGAAACTCATAAATGACAACACGATTTTTCCCTACACTCCAAAAAGTGTTTCACAATTTCACCTTTTATTCATATTACGAAAAATTTCTTGAGCATCAAATATCAACGAGTGGATATTCAGAGCCTATCAATCCAAAGTTTTTATGTCTTTAATTTTAAGGAGTAGGACACTTACATCAGGTACATTGCAAAAAAAGGACATATGATGAACTTAGATAGATATTTAAAAACAATAAACCATGGTGTTATAATGACATTTACTAGGTTTAATATTGGGTGTTGCCCAAATTATTGCAACAAGTTTCTGAGTCACCATGGTTTAAAAATAAGAAAAAAAAACAACATTACTTGCGGAATCTAGTTGGCCACAAAGATGAAGTTATTTAAAAACAAAGAGACATAAAATCAAAATTTCATTCTATGCAGATTCCCAAAATTTCAACAAATCTCACCCATTATCCTTTGAGTTCTTCTTTATGAGCTAATAACTAGAATTTCATTTTACACACAATTACATACCGTGAGTGTGGATTAAGTGTACTAGATATCACTAGCATGGATACCTAATATAGTTTTGGAAGATATAAGGTGACTATGCTATAGATTCATATGGCTCAGACATAAGAGAAAAAGGCTTTTTCTTTGGCTTCATGGAAGAAGCTACTCTCACCAAAAGGAGGCCCACATGAGGCCATTCCCTAAAGAAGCTATTTCTCTTCTCTAAATCCCTTATGGGATTGTAAATAGGTTTTTTAGAAAAGGAAGACATAATCTATCTCTTATCCTTTAGTTGTTTTAACAAGATTTGCGGTGAGCGTGGATCGAACACGCGACCTTCAGATCTTCAGTCTGACGCTCTCCCAACTGAGCTATCCCCGCTAGGTGATCGAATCATCGGTGCTGGGCGTCAGATATATGTAATGACAGTGAACAGTGTCTGTGACACTTAAAAAGGATCATTAAACAACAAATAAACCGTGGACGGCAGGATTCGAACCTGCGCGGGCAAAGCCCACATGATTTCTAGTCATGCCCGATAACCACTCCGGCACGTCCACTTTGATTTTGTTCAATGTAGTTTATTAGTTAACATTTCATACAACGGTGCCTGCAAGAACCTCCCATCAATAAAAAAATAAAAATAATCAACCTAATATAACGGTGCCTGTAACATCTGTTTCAAATAATAATAAAAATAAAAATAAAAAACCTAATATAACGGTCCGTGTAACATAACCTAATATAACCTGAGTAGAAAATGGTACGTTCGAGACTCGCCTAGCGAGTTTGTAAAAAATGATTTTTGTCCAAGAAACGTGCTATCGAGAGTTAAAATTTCCCTTTACCGTTGAGAATTTTGTCCATAATTGTTCTGCTAATAGTTTTGGTTAATTTTAAATGACCCAAACCATTTCTCATAAATTGTTTTTATCATGGCTGGATTGTAATAGCAATGCACTGACAATTAAGTACCTAGATTGTAGATTCTAAAATATTATGATTTTATGTTTATCGGATTTTCTGAATATTGCTAATTAAACATGATTGTTGAAATATTTTTAATTAGTATGGGATTATTTTTATAAATTATATTGTATAAAGTTATAATTGTTTTGAGAGTAATATTTTACAATCGATATGAGGTGATGTGTGATTCTATTCGTGTTTAAAGTGGAGTGTGTGTTTTTATTCGTGCTCAATGTGGAGTTGATTCAAATCTCTCTTAAAAGAAAGATAAAATATCTCTCTTAAAATAAAAATAAAATACTCTGTAAATAGAAAATAGTGTTTGCTACAAGTAAAAACAAAATGAATATGTATGTGTGATTAATTTTAATTAAAAGCATTGTAAAACATCAATAATCCCCACTTAGCTATGGTGACTTGACATTTATAATTGTACCAAGAGGCATATTCTACAAATTTCAAACTAAGGTGAAGTGTGATTATGTTCTTGTTCAACCTGAAGTTCACATGTCTCTCTTAAAATAAAAATAAATATTTTGTAAATAAAAAACAATATCTACTATAATAAAAAAACAAAGATGAATATGTATATTTAATTAGTTTTTAATTAAAAATATCTTAAAACATCAATAATCTCAAAATCACTATTGCCAATGTGATAAAAATATTTCATTCACTCTCAAATATTTCCATGCCTATAATACAATTTCACATCAACTTTAGAAAAAAGTAATTAGAAGTTAAAAAAATGTGAGTAAGATGAACATTTATACTTTTTAAAAACATTTTAACACATGGTTTAAGTTAACTATTTGAAAAACCATGTTAACTTATTTATGTAGATATAAGCTTTATATGATGATGATTATCGTCCACTCAGACCAATATGGTCTATCACAACCTTAAGAAAGAAGCGGTTAATTGGGGTTAATTAAAATTTTATTTCTATGATAAAAAAGGAGGGAAAGAAGCATTATGAGGTCATTGTAGTTTTGTTGATTGAATAAGTCGAGGAGGTTGGTCATGGGGAAACTGTTTTGGAAATGAGAGTGGGTGTGAGTAAGGCCTGGACAATCCAAGAGAAAATGGTTTTCATCTTCGACTCTCTTACTATCGCAAATGAGACACATTCTCTCGTCCTAAGGTGTCTTGGGAATATACCAACATCCAGTTTCACTCCAGAGATCATGAGAATTAGTTCTAATCCTTGCAATATTCATTCTCTTCTTAGCACTCATTAAGAAAGAAAGGTAATCCTGGTTAGCAAGTGTGGGGTTGACAACCTCCTTATAGTATCTTAACTTTATTTTCCCCTCTAACTCCTTATCACTCCATAACTTATCCTTAAATTTGGAAGTAACGATGTTTTAAATATTATCCTTATTCCCCAAGATGATCTCCTCCTTTATCTCCCAATGATCGAGTCAAGACTTGGCATCCTTATGCCACCCTCTCTTGAGTCGAAGGTGGTTTTGACTAGAGTTAGAAGCAATTTTTGGGAGTTCTTGGCTTCCATGTTGTACAATTTCTTATATATCAAATACCTAAACATAGTTGTGCATTCAATGGGGGAAATGTTAGCCTCAATTAAGAGAACAGGGTAGCGAGTATTGCCTTTAATCTTGACGTTGTAGGTTATGAATTTCTTTTGGATCATTTCAATCTTTCTCCATGAATCTCTAGATAGACTGCAAGCCCACACCTCACAACCATATAAAATAACAAGGGTGCTGAGAGTCTTGAAGAGGAACCTTTTTTTACTCCAGACCCAAAGATTAGTCATCTTACAATTGTTTTCAAGCTCATAGTAATCTTTCCAACCTCCTATAATCCTTTTCTCAATGCTATAGTTCCAGTTGAGCTAATGGTGGATGTCAATACCTAAATATTTATAAGAAGAAACATTCTCTAAGTAAATGTTATCATAAATTAAATTATCATAGGCGATCTTTTTGGATTTAATAATCATAACTTTAGTCCTGTTAGTATTAACAGTCATACCCATCTTGGAACAATAATCGTGGAGGTTTTAAGCTGCTTATTGAGGTTGTTGGGACTCCTGACCAGAAGAATGATAACATTAGCTAAAGGAGAAGAGTAATGACTATGTGAGCAAGCTTGGATCCTTCACAACCAACATATTTTAAGCATTCCTCAAGCTTGTCAATGTAAATGCCAAAAAGGGTAGGGGATATGGGACACCCTTTCTTAACAACGATGTTGCATTTAATATTAGTAGACGAACCCTCGGTGGTATGAAGCTTGGAAATAACATTCTTGTATAATCTTATAACATTGATTCTTAACTCGAGAGGAACCATTAACTCATCAAGCCTTTGCCATAACTTCTCTCGAGGAACCGCGTCGAAAGATTTCCTAAGTAAAAAAAACAACAGAAGAGATCAGTCTTACTGTTACGACAATCATTGACAATGGTCCTAAGAGTGACAAGGTGGTTGATCTTAGAGTGATGCCTTCTAAAACCAGCTTGCCCAGTAACTATTTTACCATGGATTTC
This sequence comes from Pinus albicaulis, assembly GCA_034641835.2. NCBI lineage: Eukaryota > Viridiplantae > Streptophyta > Pinopsida > Pinales > Pinaceae > Pinus > Pinus albicaulis. The sequence continues at coordinate 20,761 of JAXQQM020061374.1, forward strand.
AAACCAAGTGCTAATATTTTTTTCCAGAATGAGCCCATATAGCTTGGCTAAAATGTGGCTAATCTTGATAGTCCTATAGTTAGAGGAAACACTTTTATCCCCACTTTTAAATATGGGCATGATAAGGCTTTGCATCCACAACTTAGGGAAGCCTTATTTAACATTAAAATAAAATATTTTAATGTTGTAAAAATGAAATATTCAATGTTGAAAGAGAAACTATTTATATTTTAGCACTTTTATGCAAATATTAACTTCATATATATTTATAATTAAAATATTTTTTTAAAAGAAACTAATTTAATGTTGTATATAACAAAATGTTCAATGTTCAAAAATATAATTGAAAGTTAAAAAAATAAAATAAAAATATCATTTAGGTCATAATAAGAAAATAAAAGGGAAATGTGTAATTCATTCAATTCTTAATATAAAACTAATATGTAACATTTAAAAATATTCATAATAAAAAAAAAAAATATGAGTCATCAATTAAATATTTTATATGAACTATTATATAATGTTGAAGTATACTTTAAAATATATTAATAACAAAAAAAACCATTTTAATGTGGACAGTGTCTCAATGTAAATGTTATGTAAACACACGCTCTCTCTATAACTGGAATTGTATTTATTTATTTTATTGTTAAACATTTAAAGTAGTTGTTATCTCTAAATTGGTACTCATGGGTTGCTCCACCAGACAAGTTAGAGTAACTCTTTCAAACCAGTTTTTGACTGAGGATTAGCCTCTTCAGCCTGAGAGAGCTCTCTCAAATTATCTAATGATTTTCTCAATTAGGTCTTAAATCAGATGGCTAACTCTGTGAATATCTTAGTGTATTTGATTGCAGGTGAAAAATGGGATAGATTTCACTACCATTGGGCTCATGGAGTCAGTAAGAAGGAATTCAATGACAAGTGTATCTTCTTATGGAAACTGAGGCTTTTTCTATTTCAATGAAAGGACAACACTAACACATAGAAACACTCAATAACTCAATGCTAAAAGGAAGTTAGAGCATGCATAACATGAATTCTGAGTAATTTAACATCAAGATACTGGAAGAAAGATAAATGGAAACATAAGACATAAACTCATTGAAACATCTCAAGAATCTCAGGTGAAGCAGAACCATAGTCACTGTCTATTACTGATCATAAAAAAATACAATAGTGGTAGTGTCAAAAACATTCTCCAACCCCTTCTAACTCTAAAACTCTCTCATTTATAGAGTGAGGAATCATACAAATGATTTTCCACCTTTCTAGATTTGAATTCCCACCTCAGAGATCTATTTCAAATAGGATTACATCACTTGAAGACTTCCTAGGGATATTTCTGTTTTGTAGAGTTTGAATACAAAAAAGACTCTTTTTTCATTAAATAATTCAACAAATACATTTAATAACCCTTATCAACTGCAAAAAACTAATTTTTTGAGTGTACTGGAGTGTTGATGTGTCATTATGCCACGTGGATGCTAAGATGGATCTCCTCCAAGTCAAATTTTACAATTTTTTCATAAATCTGGTTAGTGAAAATTCTGAAAAATAGGCTTCAAAGATGAGTGCATAATTTCCAAACCCTGATGGCTTTGCAGAAACTGAGAGAGGTTTTTGTAGATGGGCTTATGCTGAAGAAAAACCTCTTTAATATTTCAAAAATCCTTTTTCATTTGGTCATAAATAAAACTTGAAGCTGACTTCTAAAACAATCATGTACAGAAAATTCCGTAGCGCTCATTTCGTAGCGAACTCCAAAATCCACCTTTTGCATAACCTTTGACCTTTCTAACTGTTGGAGGGTCTTCATTGGGGCTAATGAGCTAAATAAAAAAAATTTCCCACTTTGATTTTGACCATAGCTGTGATTTTAAGCAAAAATTCACCTACAATGATTTCGTAGTGAAATTTGGCCTTCAAGCTTGGGCTTTGCTACGAAATTGCCTAATTTGCTGAAAAAACCCAAAATCCTCCCTTTTCTTCAAAATTTCACTTTTTGGGTCTGCAAGATGATATGATGAAGTATGTTAAGGAAAATTAGGTTAAAACTACCTCTTATCCTCCTCAAGAAACAACATTTTCACATTCAACAAGTTCCTCTATTTTTTTTTTTAAATTTAGGGCTCAGAAATGATCTCACATCTCTAGATCCTTGAGAGATGTTGCAAAAATGGAGGAGGTTTTTGTATATCAGTTCTTTCTGAAGAGAAAAAACTCTTTTTTTTTTTGAAAAACATCTCCAGGTGTCTGGGAACTGCATTTGAAAAACATGTCTCAAACAAGAAAAAGCACGTTCTGAAAATAGAGCCCAAAGAAATCTCCAAATATCTTAATTTGTAGCACATTTGAGAAAAGTGAAAGAGGTTAATTTTCTTTGATCTGTTCTTGACAATAACCTCTCTCAGTTTCTTATAATTATCCTTTGTTTTCCCATAAACTTCTCGTAAAGTTGACTTCTCAAAAAGTCAAAAAACAGAGAAATCCTCATATTCGTTATGAAATGGTCAGGTGATTTCGTAGCAAAATCTGCCTATTTTGCATAGAATTCACTACAAAATTGTGAAAAATCATATATGTGGCTAAAAAATGATTTTTAAACCAATGCATGTGAACCTAAGGTGGATTTGATAGATATGACTGAGATGACATGACTAATGAAGTGTTTTGGACTTAGGATAAAGACTTAGTTCATGAATTTTTTTTATCAATTTCATGGACCAACCTTATGAGACAGAATCAAACCTAGGTGACTGACCCTAATAAAAATTAAAAATTTATGTGTGATAACAATAGTCTTGCTATTTTACAATTTGGCACATATACATATTTGTCAATTTTCCTTGAAATCTAACAAGACATTTTGGACTTAAAATTTTAAGTTATGTACTTTATATAGCGTTCAAAAATATAATTTAAACAATGAAAAATTACACATTATATATATCTATCTATATATATATATATATATATATATATATATATATATATATAGCGAGAGAGAGAGAGAGAGAGAGAGAGCTACTACAAATTCATCGTGATCTATCTATTAAAGGACGAGAGAGATGAAATTATTTTTTTCAAAATGTTGCACTCTAAAAGAGGTTTACATCTAAAGAGATTTGATCCCTCTTAGCACATGTTATACCTCTTGACACATGATAACTCTGTCCTTAACATGTCCAAAAGGGATGGTTACCCTCTCGAGAAAAAATTGGTGTTTAGAAGCTTGACGACCTATCAAGGTTTCTATTAATGTATTCAACGATCACAACATAATATTATCACTTTAAATATTGGAACTGTGTTGATATTTTAAGGAAGTGGTTTATTTAGGGTTTTTAGCAAAAATAGAACAAAACTAAGCCTATTTGACATGTAAAATATTCAAACAGAAAATGCACATAGCCTCAAAAGTATTGACATCTTGGTAATTTTTGTAAGCTCAGCTTAAAGGGTAAGGGTATAGTGATTCATCCTACATAATATGAAGAGAAAAGAGTAGCCCAAAATCAACCATGTTTTTGTTTAATTGTACTAAAAGGTGCATTTGAAATCCTAGTATGAGGGGTGATGTGTGATTCTCTTTGTACTCAACATGGAGTTGACACATGTCATTTTGAAATATATATAAACAAATGTTTGCTTGAATAATAATTATTATATATATGTGTGTGTGTGTGAAAACAATATTCACTAAAACAAGATGAATTATTTACCACTTGAAATAAATATTTAGTGATTGTAAATTATGAAAATAAAACTTAAAATCATTATTTAATTTTTAATAAATTTTTTCATAATTAACCATTTGAAATTTTTATCTTTCTTTAGTATTTAGTATATGGAGCTATTATGGATCTTAGGATGGAATATGATCCCTCAATCATGTTATTATTCATCAAATAACATTATCATTATTATTTAAAAAATAATGCTAACTAATTATTAATTTCATTAATAACATTAATTAAGAAAATAAGTTAGTTTTTTTTTTCCTTTTTCAGGAAAAAATCGTAATTTTCATTAATTATGAAGAAAATTACATGTTGAATCAACTGCAGATTGCTTCATGCAAATACTGTGTTCCTTTCCAAATTTATCATAAGTTCAAGACGATCCAGCAAAAATTTAAAAAATATTTATAGTGTATTGTGTATATTAAGATAAACATAAATAACATCAAAATAAATAACCAAAAACTGTAGTGAAAAAAAGCCTCTAATCAGTCAGACTGATCAACAGGATCCAAGATTCTTGTATCTTCTATGAACGGCCTATGATAATGCTAGTAAGCTTCCGGTCCATTGTGTTCTATGATGTGCCAATGACCCCATGTCAGGTGTGGACTTCTTTGGATAAGTAGTCAGCCATTTGGTTCCTTTGCTTGTAAATATGAGTAACAATAATGGAGTAAAAGTGTGTTTTTAGTGCCATTACTTCATCCAACAGTCCCCTGAGTGTGTGCATGTGACATCTAGCATTATTTTTGAGCCAGTTAATTATAATATTAGAGTCCCCAAATATTTGTATCCTGTTGCATCTTTTTTCAAGGGAAAAGATAAGGAGTAGTCTGAGGCTGTTAAGTTACGAGTCATTGTTTGTGCCTAGACCTAATCCCATCTTAATTTTATAAAAGTGAGTGTCAGAGAGATGCAAGATGGCCCCCCCCACCACAACCATCGATACCTACAGCGCCATAAAAACATGCCCAGGGATGTGTTTTATCAATAGTTTTGGGAAACAATGTACTGTCTTGCTTCGAGGTATCCTCTTCAAGAATTAAATGAAAGAGTGCAACAATAGAATTGCAAATGGGAGGTCAGCAGATCATGGAATTTTGGAATGTAATGAGATTATGAGCCAACTAGATTTCCCAAGAAAATAGGAGGGGTAGGTTTCGTTCCTTCGGTGATGCACAAAAGTGCCACCAATCATGCCATGCCATAGATATTGAATCCCCTTGCCAAATATAAGTTATGCCTAGGTCCAGAGTAATCAACTGCCAAAATTTGCAGGTCGTGGGGAAATTAAGGAATAGATGATCAATATACTCTCCCTGTTATTTACATAAACCACACCTGGATGGGTCGTGAAAGGATCTCCTTGCAAGGTTGTCCTCTATAGGAGCACGATTTGTGAGCAGGCACCACATAAATAACTTTTCCTTTGGGGGTGACTTCAACTTCGAGAGATGTCTCCACCACTAGTTAAGCTCATGGGGTTCTTGTGCATCGATTAGTGTAGAGTACCCGTCTTTGGGGGTGTATAAGCCACTTGGGGAGATAGCCCAAATAACTCATCCTCTCTTTCTGATATCCTGACATGGGATGTCCTAAGATCAGTGACATATATGTTCCATTCCCTCCTCCAAACCTCTGAAATATTCATATCTTGAGGAGATTCCCAAGCCTATGATTGCCAATTTGAATTGTCCCCATCCGAAACTTGACTTAGATATATGATCCTTGAGTCCTTGAGGTGTTGTCTTAATTCCATGGATAACAGGTGTTCCCTCCCACTACTTGACCATGCATACATTCCAATCTTAACTTGTGTGCCCGATCCAATGTGCCAAGCAAGTCCACATTTGATGACATCAATTTATTTGGTTATTGCACGCCATACAATGGATGAGCCTCATTACGACTAATGGGTCCTCTAATCCAATCAAGAATGGACATAGGTGAATGGACATAGGTGCAATGTATTTCATATATGTTACCTCTCTTTCCAGAGGATTTTTGAAAGTAGTAGTTTCCATCCTGGCTCAAGGCCAATGCCGGTGAATGATCTAAGTCCTTAAGTCCCCATCCTCTCCACTGTTTGGGCTTGGCGATTTTGTCCCAGCTGACCCAAGCAAAAGTGTTACCTTCCTTCTTACCCCTCCAAAGGAAGCGCCGACATATTTGCTGTATTCTATTAGTAACTTCTTTGGGGATCCAGGCAAGTACCATCAAGTACACCGGGATCGCCTCCAAATTCGACTTGATTAGAATAAGGCGCCCAACCCTAGAGAGTCATCTCTGTTGCCAAATATTGATTCTTCTCTCGACTTTTGCAATGAGCCAGTTCCAGTTCATGATTCGATAGTCATTGGGTTTGAGCCCGAAACCCAGATATTTGAGACCCTCCTATATATTCCTGTGTTCAAATTGGAATTCTTGGAGAGTAACTCTACTCCCTTAGATGGTGCACTTGTCATCATGATAGTGGATTTGCTTATATTGGGCAACATGCCTATGGCTTTACAAAAGATAGACAAAATCTTCTTGAAACAGTTGGAGTCAGGAAAGGAGCCATCAAGAAAAATGAGAATATCATCAACAAATAACAAATGAGTCAAATGAATAGTTTCAATGATTTTGACTCCCAATAAATTCCCTGTAGCCCTAGCCGAGGCTATAAGCTTTGTTAGCCCCTCCATGATTAGGATGAAGAGTAGTGAGGATAAACGACATCCTTGTTGGAAGCCTCGTCCCGCATGGAAGACATCAGATGCAACCCCATTGATGAGGATGCTGAATGATGCGTTGGTAATGCAACACATGATCCAGTTAATGAAAGTGTGGGGGGAGCCAGTATGGGTGAGGATCAGTTGTAAATAGGTCCAGCAGGAGCAGTCAAAGGCTTTGGCCAAATCGATCTTGAGGATGGTGCTTTTGAGTTTCATAGAATGCAATGCTTCTTGAGCCGTGTCTTTGGCCTCATGAATTTGCCTTTTATGGAGGAAGGCAAATAGTTCCTTAGATATGTGGCGAGATAAAATAGGCTTGATACGATTAGCTATGATCTTGGTAATGATTTTGTAGAGGCAATTGCATAAGGAAATGGGCCTGTAGTCATTGAAGGATAGAGGCTTGTCAACCTTGGGAATGAGTGCAATGCAAGTAGAGTTGAATCCATCATACATTCTGCTAGAAACTCTGCACTCCTCAATGTCCAGGAGGAGGTCCTTGCCAATGTGATCAAAGAAGGATAGATAGAATTCTATGGGCCATCCATTCGGGCTAGGGCTCTTGTCTTTTTTGAACCACTTAGGACAACTTCTATTTCTCCTAAAGTCACTCCGGCATTTATATTTTTAGTATCATCGTCCCCCACATACCTAGGCATGTTCCTGGCGATTCTGAGCATCTCAGATATATTGGCCACCCTTGGGTCTCTATATATATGGAAGAAATGTCTAATACCCATGTCCGAGAGATGTTGATGAGTCTTCGCCACCCTGCCATCCTGATCCCTCAATTCCCAGATGGTGTTGATGCTCTTCCTGCCCTTAGCACATTGCTGAAAGAATTTGGTATTGTTATCACCAACCTTAAGCCAAATATCCCTGCTTTTAAGTCTCCATGTTTCCTCTTTTTGTCTTAATAGTTTGATTCTTTCCATTTCCAACTTGGTAAGCTGTTCCTTATTCTCTAAAGAAGATAACCCCAGACAGTCGTCACCATTCAGAATGGTGATCTCCCTTTCGACCCTCCTCAGCTCTTCCTCATCTTAGATCCTTTTCTCCCTTGCCCATTTGATAGTCCTATCCTTGATCCTGGACAAGTTGTTAGCAATGACTCTTGTCGGCATTATATTATTCTCCTGTTGACAATGATTCCAGGACTCTAGAACAATCTTATGGAATTCGGGGTCTTCTAGTCATGTGGAATTGAACTTTAAGGGGGAGTGTGGTCTGCTGTTCTCTCCATGGATTTCAAGATAAATGGGCGAATGGTTAGAGATACCTCCCGTTCCCACCCATTGTCTAGCTCTGTCCACCCTATCCGCTAATCTAGATGATATCAAGAATTGATCCAGTCTACGTGCAAGAGCTGCTCCCTCTATCCTTCTATTGCGCTAGGTAGGAAGTTTTTTAGGCATGTCCAGATCGAGTAGGTCAACATTGTCGATTAATTGCTCAAAATAGTCTGACAGGGGATTAGGCATGGCTTGGGGACCCCAAGATTCAGTTTGTCCGATGGAAAAGTTTAGATCACCACCTATAAGGATGTGATCCGCCTTCATGATCGAGGTTCCCATCAACTTATCCCAGAAAGCAGGTCTGTTATGGCAGGGGCCATAAATGTTTAGTATCTTGAAAGGGGTGCCAATTTCTGATACAACAATGTTTGTGCCAAGTATCCCATCCATCCCCCAAAAATTTTGAACTTGGATGGATCGATTGTTGAAACCTATGGCACAACCCCCTGAATGCCCTCTCACATCCAAGGTTTGAAAAGTCTAGTGTAGGCAAACATCAAAGAGCATCTTGTGTACAACCTTCCTAGTCCCCAGTGTTTTCTGAAGAAAAATGACATCCACCTTTTCTAACATAAGCAAACGCCTAAGAGCCAATTTCTTATCCGGGCTGGCTAACCCTCTGCAGTTGAAAGAGAGACAGATCATGGATCACCCTTAACTGGGGTATCCTTTGCTCTAAGAACCCGATCAATGGATATTTGTTTCCTTGAAGCCACCTTAATCCCCGCTTGATGGATGGCGTTGGAGAGCGAGGATGGTTTGCCTCTGGCAGATTTCAACACTTTGAGGGATGGATCTTCACCTAACCCATATGTGTCACAGGCTAGGGATTTAGCTGAGGACCTGAGATTATATTGATAGGTGGAGCTAGTGCCGAAAAGGTCAGATCGGGCTAAGGGGACCGAGCTGTTTGCAGGAATGGTGGGGATAGGTATGAAGGGTTGAGGGGGGGTAGATGCAACAAGGCAGCGAATGAGGGCTAGAATACTTTTATTAATTTTCGGACTAGAAATAAAATTTGTTACAACATAAGATGTAGTGTGCAGAACGTTAAAATTTAAAGGTGAAGAGGGAGAGGTCGTAGTACCTGGGTTGGGTCTGAATTCCTCCTCGTGCGGGTGTGTGGCCACTGATGTAGACACTTGAGAAGTTGCTTGATGAGCGGTCATGGGAGGAGTCTACCTTGAGGCGCACATCGGTCTCGATTCCATGTTTTGCTTATTTTGAGTTGTAGCCATGCCGAACACCTCTGTGGTTTGGGTCCCCACATGAACCAGAGTTTTGGGATGAGCCGCATTGGCTGCCATGATAAGTGGGCAGTCCTTGTATAGATGCCCAACCTCATGGCATCTCCTGCATCTGAAGGGGACCCCTTCGTAATCAAGGATTTGGCATCTGGAAATATTCCTGTACTTCAAGGCATGACTCTCAACGAACCCCTCGCGAGTGTCCACGAGCACCAGGATTCTCGCCATCGAGATGTTCCTTGTCTCCATGTAGGATCAATCATGATCTAAGTAAATACCCAAATCCTCTCCAATGCACCTGAGAACGTCCTCCGTATCTAAAAAACCAGGTAATCATTAAATTCCATATGGGATTAACTCCCATCTTTTCCTTATCTTGGTCAAATAAGGTTGTCCATCGTTTAAGGAGTACCAAATTCATCTCTATATGCCAATACTTCGATAAAACCCAATTTGCCATATCTGCATGTGGGACGATTAGGCAAAAACAACCTCTGCTCATTGTGAGGATGGTAGGGAGCTGTTCTAGGATATTTCCCCAGATCTCAAAGGTCCATCTTTTGAGTCTGGACGAGGTGTAATTCCGCCCCCGAACCCTTCCAACTAAGACCGTTTGCTTGGTCTCCTCTACTTGTTGTATACTGATTCCCTCCCGAAAAACCAGTTCTTTGGCCTTTTCACAACTCTTAGTGCACCTAACCTTTTTCTTCCAGAATCTATGGGCAAGAGTGTCACGAGTGATGCCCCTTTCTTCAAGAGCATGTTCTCCAGAGTCCGATGACCCATTTTCTTCACGTTGCGTTTCGTATTGGAAACCCTTCAAAGCTACCCGAAGCTTTGACAACAAGTGAGCACTCCATAATATCCTCGACCGAGTCTAGCACCCTCTAATGTACCGATTCAAGATGCTCAAAAGTGAAAGTCCTATCAGGTACCACCTAGGGCTCTTGGAAGTTTCAACGACCGCAATAAGTTCCTCCGAGATGGATGGAGGTCGTCGTCGGTTCCACAAGAGGAGAATCGACAAAGAGGGTATAGAGAAAACATGTGAGTCCGAAATATTAGGGCCCAAAACAGAAACCTGCCCATTAAGGTCGCATTAGCAACCCCAACCTCGTTTGTCCAGGTGGATGACTCACCATGATCTCGAACCAGGGTTCCATGGCTCTGCCTCCGCTGGCCAACGCACCCACATGAGCCTAAACCGACCGCAGGCTTCCGTAGTTTGACCAAATTTTAGCCCCCAAGTTCAACGCATCAAAGGAGTACTTTTGTTGCTCCTCTTCCATAATGACGTTTCCTGTGGAATCGAAGTTGTCCATCAGAAACCGCCAAACCCCCAAACCCTTCTTCCCTTCGCGATAGTTCCGAGAAAATCCTAGTGTCTGCTACTGTCAGTTTCTCTGCTGGGGTCCAGAAGTATGCAGGTGGTATTATTATTTTCCCGTATGTTAGGTTGTAGACATCCAAGAAACCACGAAACCCTCCAGGTAGTCAACCCTCCTTCCACTGCCCATGATTGTTAACGTTGTTACATTTGTTCTGCACGTGTCGCACTCCCAAGGCACCACATGCATACGATGTCTGTGTTCACGTATGCCCATCTTCAAAGTAGAAGCACGTGTGCCGCCCGGTTAGGTATCGAACAATGTTAGACCACCTAACTCGCCATTGCCAGGTTTCCACGAGCCTACCCAACTTCATATCTTTGGTATCCTATTAAAAGTATTACCAATTAAGAAAATAAGTTATTATTAAATATTAATTAATTTATTAGAATTAATTAATACACATATTAATTTAATAATAATATTATAATTTATTTATAAATAATTGAATTTATTAATTAATTAATATAGTCTACACTCCAAAAATATCGATTTTCTCTCTCTAGGAACATGATAAATTTGAAGTTAGATGGATCTAGGTTGGTTTAGACCTAGGCTGAATATTCTTGGCTTTCAAAAATATTTTGTGTGGATTTTATTTAATATTTAGAATTTAAAAATATAATTATTTAGAAAATATTCAATGTGAAAGGCTCCTTTGATGAAAGTGATCACACCTCTAATTTTTTTGATTTTGTTTTTGTTTTGATTCCTAATAAAGCCTTATTTGTCTAAGACATTTATATAATAATTGTTAATGTTCATTATATTTTTATTTATACAATATATTTTCTTTTATATGAAAATTCAACCATTTTGTTTTTTAAGTTACTTCATTTTTCTTTTGAGTTTTGGTTAAATTTCTTAATTGGAGTTTTCAATCTTTGTAGGCTTCATGTTCTTTCCATTTGACTAGCCATAAGATGCTTTCTCTCAATTTCTTGAAGAGTTATGCTAATCAATTTCAAATTCTTGGTAGACCATTGGATTATGCCTTCATAATATTTCCATTGAATATTCATATGCCCCATTCTTGATTGTGAGTTGAAAGTTATGACCTTTTGAAGTTTTTTCAGTTTACCTCATTTTTCCATTTAATTTCACTAGACATTTTTATGCTAAGGATGCTCATGCTCCAATTCTTATTGTGTTGTTGGGTTCTCCTATGAAAAATATTTCTATTGATTTCTTCCATGCTCCATTTTTAGCTTTAGGCACGAAGCCTATGCCTCCTAGAAGTAAGTTGATACCTCATTTCTCTCCCTACATTATTTTATCGGTAAATTTTGCATAAAAAATCTATTTTATACTAAGAGAAGCGTATTGGAAAAATCTCACTAAGCACTTTCATTTTAATAACATGGCATGGGTGTAATAATAATACACATAGGTCCTGTAATTTCCAAAAAACCCATTGTATAAGGCCTCAAAACAACCCCATATGTTTAGGACCTAGAAAACAATGAAAGATTATAATAAAACTATGAATCTAGTGCATGATATGACATCTGGCGTGGAATACAAGCCCACATGATACTTCATTGAATTAGGCTTACCTCCACTTAGTTCAACAACAACATGTAGGTATATAATAATTTCATAGTGCATGAAATTGGAAACTATGATAGAGGAAGGGTTGAATGGTAGTTTTCACTAATTCCCTTGACCTTTGTTTGCATGTTCTCTTTGACACATGACACCTATGTAGCCATATTTCCCACATTTTCTTTTCTTTTCTTTCGACACCACTTGTGTCATGGCCCTACACTTGTGGTACTCTTCCAACCAGCTTGTAGCAGGTGCGACACTACCTTACCTTTTTTTTTCTCAATACTAGGTGAGTAGACTACGCCTTACTTCAACACTTCAAGTTATTAACCTTCCAATGTTCTTCAATTATGCAGCGGAAATAAATTCAACATAAACATCAATATGCAATCAAAATGTATGCCCATACATACAAGGGAGGGGAAACTTCCTGAATATAATTCTGCCCGATATTATGTTTCATAAAATGTACAATTTTACAATAATTGTACAATGCCAAGCCTATTTAAACCACTTACACTTATTTCCAATACGTCCTTCAAAATTTGTGTTTTGGCTCGAGCTACAATTATCTCCAACAACTCATCAATCTAAGAGAAACCTCAAATTTCCCTTACGTTTTTTCAGACTTCTACCTAGAAAGACGTTCATCCCAGGTCACCTGGGTCATCGACACCCTCGGCTCTACACGCATTCAGAAATGTGTTTAGGAGAACTCGACTCAACCCTTTCTGCACGCATCGATGCCCTCTGCTGCATGCGTTCAGGAAACACATTAAGGAGATCCTGACTCCACCCGTTCTGCATGCGCAGCCTCACAGTCTGCTCAAAAACCTGAATCGACCCTATTTTCATGCGGCGACACCCTTAGTTGCATGTGTTTAGAAACGCGTTCGGGAAAAAGCCTGACTCGACCCGTGAAACGTTTAGTATTTTTCTTCACTCATCCGTCCGTCTTGCGGGCACATACACTTTCTCAGCTCCTTCAGAGCACATCTTAAGTGATGTGAGATGAATGAATGATGTTTTGAACCTCCTCAACTTGTCCTTATTAATATGCCAAGTTGTTGTCCCTTTTTCATAAGTCATGACCCTTCGCCCATGCCCATGGTTCAGCTTGGTCATAATTCTACACGTCGGCCAAACAATTATATTTTTCTCATCTGCCCATATAAATTCTCCGTCATCGACCTGTTCCATACTTAGCCATTTCTCTGCCCTCATGTGACCCATCACAAATCCAACATCGCAAGACCACCACATAAACTTCACATGACCACCGTGAAACGCCCATCCGTCATAACTCCAAGTGTGGATTAGGCACACGTTTTCACCCAGGCATCCGCTACATGGTTCATTCGAGCATGCCCATCGTCGCACTTTGCCCAAGAACGCCCATCGTTCATCCTGAAATTTCGTCGTACTCTAACCAATGTTTCTTCGCACACCCCCCAAGTAGGTCACCCATCACGCCAAGGTGCACCCACTGCACTTGGTCATCATAACCGAAACTAGTGAACTTGACAACTTGGGCCCTATAGTCTATGTAACACATTTTTAACCCTCGATGAGATGTGAGGGTCCAACCTCCTTTAGCATCAATCCAATTGGCACCCAATCACTAGCTACAATGGTGGGTGGATCCCAACTCACATTTTTATCCTTTGGCACAAAAATTACACACCCATGAGATATGATAATTAAGATTTGGCATAGATCACTGAATTGTAATCATTTTTGGATTCCCAAGTTTTTGATCCATAATGAAACGACTTGTCTTTGAAAGATTTTATGGTTGACATTGATTTGATCAAATGACGAAGATTAAATTTGGACCTAAAGATGATAAAAGATTAATCATGCAACTTGACTCTAAAAATTTGAACAATGGAGATTAATCCAATCCAATAGCCCAAATTTTATTCAGACTTACAGTTGATCACCTAATAACAAACTATCTTATTATGAAGAAATATTTCGGTAATAATCACATTACAATGAACAATGTCGACGCGTTTTGAACCAACCAGTGTGGTTCATCATTAGGACTCCGAAAAACCTAATGGTATATCATGATTTTGATCTCCAACCCACATTCAATTTGGATTGTGAAATTCTCATCCGATAACAAAGTCTGTCCACCTCCAATGAGCCTCATGATGACACATGTGTTGCTCCATGTGTTGAATTAACTTATACCACTTAGCATCTACACATCATCACTAATGTCAATGGTGAGAAAATTCAAAATTTCAATTTTTTTCCAATTTTCGAACTCTTTCAATAAATCCTATTTTTTCCCTTTGACCCATTTCAAACTCACATGCATCACATTTTTCCTTTGTACCTAAATTTCAATCCCTTTGGTCCTCGTTGGGAATGAATATGAAAAAAATAGACATAATTTTTTTGGGGGGTTTTCTCAAAATTCACCATGGTTATCTACAAATTCACAATTTTAGCCACTTACAGACTTAAAATTTCCTATATGAATAATTACAATTGGGGATTTCAACTCTTTGAGCTTGATTTCCTCAAATTTCTAAGAAATTGGGTGGAATTTGAGGAAATATAGTCAAATAACTTGTAGACATGCCCTGAAATATTTTCCTTTGTAATTTTTCCTTGCCATGACCGTCTTAAAATTCACAATTTGTCACCTACAAGCTTGAAATTTCCTAGACAAATAATTACAATTAGGGCTTTTAACCCCTTAAGATCATTTTCCTCAAATTTCCAAGAAATCAGGTGGAATTTTGGTCTCACAACGTTAGTTTGCAAATCCATAATTTTATCCACTTATAGGCCTATAATTTGCTCCTAGAACACTCTATTATAGGCCTATAAATTTCTTATGTTTCACTTAGAAATTTGCACACTTTTATTTTCACTCTATAATTTTATCCACTTTATGTTTCACAACATCTTATAGCTTGTTGCCATGGTTGCACCATTAATATAACAACACAACCGTTGTAACTATTGGAACCAGATAACTACTCAGAGGGGTGTGAATAGGTAGTGGTAAAAATTATAAAGTTTTAAAACTCTTTTCCAATTCATTACACAATTAATACACAACATATAATCAAGGGATTAGAACATGTAAATACAACATGGGAATCAACGCATAAGAAACATGATAATCAAACACATAGGACACAAGTATTTATGGTGGAAACCTTTAAGGGGAGAAAAACCACCCTGCTTCTCTACTGCTTTCTTCTCTTATTATTAATCAATATCTTTTACATAATATGATAGCCCCAACTAGCTAGGAGGAACTACTCCACTATATGAATTCTGTTGGCCACTACCAACAAGGAGCCACCACCCCTACAACAGTTTGCTGGCCACTACCAGTTAGTAATCCCAAACTACCTATGAAATTTTTATAGGCCACTACCATCTAGGAAGCCCCGACTCCCTATCTTGGCAAGCCACAACTTGCTGGAGGTCCCAACCTCCTCAATAAATATGGGCCACCCTTTCATCAATTTTGATATTGGACCCAAATACAATCATCTCAACATAAAACACCACTGCAATACCAATTCTCCCTCTAACACAAATAATCTCTCTCTTTCTAATGCACACAATATTTGCAACACATCAACAACTTAAGCATCAAATTTTTCATGAAGCTCATAAAAAATTCCACACTCAGCCATACAACAAATTAGCATAAACCCTAGCACATCAACACATCCACAAACACAAACTATTAACACAATTCCCAAATCTCAATATATGCCCATATTATGTCAATGATCTCTGCATACAATTCTTCAATGAATATGTGCATAACTTTTAACATAATTAAGTGGTGCACAAATGAATTCATAATATCTACTACAGGTAGACCAACTACACACCGCTCTACATAAATATGAGGATTCTATTATTCACTCCATATTTTCTCTAACCTCCATATGATCAAATATACTCTGCTATACATCACACAAGCTATTCACATCCATGCCAATGCATTGATCTCTTCAAGGTTATGCAATCACACCCACTACAGGGATATATGTACTCTAATCACCATATCACATCACTATATCATTTCATGTGCGCACAACAATCTCTACTTAGTCGGTATGTGTAAAAGCACAACAACAGGACATATCATTGTCTTTTCTTCATTGCACTCATCATTCTCCCAATACTTTCAATCTATAACTCAGTAATTTTCAAGAAATCATAGAAACATATTTTTGGCTTGTTGTTTTAAACCCTTCAACCACACTTTGCACAAGAGAGGTGGTGACCAAACCTGCAACTACAATTTCTGCAATATAATTTATACTTAAGCAAGGAAAGAAGTAAAACGACTTGAAAAAAAAAAAGAAAATAATATAGGAGAGGGAATAAAGCCTTTTGGTTAGGACCAAACCCAGGGGTTTGAGCGCTCAAAATTTAACACAGATGTAGGACTACAGTAAGCTTTCCATTAACATAAAATAAGAGTCACATACATCATATCAAAGATGAAAATAACAGTGCCAAGCTATTGACTCGCAATAGTTATTCCTATCTCCAACAAAATTTTGAATCCTAATGAGCCCTTAGGCTTGTTGATTTATACCAAAAGGGGTTGAGGGGCATCTACCTTGAGAGGAGGATTCCTTCCCTCCAAAATATTGAAATTGGTGGATCTAGTTCCCTTGGATCTTCACATGCACTTGAGTTCCTCAGCTGCTAGTGTACTTCGAGCTGTTGGTGAAGAATATTTAGTGTCAAGTCAATTTGGAGAGTTAATGTAGTGGAAAAGCCTCTTGGATTCTCTCTAAATGCCTACAACAAGCCCACGCATAGTAAATATATCAAAAAATGATTCTTTTGCTTACATATTTATCACATTAGGCCATGAAGTATGAAAAACACTCTTTAATATCCCTACTAAGCATATTATGGCTAAAAATGAAAATTAATGTGAGAAATAGAGAGTTTAATGGATGGAGGATAATGTAGCGGGCCTCAAAATATACCTATTGATGGGACCCATTAGTTGGAGTGAGTTATATGCATGCCAATGTGTGTTCCCTGTTAGGGTCCTAGAGTACATGACATAGTCTGAGTTAATTATGGTCATCACGTTATTTGTAATAAGGTTCTAAGGATCTAAGTGTGGTCAAGTCATTGATCAGAACTATGAAAAATACAAGTTATTTCATTAGTAAGGTTCTGCAATATAATTTATGGGTATATCATTAAAAAATTATTGATTTAATGATATATTTTCCCTACATTACTACCATTACAGGTTTCATTTACATTTTACCCTTCTCTTTACCTATTTCATATGATTTATTCCATTACATCAACATACTACATACCACCACATTACTTTATATGCCTACACATTACCTACACATTACATTGCATCCTACACATGACGTTACATTATACTTCCATTACCCCACTATACTAAACTACACTACCTCTCATCATTACCCCACCTAAGCCCCAAGTTCCTAATCATCATTTTTTTCCCACTACCTATGATAACCCCATAATCCCGAATATAATTACAATGGGTGTATGAGAACAATAATCATGATTTTCCCAAAGTTATACATGTGAATATGGAAAACAAGGCACACTTTCTAATTCATTTTTTTATGCCCTCCATTTTGGTCAAAATAGAGAGCACTTCTGAAAGGAAATAGACATGGGGATTCATTATGCAAATATGAAGGGAAGCCATAGGTATTTTCAGGTTGTTTCTATAGTTTCCAAGATAATACAACTAAGGTGTTCACTGGTGGAGCTTCATTTCCTAACAACTACACAAATTGAAGCTACGCACCCACTGCACAATTGCTATGCAACCATCCCATGTTTGCTACAAAGTCTGCATTGTTCTAGAATTAGTCTTCGCAGTGATTTGAGGTAGGAAGTATCGTATCCCAACTATTTACTATTGTTCAAAGCATAATTTTGAATGAAATTCTAGCCATGGTACATGTTGCTTCTGCTCCATAACCGCTACGCAAGCATTATATACAACCTCAGTCATAGTGTGCATTTAGTGTGTCGTTGGCTGTGTAGGGTCAATTAAGTTGAGTCACATGTATTGGAATGTGTGTAAAGTGGGTGGGCTCATATCTATTGCATATGCAACACTTGCATTGATAAGTATAGACCATTGCATTTTGTTTCTCAAAAATGCACACACAATGGCCATTTATGTTTCTCATAAGAGCCATCAACCTGTCATCAAGAAACCTACCTGTGTTGTCGCCTTATACAATTTTTTTTTCATTACTCAGCCACATTGCGTAGCTCCTCATTATTTCTAGGAAGCCCTAAATATTTCTGTGTTGTCACCCTTTCAAAGCGCATTTTCCATAAGACTAGGACATAGTGCTTTAAGAAGTGTGTTGTTATTGAAAACCATCACATGGCAAGCTCACCCAGTCGAATTAAGTCTAGTGGAGGGTATGTGGTTCACATTGAACCCAGGAGTTTGGATGTGTTCAATTCAGATACAACAATGAGAGCATATTTTGAAGAAGCTTTTGAACAGGTAGGGTGTGTCCAGTTTGAATAGGTAGGGTGTGTCCAATTTTGTGAGAAGATTCAGACTCATGGGAATCATGCCCAATTGACCAATATGTTTGCACAAAGCTTCAAAGATGAAAGGGTTAAACTAGGTGAATTTGAATTTTTGGTGACTGAAGATACTATCTCTCAGGTCACAGGAATCCCTCTACAAGGCGAGAGTTGGTTTAAGGGAATAGAACAAGATGCTGCACATATCTATATATTATAAAGGGCTATATATTTCAAACAATAGTCAACAGAGGAGTAAAATCCTCCATCAAATATTGAGATCCCTGGAGACACACCCAAAAAGCCTATAGTGGAGGAACCTTATGAGAAAATGAATGAGCCAAAAGAAGAGATAGATGAGACATATGTGCAAGTGAATGAACTAGAGGTACATCTTCCTGATATACAACTACCATAGATACAAACAAAAGAGAAAATGGAAGGACAAGGTATGCAAGAGAAGGATAAAGAGGCTGAGATAGCACAACTACAAGATACTCTCAATAAAGAAAAACTTCAGATTGCACACTTAAAAAGGAAAATAGAGAGCTCAAACATACAATAGCTCAGAAGTAAGAAAAGGGAAAACAAGTTATTGATGTAGAAGAGATAGAGGAGCCTAGAGTGTTGCACAAGAAACAGATGAAAATATTGGCAGTAGCCACTTGGAAAGAACTAGTCCAGGAAGCCTTTGAGTCAACTGAGAAACCACCTTTTGATGGCTAGAAGGAGTACTAGAAACTCTTTGAAGAACATTAAGGATTTCAACAAAAAATAGACCAGTTAAAGGGAAATTATAAAATATACAAGCAGAACATCACCCTGATACTCAAGGAAGGTGACCAACGAGTGTTTAAAGATCTGAAGGACATTAAAAGGGATAAAGTAGTTTTTAAATGGACCCCCCTTGTGTATAAAGATGTAAAGCATTAATGAACCAAGAATATGATCATGAGGAGAGGATTGAGACTAGTAAAGCATAAACTAATGAAGGTTCGAGGAAACATCAAAAAATTCAGACAACTTTCTACTAAGATACATGCAGACGTACCATCCCAACTAGTGGAAAGAGTCAAAGCACACCAGCTACCGGCAAAGGAACAATCCCAGTAAGTGGATGAGGTCAAGGAAACCCCTAAAAAGAAAGAAAGTCTTCAACAAGCAAGAAAAGGAGGAGGCATATATAGTTTGTGTACTTAGTTTTACATTTTGCTCATTTACTTTGTTTTGCAACTAGTTTTGTGAAGCCAAGGACCCCTCTGAGACCTGAGATATATTTTTATGTTGCTGGGTATCATTTTGGTGGAGTGTACTATTTACTGGAGGTATAAAGCAGTGGTGATGGACTATAAAGCACTTTGGTATGTTGGATCAAGAAAAAATAGCCATACACAGGAAGATGCATGCGTGGGAAAAGACACTTGTGGGGCCTTACTCCAACTCAACATCCTTGTGACCATCCTCCTTAGCTCAACTTGAAAATCATAGACTATAGCCACTTCATACTGGACCCCACTAGGCAAACGCTATGTAATTCTGAAAATTAGCTAATTCCTGTTTTTCTGTTAAATCTGGACTTTTATAATTTTTGTTAAGTGATATTGTGGATCAAATGACACGATAAGGTCGAAGATATTAGATAAAACACATGGTTGTTGTAGTTTTAATTTCAGTTTTAAAATTATATTTTTCCCTATTATGTTAGTTTTGATCCACTAAGTGGACACATTGAACCTAGTACAAGTTTTTATCATGTAATTTTGTATTTAAACTAAACAACAATATGAAGAAATGGTTCAATTTATGAGAGAAGGATATTGTGTCATGGGTTCGTTGTTTTTAATTTTCAATTCTATGTGTGCTTTATATATTTTAGAGATTCTTGTGGTATGAGTTCTAGCTATTTTTATCTATGTGTTATACTATTCGTGTTTCATCTTTAAGCAATTGTTAAATAATTTTCCCTTCGGAAGTTGTCTATTAATATTCGGGATAGATAATTTTTTGGCTGTTAAATTTGTGATGGAATACACTATAAGTTAAGTGCTCCATCCTCACCTTATTCCCGATATTTAATCACAATTTATGTTGCAGAATTCATGTTGTTTCCATGCTCTGTACATGTGGTTAAGTATCATCATGTTTTCTATGATTTCTTCGGAGTTCATTTAATGTATTTTCCAAATGTTGTAGCTAAGAAAAATATCTACCTTTCCTCTATCGCAATAGCTTTACATGCATGCACTGATGTCTTGTGTTAGGACCCAAAACAATTGTCTCATGCAGTGCCCCCCCCACCCCCCCCCTCCTCAAATTTTCAACCATTATTTCAATCACATTGTCCATACAGACCTAGTCTCTGTGATATGTCACTCTATTTTATTGCCTTTTATATTTGGACAATTTCGAGTGAGGGAGCCCCCTCCAATTAGAAAGGACTCGTTTCTAACCATAATAGGTCTGTGGTTACCCCTATAAACCTTCCTAGCATAGAGGTTAAATTATATGGTGATAACATAGTGGCGCCATTGCTAGGGACCGAAAGTAAAATTTTCCCCAGGGAGAGTTGAAAATTGTATTCTAAACCTATGAGGTGACAAGTTGTTAGAAATATATAGGCTAAAACTCACCTTGAAACTGTGTAGTGGTAGACTACATGTGGGGTTGTGTGAGGAAATCTACCTTCAAGAAGATGTACAAGAAAAAATCCTGATCCTAATCCTCCTGAGATCGTAGACTGTCCTGAGAAGATGCTTAGAAGAGGGAGAACACTTAAGGAAGGTTAAGGGATTAGTATTCCCCTTGGAACATCTAACTCCCTGCCTGAAACCTTGATTATAGTTGAATATCTTGATTTTGACTTGTCCTTTTAACACTCTCTTTTTAGGAAAATATCTAAGTATTTCGTTTCTAAAATTGTTATAGATGAACCGGTCTTGAGACCTTATCTCTTGCCTTCAAATATTGATGCCAATAATTTTGACAAAAACACATTATTTCAATTTCATAAGCTTGAGAGTTTAGTGAACAAGTTGCAGCATACTGTTGAAAATGAAACCAATTCTTAATACACAGTCCCTTTTGCACCTACAATTTCTACTTCATTCACTACACCTCCATTTGTTGCAGTTTCTTCCATTATTTCTTTAAGATTACATATAAGTACAACACCCATAACACATGTTGTTCATGCATCATCACCTACCATAGATTCCACTCAATAATTTGTTGTCCTGCCATCTTCTTCATATGTACCAACTATTGCTGCAACCAACTCATCATTCACTCAAATATCCACCATGGCTGCCATATATGCACCTTTAAACTTTCCTGCTCAGTTACATGACTTGCCTCAAAATTATGGCCAAATACTCCTTCAGTATGATGGCACCAGTGAAATTACTTCCAAAAAATATATATATGTAAAGCGAATGATTCTGTGGACCTTGGAGAGCTTGATCACGAGGATGCAAAGATGAAATTGTTTATGCAAAGTTTCTACAGGGAGGTCAAAAAGTGGTTTATAAGTATTATAGCTTCAACCTTTGCAACTTACCAAGAGTTTGAGGATGCTTTTATTGCAATATGGGGTGAGAAAAATAACCCTTTGTTGATCCTTGCTAAATATGATAGTTTGGAGAGACAACCCCATGAAACCATCCAGGATTTTTCAACCAAGTTCAACAAAGCGTACAACTCCGTTCTGGAAGATATAAAGCCCCCTCAAGGCTTGGCTTTACTCCAATACCATGATGGTTTTTATTTGGAAATGGAATACCAACTTAGGGAGAGAAACCCTACAACACTGGAGGACATGTAGAGAAAAACAGTTAGTGTGTAGGCTAATTTGTTAGTGAAGAAATCTAAAATGAAGTCAGAAAGAAGAGTAAATATAAAGGAAGAACCTCCCACTACCTTTGATGAAAATTTAGATACTTTGGTCAAGAAAATGGAGAAAATGATGGAGAAAATGACATTGATTGATTAGGTTGCTACTAGGGAGTCTCAAGCAGATCCACAAATCCGAAACCGCAATTTTAGAAGGCATCCACATGTTCAAATTAAACAAAGAGAGCAGAAAGGTCTAATACAGTCACAACAATAAGTGAGACCACCTTTCCAACAAAATTATGCACAAGACCAAGATGAGGAAGATGAGCAGGAACCTGAGGACCAAATTCAATTTTTAGTTGATAAAGAGAAAACTATGTATTTGACCAAAGAAGACCAAGAGAAAGAAAAATTCAAAATTATTATAACAAAAGAGGAAGAGTCACTGTTTTCTTAGTCCCAAAATTATATGATCATGGTTGAATCTGAAGAGTACAAAAAAGGGTCTCATAATTCCATCATGTAGGTCCAAAGACAGTATAATTTAAGGAGCAAAAATGTGGAAAACAATGAAACAGAGATGGATGTGGCAGCTAGCAGTGCAAAGAAAGATGTGCCAGGTAGCAGTGGTCAAAAGAAAGATCCACCAATCTCCATTTTGTAGAGGAAAGATGATTCTTCAAAGGATAATGAAAATAAGAAAGATGTTGTCCCTAAGGAGACAAAAAAGAAACAAAATCCTTTTAACTATGAGACTGAACTTGCCAAGCTCAAAATTTCCATTCCTCTAGGTGAGATGATGAAGAATGATAAATATAGGACTCAAATTTTGAAGGCTTTAAGGATTGAAAAGACTTATGATACTGTCAACATAACTAATAACCATCCTGCTATTATTTTTGGGAAATTTTTTTATGACAACGGTTAAGATGGTGAAGTGCCTCCTTTTTATGTTAGCTTGAATGTACATGATCAAATTATTCACAATGCCATGCTGGATTCGGTAGCTTCCCATAACTTGATGCCGAAGGTGATCATGGAAACGCTTGGGCTTGATATCACCAAACCTTACAAGGACTTGTACTATTTTGATTCCAACAAGGTGAAGTGTTTGGGATTGATAAAGGATCTAGTCATTTCTCTCACTCAAATTCCGTCCAAGATCATGGTGATGGACATTGTTGTAGAAGACATACCTTTTAAGTTTGGCATGCTCCTCTCTAGGTCATCGATAGAAAAATTACAAGGTGAAATGCATACTGACATGTCTTACATCATTGTTTCAGTATTTTTTGGTCAAACAAGGAGGTTTTACTATGAACCATTAATGCAATACATGATCAACAGTAAGGAGAAGCCTGCAAGTCATCTGGTATATGTTGTGCACTCTAATTTAGATTCCTTTGTTCTATTTAATGTTGATTGTCCCGATGAAAAAAAAAATAGCCCTTATAACAAAGATAAAAAAAGAAGAAAACATAAAACATAGCATCAAGAAAATTGAGGAAGAAGGCAACAAAATAGTCCATGAAAAATATGAAAATTTCAAAGTCGAAGTGAGTTAAGAAGAAAAGAAAAAAAAACCTTTAGACATTCATTTTGATGGAGTAGGAAGTAGAGAAGGTGTTGGTGCAAGTGTGTGGATAATCAATCCTGAAGTCGAAAATACTAAGCTCTGATCGTACAAACTATCTTTTGATTGCACCAACAATTGGCATAGTATGAAGCACTTCTTTTCAGTTTGCAAGTCTTGAAGAAGTCAGGAGACAAAAGGATAGTTGTCTATGGAGATTCAAAGTTAGTCATAAAGTAGTTTAAAGGTGAGTACCAAACAAAAAATCCCCAAATGCGTGCTTACCATAATGTTGTCCTAGATTGTTTGTAGAATTTTTCTAAGTATAATTTTTCAGTTGTTCCTAGAAAAAAGAATGATGTTGCGGATGCCTTGGCTACCTCATCCTGTGATTTTGAAATTCCTAGTAGCATTAAGGGAAAGTACAAAGTTGAAGTGAAATACATGTATGTTGTCCCAGATAACATGAAGTACTGGTAGGTTTTGAAAATGACAAACAGTTGAATTTTTTTTTCTATTAATGAAAGAAGAATTTTCCAAGATGTAGTTTGAAAAACACCACGGAAGGGAAGAAGATGATAAGGAGAATTTTATAAATTAGATGAAATAAGAGTTGGACAAGCAGGGGACATAATTGAAAGTGCTACAATTAAAAGATGATGTTATTCCGAGAGGGTTGGTACCATTGGAAGAACTTTTTGATCAAAATGATGTAGCTAAAAGGCCAAAGTTGATGCCTACAGAGGTTGGAGTAGAGGAATGTAACATAGGTACAAAGGACAAGCCAAAGATGATCAACCTGTTCAAAAATATAAGTCTGGAGATGAAACGGAATTATTTAGATTTTTTGAAAGAAGTTGTTGATGTTTTTTCTTGGAGATATGAGGATCTAAAGGTATATGACAAGAGCATCATCCAACACACGATATCGATCAAAGAGGATCAAAATCCATTCAAACAGAAGTTGCGGAGGATAAATCATGTTCTGCTACCTTTGATCGAAAAAGAGGTAAGGAAATTATTTGATTCTCGCATTATAGTACCTCTCATATTTTCTAAATGGATGTCTAATTTAGTTCCAATTAGGAAAAAGACAGGAGAAATTAGATTGTGAACGGATTTTAGGAATTTGAATAGAGTGTCTCTCAAGGAAAACTACCCATTGCCAAAAATGGATCATATCCTTTAGAAAGTGGTGGGTGCAGGGAGACTGTAATTGTTGGAAGATTTTTTAGGATACAACCAGATTTTGGTTCACCTAGAAGATTAGGACAAAAATGCATTCACTACACCGTGGGGTACTTTCACGTATGCTAAGATTCATTTTGGTTTGATGAACGCGGGAGAAAAATTTCAGCAAGCTATGAATATAGGCTTTGCATATGAGAAGGAAAAATTTTCTAGTGATATATCTTGATGACATCACTATCTATTCACAGTCAGATGGAGATCATTTGCAACACTTGAGGGCAATTTTTGAAAAGTGTATAAAATATGGCATATCGCTGAATCCCAAAAATATTTGTTTGGGCTAGAAGAAGGTAAAATTTTAGAACATATAATCTCCAAAGATGGTATGATAATTGATCCTAGCATAATTGCAACTATTCAGAAAATGGACATTCCCAAAAACAAGAAGAAAATTCAATCCTTTATTTGCAAGATAAATTTCTTAAGGAGGTTTATTCCCAACTTGGCAGAAATTTTAAGGACAATTACAAACATGTTAAAAAAGGATAGCGAGGTTAAATGGAATGAAGAAACCAAAAAATCCTTGAATGAGGTAAAATATGCATTGTCCCATGCCCCTGTACTTGTCAGTCTAGATTACGCCTAGATTTTATCATCTTTTCTTTTGCCTTAGAGCATAGTATAGTAGTTGTTTTGATGCAAAAAAATCAGCAAGGTGTGGAACAACCGATAAAATTTTTCAACATAACTCTCAGAGATGCTATTCTTAAATATGACATCATGGAGAAACATGCCTTTGCTCTAGTAAAATATTTGAAGGATTTATGAGTATATATTTTGAATT
>JAXQQM020082780.1:0-271077 GCA_034641835.2 Pinus albicaulis
TTGTATTCCAATCAAAGGTGTTGGAAATATTGTCATTGATGGCAAAGGAATTGGCAAAGACAGGAGCAACACCTAAAATTTCCATAAGGCAAAAGAGACAGAGAGGTAGCAGAGGCAGCAGATGAAACAGAGGAATTAGAGACAGAACAGTAGAGTTGAATTAGGGGATTAATACAGTTTGCAAAGGAGATGAGAGAGAGCTGCCAGGAAGAGACAAGGTAATAGATTGAAGGAAAAATTGAATATATGGCCAAGATTTGTATATGTTAATGAAGAACTGTGGCATTGTGTTAAGTATGGTTGAATAAATCTGGAATATATATGACTTGTGTGATCAATTTCATAATGGGCAGAAGATACCTACGGTGTCCGGAGAGGAATGAAATCATTGTTGCAGAATTAGGGATATGTGTATTATATGTATTAACTGATGTAATTCTTGTGTGGAATCCCCTGAAAATCTGTATGAGTCTCTGCGTATGGAGTTAAAATTGAAATCCTGTTGAGGATTCATGGTGGCAGAAATATGAGGTTTTTGAATGTACAGGTAGAAGCGGAACTGTGACAGGATAGAACTCCGAAATGGAAGGTTGATATGTTATATATACCATAGAAGAATTTAAGAATGACATTGAAGTGTCACGAGTTAATGTCTGTAAGGAAATCCCGTCAGAAGAAAACTACATTTATTCGTTGATTATTGGAAATCCTGCCAAAGATAGACCAGAGTTATAGCGCAAACCCAGACTAACCCTTTGGAATCATGAACAGAACCTTGAGCGAAGGGCGCAACCACGGAGGAGGAACAGTGAAGGCGGTTTATGGTTTTCATCGCACCGCTTTCAACGGGCAAGCAATATTGAAGAGGTGGGGAGCAATTCCATAGAACGGGCGACACGCGTCCCTGTACGATTTTACAAAACCGATTTTCACTATGCGCCATCGCGCGTTATAGTTCGACCCAGGACGCCCAACGATATCGTTGAGCGTCGTTGATCTGGGAAGGGGTCATCGGACGGTCGCCAGTTGTTGAAGGTGCGCGAAGATTAACACAGGTACGGCGGACCATCGCACGTTAATGTTCGGCATCGGAGGTCGAGTGATATGCATATACGTCATTGATCTGGAAGCCTGCTAATCTAACGGTGATCGGACGTTGGACTTGCGCGAAGTTTACCTATGGTACCATGCGCATATTTGATTGGCTATTGACTATATTTGTGGGCCCGGGGTCAAAGGTTTACCATATTGTTTGAAAGCGTTAAAATGCGAAGGGTTAAATTTAATCCTAAATTTCTGTTCAATTATATTTATTTATCAATTTCTTCTAATTGATAAATAAATTAAAAAGAAATCAAAGAGGTACGTAAGGGTGGTAAATGAAAATACAGTCAAAGGAATACCATTAGCAATTGAATGGTTTTGACCCAAGGTTTTAAAAAGGTGAAAACTATATAAGGTGATGAGAATTATGAAGATCTGTGGGCATGCGAAAGGGTTGATAATAAATGAATCTCTTTTAGAGATATCTATATGAATAAACTATGGTATATCTGAATCTAAGATGCACCAGTGAATATGATTAATCAATATTTCTAGATCAGATTATTTCCTGGTTTAATTGACTGATGAAATCATGAAGAACGTATGCATAAGTAAGGGTTGTGAATGAATACTTCACTCGGAAGTATATCTGTATGGAATGGGTAACATATTGCTGAGAGATCTGAACTAAGGATGCACCTTTGAAGAAAATAAATAAATCTGGTGACCGACAAGGTATGTTGTGTGGAAACTGGTGCATCCAGTATGAAAATTGATGAATCATGGTCTGCAGTGGTGCTGAGGATCGAAGCCTTCAGAGAGGGGGTTGTGGATCCCTTCCAGTAGTAGCTGGTAAACGAGAGCAGGGGGTAGTAGCTCCCTTACAAGAGAGGCTGGTAAACAAGAGAAGGTTGTGGCCTTCTACAGGTGGGTTCCTGAGTGCTGGTATAAGTCTGCACCAGCATAAATTGTAAGAATTGTTCTCTATAATAAATATTGAAGACTAAGATTACAGCAGCATTGGTTTTCTCTCGAATTGGGTTTCCACCTTAAATCCTGGTGTTCATATGTGTTGTTTGTGTTTGATGGTTTGTGCAGTTATTTCTGTTCATGCTTAATGCTTATCTGATGCAATGCTATAATTAAAGACATAATAAGATATCTGGACATATATGTTGGATGCAGTACTGTAACATATGGTTTTTAAGAGAAAGAAAAGAAAAATTGTTCAGCCCTAAATACTGATTCACCCCCCCTCTCAGTATTTTTCTCAACAATTGGTATCAGAGCAAGTCCTTCTGAAAAATCTTAGTTGCTATAAGGAAGATCAAGCAAGATGAGCAATCAAGACGGAACAACATCTATCAGACCTCCGCTCTTTAACGGAAATAATTTAATCTTCTGGAAAACAAGGATGAGATCCTATCTTCAGTCTCTGGGAGCAGAGGTATGGGAAATTGTTGAAGGAGGATATCAATATCCAGCTGCAGTACCAACAGATCCGACGGAAAGAAAGAATTATGAAACAAATGCAAATGCGATCAATGCTCTATTGGGAAGTCTAACTGAATCATAATTTTTCAAAGTCATGCAGCTGAATACAGCAAAGGCAATATGGAACAAAATCATTCTAAGTTATGAAGGTGATGCAAAGGTAAAAAGTGCTAAACTCCAAACTCTCAGAATTCAATATGAGAATCTAAAAATGGATAATGAGGAGAGCATTTCCAATTTATTTTTATGTCTTGATGATATTGTAAATCGTATGAGAAATCTGGGAGAAAAAATAACCGAATCTACTTTGGTTGAGAAAGTCTTAAGATCACTAACGACAAAATTTGAGTCAAAAGTTTCTGCTCTTGAAGAAAAGCAGGATCTTCAAAATCTTATTGTGGTGCAACTTCATGGCATACTAATTGCAAATGAAATGAGAAGAGGAGGACCATCTGAAGTCAAAGAAGCAGTCTTTAGAACTTCTACAAAAGGGAAGGAAGTACAAAAAACAGAAGGATCAGGATGTATCTCAGAAGAAGATGAGATAAAATTTGTAAAGAAACTTCAACTTGGCACAGGATGGTTCAGAGGTAAGCTTCCTTTCAAATGTTTTGATTGTGGAAGAGTTGGTCATTATGCTGCTAAATGTCCTTATAAAGAAAAACATAAAAAGGGGAAGGAAGTAGCAAAAAGGAATAAGAATCTTTTTATCACTAGAAAGAGTTACTATACTCATGAAGATAGTGATGGGTTATCTGATAGTGAGGAAGAATGTGAACAAGATCTTAGACTTCTCATGGCATTTGAAAGAGAATCTAGAGAAGAAAATGATACTTTTGTGGATGCTATAGAAGACAGTGATTTTCTTGATGAAAACAATAAACTCAAAAGTTTCTTAGAAGAAAGTAAAATAACCATAGAAACTCTGAAAAATCAGCTTGAAGAAAAAGAGAAACACAATGAGAAATTAGAGTGCGAAGTAGTAAGTCTAAGAAAAGAACTTGAGAAAGTAAAGACTCTGAATCTTAGATTTGCTAAAGGATCTGAAACCTTAGATGAGATTATCAAGGTACAATGTTCTCCTCTTATAAAGACAGGTCTTGGATATATCGGAGAATCTTCTCAAGCTTCAGCACCAAATTATCTAAAAGCAGTTACAGCTGGTTTACAACATGCTGCCACTCAGCAAGGGAATAAAGAATCTTTACAGGTAAAGCATGATCATCTCAATTCAAAGAACACTAACAGGAATGTCTTACAAAGAAACACCAATCAACAAGAAAATTCATATAGAATATTTTATGATCGTAGAAATATCTTCTTCAATGGACAATGTTTCTCATGTCACAATTTTGGTCATAAAGTTGTTCAATGTGTTGCATATAAAACCATCATGATAAGAGAAGCAAGAAAGAAAAGTATTGATATTGAAACAAAGAAGAATATTTATAACAACTTTTCTCCTCTTCAAAATGAAGTTGAATGTGCTTATTGCAATAACTTTGGCCATGAAGAATCTGAGTGCAGGAGCAAAGTTCTACCAAAAGAACATGTTTCTTCAAGCTCCAAAATATGGAAAAAGAAAGAATTACAGGTTGAAAATTGTGGCATAGCGTTATTTGCAGAAGATGAAGAAAACCAATGGTACATTAATAGTGGATGCTCAAGACACATGACAGGTGATAAAGACAAACTTCTTGCATATAGTGCTCTAGAAAAGGAAAAGAATGTTACATTTGGAAATGATACTCCTGCGATCATTAAGGGAAAAGGGTCTGTTTTTCTAAAAGATAAGGTGAAAGCTAATGAAGTCATGTATGTGGATGGATTAAAGCATAACTTGTTAAGTGTAAGTCAAATTTGTGATCAAGGAACTGAAGTTGTCTTTAGTTCAAAAGAATGTGTGGTACGTGATCTTGATACAGGTAAAGCAAGTATAAAAGGAAAAAGAACTCCAAACAACCTGTATATATTGAAGAACTACAAAGAACAATGTTATTTGAGTAAATCCTCATAAAATTGGCTATGGCATAGAAGGTTGGGGCATCTGAGCTTCTCTCAAATCAACAAATCAAGCAAACTTAAAGCTGTTCGTGATCTTCCCAATATTACTCTACCTGAAAATATCATATGTAAATCTTGCCAATTTGATAAGCAAACCAGAGTATAATTTAATGCCAAGGAAGGATCATCAAGTAAACCTCTCGAACTTATTCATACTGACATATGTGGACCTATGAGGAAAAAGTCACCACGTGGTGAAGAATACTATATCTTATTCATTGATGATTTCTCTAGAATGTGTTGGATTGGGCTGCTTAAACACAAAGATGAAGCATTTGAGAAATTTCATATCTTTAAAGCACTAGTTGAAAATGAATTAGATCTAAAAATCAAGTGTCTCAGATCTGATCGAGGAGGAGAATATACATCAAATGAATTCCTTGAATTTTGTGAACAACATGGCATAAAAAGACAGTTTTCTGTAGCTGGGACTCCACAACAAAATGGTGTTGCAGAAAGAATGAATAGAACAGTTCAACAAATGGCTAGAGCTATGCTTGATGATTACGGAACACCTGACACATTTTGGGGAGAAGAAGAACATACAGCAGTAAACATTCTCAACAAGGCACATGTTCGTGTAAATAGTGATAAAACTCCATATGAACTCTGGTATGGTAATCCTCCCACTATAAAGCATTTTAGAATTTTTGGAAGCAAATGCTTTATCAAGAATAATGATGAAAAACTTGACAATTTTGAACCCAGAGCAGATGAAGGAATATTTCTTGGTTACTCCTCTAGGATTAGGGCATATAAATGTTACAATAAAAGACTTCAGAAGATTGTTGAATGTATTGATGTTGTTATTGATGAGTCTCTTGCAGCTCCAAAAGAAGAAAATCAGATAACAGATGAAGATGATGATGACACATATCCTACTACATCAAATAAGGATGATATAGACAGTGAACCCAATGAAGAAATCAAAGATGATTTATCTGAAAAATCTCCATCTAGATATGTTCAAAAGAATCATCCAAAATCTCAAATTTTGGGAGAAAAGGGCTCAGGTGTACAAACAAGGACTCTAGTGGGATCTTCTAGCAATCTGGCATTTTTGTCCACTATTGAACCTCACAATGTCAGTCAAGCTAGCAAAGATGAATGTTGGATTCAAGCCATGAATGAAGAGCTTGATAAAATTGAAAAGAATCACACTTGGGAATTACTACCAAGACCTCATGACAAAAATGTCATTGGAACTAAATGGATATTCAAAAACAAGTTAAATGAGAATGGGGATGTTATAAGAAATAAAGCTAGACTTGTTTGCAAGGGGTATGCTCAACAAGAAGGTATAGACTTTGAAGAAACTTTTGCTCATGTAGCCAGACTTGAAGCCATAAGAATGTTTCTTGCTTTTTCAAGCTTCCAACAAATCAAAGTTTATCAAATGGATGTTAAATCTGCTTTTCTAAATGGTGATTTAGAAGAAGAAGTTTATATAGAACAACCAGAAGGATTGATTTTGGGAAATGATGAAAAACTTGTTTGTAGACTTAAAAAGTCTCTATATGGTCTCAAACAAGCTCCAAGGGCATGGTACTATCATCTTGACAAATATCTTCATCAACAAGTATTTTCAAAGGGGTCTGCTAATAGCAACTTATACACAAAAACTAAAAATGACAAACTGTTGATTGTGGTTGTATATGTTGATGATATCATTTTTGGAAGTAATGAAGAGTCTATGAGTCAGAAATTTGCTTCTGATATGCAGCAAGAATTTGAAATGTATTTACTTGGGGAACTAAAATTCTTTCTTGGCTTGCAAGTGCAACAAGCAACAGATGATATTTTCTTATCACAAGCAAAGTACCTCAAGAAAATCCTGAAGAAGTATGGCATGGAAGATTGCAAAACTGTAAGTACACCAATGATAACCAGATGTAATCTTAGTTCTAATGATGATTCCCCCATCGTAAATCAACCAGAATACATATCTATGATAGGAAGTCTAATTTATCTCACTGGGACAAGACCAGACATCATGCATGCAGTTGGGATTGTTGGACGATTCCAAGCTAATCCAAAAGAGTCTCATCTTCAGGCTGTGAAAAGAATATTCAAATATCTACAAGGAACTCAAGACTTTGGACTATGGTATCGAGAGAATGCTGATCTTACTCTTCATGCATACACTGATGCAGATTGGGCTGGAAGTGTTAACGATCAGAAAAGCACTAGTGGTGGTGCATTCTTTATGGGGCCCCAGTTAGTATCTTGGTTTAACAAGAAGCAAAGCTCCATTGCCTTATCTACAGCAGAAGCAGAATATGTGGCTGCAACATCATGTTGCACTCAACTTCTCTGGATGATGCAAACCCTACAAGACTTTCAAATCAAATTTTCACTTCCTATCTCCATTATGTGTGATAATACAAGTGCTATCAATATCTCAAAGAATCCTATTATGCATTCCAAGACCAAGCACATTCGCATCAAATATCACTTCTTACGTGAACAAGTGCTTGAACAAAAGGTGACATTGGAATATGTTTCCTCCAAAGAACAAGTTGCTGATATATTTACCAAACCTCTACCCAGGGAAGCTTTCGAATATCTCAGACAGAAACTAGGAGTAGTCTCTGCCATGCAGAGGATCAGATCTACTTAAATACAAAAGATTAAATTGGTTGTGAAGAGCTCTGAATTCACAGGCTCAGCAGGAGCATTGGTCATATGAAAAGGATGAATTGTTGGTCATATTATGTTTGAAGATGCAGCATGATCTCAGGGGGAGCATGGCATTGTCAGTTCAAAGGATATTGATCAAACTCTTTGCCATTGATGTCAAAGGGGGAGGAAAAGAAACAAAGCGCTTCTAAGAGCTTCTATAAGGCCATCAGAGGAAGAGTATTGCCATCAATGCCAAAGGGGGAGATTGTTGGAAATATTGTCATTGATGGCAAAGGAATTGGCAAAGACAAGAGCAACACCTAAACTTTCCATAAGGCAAAAGAGACAGAGAAGTAGCAGAGGCAGCAGATGAAACAGAGGAATTAGAGACAGAACATTAGAGTTGAATTAGAGGATTAATACAGTTTGCAAAGGAGATTAGAGAGAGCTGCCAGGAAGAGACAAGGTAATAGATTGAAGGACAAATTGAATATCTGGCCAAGATTTGTATATGTTAATGAAGAATTGTGGCATTGTGTTAAGTATGGTTGAATAAATCTGGAATATATATGACCTGTGTGATCAATTTCATAATGGGCAGAAGATACCTACGGTGTCTGGAGAGGAATGAAATCATTGTTGCAGAATTAGGGATATGTGTATTATATGTATTAACTGATGTAATTCTTGTGTGGAATCCCCTGAAACTCTGTATGAGTCTCTGCGTATGGAGTTAAAAGTGAAATCCTGTTGAGGATTCATGGTGGCAGAAATATGAGGTTTTTGAATGTACAGGTAGAAGCGGAACTGTGACAGGATAGAACTCCGAAATGGAAGGTTGATATGTTATATATGCCATAGCAGAATTGAAGAATGACATTGAATTGTCACGAGTTAATGTCTGTAAGGAAATATCGTCGGAAGAAAACTACATTTATTCGTTGATTATTGGAAATCCTGCCAAAGATAGACCAGAGTTATAGCGCAAACCCAGACTAACCCTTTGGAATCATGAACGGAACCTTGAGCGAAGGGCGGAACCACGAAGGAGGAACAGTGAAGGCGGTTTATGGTTTTCATCGCACCGCTTTCAACGGGCAAGCGGTATTCAAGAGGTGGGGAGTGATTCCATAGAAGGGGCGACATGTGTCCTTGTACGATTTTACAAAACCACTTTTCACTATGCGCCATCACGCGTTATAGTTCGACCCAGGACGCCCAACGATATCGTTGAGCGCCGTTGATCTGGGAAGGGGTCATCAGACGATCGTCAATTGTTGAAGGTGCGCAAAGATTAACACAGGTACGGCGGACCATCGCACGTTAATGTTCGGCATCGGAGGTCGAGCGATATGCATATACGCCGTTGATCTGGAAGCCTGTTAATCTAACGGTGATCGGACGCTGGACTTGCGCGAAGTTTACCTATGGTACCATGCGCATATTTGATTGGCTATTGACTATATTTGTGGGCCCGGGGTCAAAGGTTTACCATATTGTTTGAAAGCGTTAAAATGCGAAGGGTTAACTTTAATCCTAAATTTCTGTTCAATTATATTTATTTATCAATTTCTTCTAATTGATAAATAAATTAACAAGAAATCAAAGAGGTACGTAAGGGTGGTAAATGAAAATACAGTCAAAGGAATACCATTAGCAATTGAATGGTTTTGACCCAAGGTTTTAAAAAGGCGAAAACTATATAAGGTGATGAGAATTATGAAGATCTGTGGGCATGCGAAAGGGTTGATAATAAACTAATCTCTTTTAGAGATATATGTATGAATAAACTCTGATATATCTGAATCTAAGGTGCACCGGTGAATATGATTAATCAAGATTTCTAGATCAGATTATTTCCTGGTTTAATCGACTGAAGAAATCATGAAGAATGTATGCATAATTAAGGGTTGTGAATGAATACTTCACTCGGAAGTATATCTGTATAAAATGGGTAATAGATTGCTGAGAGATCTGAATTAAGGATGCACCTTTGAAGAAAATAAATAAATCTAGTGACCGGCAAGGTATGTTGTGTGGAAACTAGTGCATCCAATATGAAAATTGATGAATCGTGGTCTGCAGTGGTGCTGAGGATCGAAGCCTTCAGAGAGGGGGTTGTGGCTCCCTTCCAGTAGTAGCTGGTAAATGAGAGTAGGGGGTAGTAGCTCCCTTCCAAGAGAGGCTGGTAAACAAGAGAAGGTTGTAGCCTTTTGCAAGTGGGTGCCTGCGTGCTGGTATAAGTCTGCACCAATATATATTGTAAGAAGTTTTCTCTATAATAAATATTGAAGACTGAGATTACAACAACGGTGGTTTTCTCCCGAATTGGGTTTCCACCTTAAATCCTGGTGTTCATATGTGTTTTTTGTGTTTGATGGTTTGTGCTGTTATTTCTGTTCATGCTTAATTCTTATCTGATGCAATGCTCTAAGTAAAGACATAATAAGATATCTGGACATATATGTTGGATGCAGTACTGTAACATATGGTTTTTAAGAGAAAGAAAAGAAAAATTGTTCAGCCCTAAATACTGATTCACCCCCCCTCTCAGTATTTTTCTCAACAAAAGGAAAATACCTCAGTACTTGAAGGGGGTTCTCTAGGAACAGGTGAAATGCCCCCATGCATAGAAGAAAAAGATGTAACAATAAGAACCTGAGCTATGAATTTCACTCTCTACAAGGATAGTGGGATCAACCGTATGTGAAATTGAGTTGACCACTTGATCACTAAAGGATCATGAACCTGAGTGATATGAGTTTCACTCTCCAATGGAAGAGTGGGATTGATTGTACTTGGAATTAGATCAATCACTTCGTTAGTTGACAGTAGGTTGGGAGAAAGTTGACGGTAACCAGTTGGAAGTTGTTGCTATGAAACAGTAAGGTTTTCCAAAAAAATTGAGGCTTTATCCATGTGAGGGCATGTAGTTTTTAACCCTAAACTAAAATTGTCTGCAAACGAATCTTAAAAACAGAAAATAAACAATAGCAAGACCATAAAACATAAAACAGATATACACAGAGATTTTCCCCTAGATCCCAAATCGGGACGACCAACTTGATTTTTCATTATATTCCTTTTAGTGTTACAACACATATATATATACATGCCGAAGCATACATAAACCCCAATCCATTAACCCTATATTAGAACATAACCGTAGTTCCCTTGATCGGATCTACAAAATATTAGGGGCCGAAAACCATCATGCCGCAAAAACATGTGCAAACCCATGCACAAAACCATGGGCGGGTCCGCCCACCGAAAAATAAGGTCCAAAAAAAATTTCCCGGGGCGCTGCCCCGGACCCCAAATAACAACGCAACGTACAAGGGTGGCTATTTCCCACACGTGACTAGTCATGGAAAGAATATAACACATACTCAACATTCTCCCACTTGTTGTTTTCTTTCCGCAGGGGACCACAGGAGAGCTGAGTCATTAGCCCAGCTTTGCAACACCCATTGTTTCTCTACACCAAGAGAACTTCTGAGTGCTCACAGACTTCGTTAATGCATCTGCAACATTCTTCAAAGTGTCAACCTTTACCAGCAACACCCTTTTAGCCTCAACCATATATCTCACAAAGTGATATTGAACATCAATGTGCTTTATCTTTGAATGATAAGAAGGGTTCTTAGCCAAGAAAATTGCACTTTGGCTATGAAAATCTATCCTTATAGCTTGCGGCACCAACCCCATACTTGAACACAATCTCTACAACCAAACTGCTTCCTTGCTTGCATGAGTGGCTACCATGTATTCTGCCTCTGTAGTTGAAAGAGCCACTACAGACTGTCTTTTACTCATCCAACTGACTGCACCTCCAAATAGGCTAAACACATACCCACTTCTAGATCTTGTTTGGTCTAGATATCCAACCCAGTTTGCATCAACAAAACCACGAATGTCCAACACTCTTTCCAATCCTAGTCTTCCCTGGTAGCACAAGCCATAATCACTAGTACCACGCAAATATCTGAAAACCCGCTTCACTACTGTCCAATTCTCCTTCCCTGGGTTTGACATAAACCTGCTCAATACTCCCACTGCATGTGAAATGTCTGGTCTAGTACAGACCATTGCATACATCAGGCTACCCACTGCATTTGCATATGGAACACGAGACATATCCTCCTCTTCTTCTTGTGTCTTGGGACACTGTTCAACAGATAGCTTTACACCTACAGGAATCGGAACATTCACCAGTTTACTATCCTGCATATTGAACCTCTGCAATATAGTCTCAACATATTTCCTCTGGTTTAACCAGAGCTTCCTCTTTACCCGATCTCTCTTAATTTCCATGCCTAAAATATTGTTTGCAGCACCAAAATCCTTCATGTCGAATTT
Source organism: Pinus albicaulis (assembly GCA_034641835.2). Taxonomy (NCBI): domain Eukaryota; kingdom Viridiplantae; phylum Streptophyta; class Pinopsida; order Pinales; family Pinaceae; genus Pinus; species Pinus albicaulis. Next base: position 11,584 of record JAXQQM020082780.1, read on the forward strand.
GGAGAACAGTTGGGTCTTCAAATATTGGATAATTTCTTTGTCATTTCCAATAAAAAAAATATCATCCACATACAAGACCAAATAAATAACACGGTCACCAATTAATTTAAAATAAACATAGTGATCCTCCTTGCTTCTGGTGAAGCCAAGTCCCCATATATAGGTATCAAATTTCTGATACCACATCCTTGGTGACCGTTTTAACCCATACAGAGACTTGTTTAACCTGCATACCAGTTCTTTCTTCCCCTTCATCATAAAGCCTTCAAGTTGTTTCATGTAGATCTCCTCTTCCAAATCCTCGTGGAGAAATGTTGTCTTCACATCCATCTGTTGTACCTCAAAATCAAATGCAGCAACAATAGATAAAAGTGATCTAATAGAAGTGACTTTGGCAACAAGAGAAAACATATCACCAAATTCAATTCCCGGCACCTGGGAATAACCTTTTGCTACCAAACGAGCTTTGTATTTCTCCACCTTTCCTTCTACATTCATCTTCTTCTTAAACACCCATTTTCTCTTGATGGGCTTCCTTCCAGCCGGCAACTCCACCAGATCCCATGCCTGATTTTTATGCAAGGATGTCATTTCATCAAACATGGCCTCCTTCCAGAGTTTTCCATCCTCTGAATCTACTGCCTCCCTGACGGTTCTGGAATCATCATCAATTATAATTAAAGAAAAATTTGTACAGAAAGCAGATGGACTATACCTTTTTTGTTGTCTTCTTTCCCAAACTGATCTTCTCACAACTGGAGTTTGTGGCTCTTCCTCTTCTGAGTCTTCTTCTGTTGTAGAGTCGGATTCATCCTCCTTTAGCTCAAACTCTATCTTCTCAGGTTCCTTTGGTAGGACTTCATGTTTAACAACATATTTCACCTCTCTAAACACCACATCTCGGCTATACACAACCTTCCTTGTTTTCCGGTTCCAAAGCTTGTAACCCTTTAAACCATCCTTATACCCAATAAAGATGCACCTTTCAGATTTATTATCCAACTTGGTCCTTTTCTCCTTTGGAACATGTACATACGCATCACATCCAAATACCCTCAGATGTGAAAGAGAGGGTTTCTTACCAGTCCATACCTCATGTGGAGTCTTGTCCTCCAACGCTGATGAAGGTGATCTATTAACCAAGTAGCATGCAGTCTCCACTGCCTCTGCCCAGAATTCTTGTCCTAACCCAGTACCACTGAGCATGCTTCTTGCCTTTTCCATCAGCATTCTGTTCATTCTTTATGCAACTCCATTTTTTTGAGGTGTGTATGGAGTAGTCTTCTGTCGTGCTATACCACACTTCTTACAAAACTCTTCAAATTCCTTCTTGCAGAACTCCCCACCATTATCTGTCCTCAGCACATTTATCTTCTTCTTTGTTTGGTTTTCCACTAGAGCCTTAAATTCTTTAAATCTGTCAAAGACTTCAGATTTCTTCCTCAAGAAATATATCCATGTATTCCTTGAGAAGTCATCTATGAATGAAACATAGTACACAGACTTACCCAGTGATGGAACCGACATAGGTCCAAACACATCACTATGCACAAGATCTAATATCTTGTTCGCCCTCTTAGCACCAGAAGGAAAACTCACCCGATTCTGCTTCCCATATACACAATGTTCACAGAAATCGAAATCCAAAGAGAAATTAGACATACCTTCTACCATACCATTTCCATGCAGTATCCGAAGGCCCTTCTCTCCAATATGTCCAAGCCTTTGATGCCATAAATGGTCTTTTCTCCAATGACCGCTAGGCTTTCCGCCCCACTTTCGGGAACCACAGAACTTTTGCACCCATCAATAACAGTGTTGCCCTGAAGCTTGTATAGAGTTCCAATCTGAACTCCCCGCATTAATACCAGTGCTCCCTGAACCATCTTACAAGTATCTTTCGCGAACACTGTTTTTACACCTACATTATCCATATTGCTTACAGAAATCAGATTTCTGGCCAATGCAAGAATGCGCAGAACACTAGGAAGTGTTCTAATCCTTCCACCTTGAAGCTTCAGCTTAACTTTTCCACATCCGACGATTCTGGCCTTCCTATCATCCCCTAAGAAGACATCACCACCATCATATTTCTCATACTCATAAAACCACTCCCTATGGGGAGTGAAGTGAAAGGATGCACCCGAGTCAATCAACCATGACTCATGATCTACATGTGTATTTGAAGAAGAAGCCAAATACACATCCCCACCTTCATCCGAGGTGGTTTTTTCCTCTGCAGAAGGAGCATCATCAGATCCCTTTCCTTTCTCAGGAGCTTTAGATCTGTGGTCCTTTTTGTAGTGTCCTTCCTTTCCTCATTTCTATCACACCTTTACAAACTTTCCAGGAGATTTAAATCTCCCTCTAGATTTAGATATCCCACTCGAAACCTTATTCTTGTTTCTGTTCTGGGACCTTCCTCGTACAGATAAGGCATCTCCATTCTGACCCTCCATATTTCTCCGTCTCATTTCCTCCGACAGCAAGGCTGAGACAATATCATCAAAATTCAAGGTAGTTGTATTGCTACCTATTGCAATAACCAGACTGTCCCACGAGTCTAGTAGAGAACACAAAAAACTGATGCAGTTATCTTCATCTGAGATTTTAATATCAACAGATGAAAACTGACTTACCACAGTATTGAAGGCGTTCAGATGCTCTATCACTGAGTCTCCATCCTTCATCCTCAGGTTATACAGCTTTTTCCGCGGGAACAATTTATTCACCAGAGACTTATATTAGTACAAAGTCCCAATTTTGTCCCACAAGTTCTTCGTCATTGCTTCCCCAGATACATTCAACAATACTGAATCTAAGACACACAATCGTATTGTGCTCTTTTCCTTCCGATCCAGCTTCTCCCAGTCTTTATCTGACATTGTCGTTGGTTTAGTACCCGGATCTACCGCGATCCACTGATCCTTATCCACCAGCAAATCCTCTATATTGAGCTTCCACAACTCAAAACTCTGACCATTAAATTTATCAATCTCTATCTTCCCGCCACTCGCCATCTTCTTTCATCGCAAGAATCGATCCCGCAGATCTCCCACTGAATTCCGCAGATCTCCCATTGAACAGGGTCTACCTCAGGCCCGAGAAAAAAACCCCTCAGCAGTAAAGGCGTCCCCTTGAAGCTGAAACTGCTCTAATACCAAATGCAGGTTTTAACCCTGAATAGAAATTATCTGCAAACGAATCTTAAAAATAGAAAATAAACAATAGCGAGAGCATAAAAAATAAAACAGATATACATAGAGATTTTCCCCTGGATCCCAAATCAGGACGAACAGCTTGATTTTTCATTACATTCCTTTTAGTGTTACAACACATATATATACATGTCGAAGCATACATAAACCCCAATCCATTAACCATGGATTAGAACATAACCGTAGTTACCTTGACCAGATCTACAAAATACCAGGGGCCAAAAACCATCATGCCCCAAAACCATGTGCAAACCCATGCACAAAACCATGGGCGGGTCCACCCACCGAAAAATAAGGTCCAAATTTTTTTCTTGAGGCGCTGCCCCAGACCCCGAACAAGGGGGGTTGCCGCCCCCCTTGTGACCCCCCTGCTATGCCCGACACAACGTATAGGGGAGGCTATCGCCCCCCTTGTGACCACCCCACACATGACTAGTCGTGGAAAAAATATAACACATACCCAATAGGGAAAATGTGATTTTGATGCTTCCCTTTGCATAACCTACAAGGAAACCTAATTTTACCCTTTTTCCCAAGAACCTGATTATCACTGGTTGATGGATCAATAGGAAGTTGATGAGAATTTTCTGACCATACGTCCAAGACCTTTGGAATACCAGGACAATCGATAAGGAAGTGGTCTCCCTTACAAATCTTGCAAGGGTATTTGGGTTTGCGATGCATGTTGGAAGTTTCCTCAACACTACTAACACTTACATCCCTGATTGGTTGGTTGACTTCTTTCTTATCTTGCTTATTCTTCTTCTTCCCTTTCTTCTTCTTCTTAATCACCTAGTTACTAGAATCAAGGCTTTTACCAAGAGAAGAGGAAGAAATGGAGGAAGACATGTTTGGAAAAGAAGGCAAAGGGTCAACATGAGGTTGGTGATGTTGAGATGGTGAACTCTGTTGAGGTGAAGCATCCGGTTGAGGTGGAACAATTTGAGTATTCGAGGCAAACAAAGTTGAAAATAACCATATCGGTAAAGCTATTGTAAATCCATGTAATGACAATGTAGCCATATAAGGAGGACCAACATTTCCAAAGCAAGGAAAAGTACTAGGATTCTCATTAAGAGGGGTTCCTTGGCTGGTAAATTCCATAATTGTTGCAATTATATTCAACTTCAGTGAATTTATTTAAAAATATTAATAATTCAAATTCACAATCCACACCTAAGGTCTCTAAAAAGTAAAAACAAACAAATGAACACGCACTATCAAATCTAGGAGTCAAACCACACACAAACAGTTTGTTTTCACAGTGAAATCACTAGTTGGTGATGAAATCCAACGTTACAGAGATCAATGTGAAAAACTAGTAGTCAGAACAGTTACCCTGAAAACTTGCTTAATGAAACAGTCTGGTGCAAGTACCTCCACTATGCCATCTCGAAGTGAAGAGTACCCTCCAGAAAGCCTAAGTGAGTCTAGCCAACTTCTGTTCCAGTTACAGTGGGACCTTCACTCCACCGTCGTCGTGGGAAAAATCATAAAGATTATGGCCACTAAGGTCACCAACTGAGACAATTGCACCTGGGGGAACAGTCTACGACCCTATATACATGCAAGGGCAGAGTATCAAAGCTCAATCCCCTTGAAAGCTGCTCGAAATGGTAAATCTGAGGTTTTCTAACAAGTGACACCAAGCTCCTCGACAATGGTTAATCCGAGGTTTACCGTTTGTATTACGTGCACATCTTCTATCTTTACTAATGAGATAGGTACGATTACCTCACTAGGTCGGACATGATCTCGTGCTTGACTCTTTTAAGAAGAGATTCCCAGAGCACAATTGAAACAATTGGAATTTTTCCTACCACAAGATGTTATTGTTTGTTTAGTTTCTTTGGAAAGTTAACTACAACCTATTCCAAAGCACTAGCCTAAGCTAGATTGGTGGAAAGAGCCCTAGAAAATGTAAAAATTTCTAAATGAATTTTATTAAACGTTGTGTTATTTGGCTATTATTACTCAAAAGGTAAATGGATATCAAACCAATGGTGTTATGACCTGACCCAAAACTGAATGCAATCGAATATGATAATGTAATTTTTTCAATTCGATGAATCCTAACTAAAGTAAGGAGAGAAGTTCCATTCACTTCCAACGATGCAAATATTGATCAATAAGAGAAAATATAACAAATTCTCTAATGCACTAATTTCAGCAAGAAAAACTAATGTTAATCAATTCCAATTTTTATTTTTATGTTTTTAAAACAAGCATAAAAAACATGTAAATTAAAATCAAAGAAACTGATCTAAATCTACGATTGATTTTTCCAGAATTTAAACTATGCAGTTGTAATCTATGGACAATTCACTTGAAAACTATGCAAATGTAATCTATGCACATTTTTCGTTCATATTCTGAAAATGAGAATTCTAATTATGCAAATGTAATCTATGCAAGAATTCTCAAACACAAGATGATTCCAAATCAGAGAAAGAAAAACAAGGCTATTTTCCTTCACTAATGTAATCTAAGGAACCTATCAAGTGTAAGTAAAGAAAATTGGGTGAGAATTCCAAAGGTCAAAAAACAAAAACACTCAAAGGCGATTAACACCCAGACACAATTTAGCCCCCCCCCCGAGCGAATGCGGGGGAATTTTTTTTGCAAAAATAAAATAAAAAAGAAGAAAAATTGTTAAGATACTGAGACACACCTCGAATTAATGACCAAAGGAAATCAAATTAATAATTTCTCAAAAAATAAACTCAAAACACCCAATCAACTTAACAGAGACTGATGACATTGTAAAGAAATTCACACATAAGATTTGACAGCTAAGATAGACTGGGGAAAACACAAAGAATCATGTGATTTGGCTCCTAAAAAGAGCATTTTAATTTTTTCAAAAAATTTCCCAGGGTCTGCAGTTTCTAATGGAGAATAGAGCGGTACCGCACTGTTCTGAACTAAAAGCTGCGGAGGCTACCGCACTGTTTTCAAATGAAAACCACGGAGGCAAGGAAAAATACAGAAAAAAACAAATATTTAGCTATTCTGTTCAGGGATTCTTAAAATTTATCTACCCAACCCAGTCTCAGACAAATCAAAATCAGAAAACTTTTAAAATTCAAATTGAAAATAAAAAAGGAAAACTAAGTTATATTCCCCAGTGGAGACGTCATTTTGTTATGCGGATTAATCCCTCTTACGGACAAGAGTGATCTCCCTAGTATTCTACTAATATCTAGAAACAAACATCCATTTGTAAATCATTTTCTCTAGATTATTTGCAATTCAGAATTATTATAAACAAAGAAATAGGACATGCCCCTACCTTAAAATCCAACATTCGGTACAGTCTTTTATCCAGTCGCTCTAAAGAGGCTTCTTCAGTAAGTAGAACCTGCAATCAAAGACAGACAAAAGAATTAAAAGCACCTGCAACATATAACAATTAAGAACAACTAATCTAACTTAGTGATCAAGGAATCTAAGTATTGAATTATTCAAATAAACACAAGAAAAACTCAATGAGAAAAGGAGATCCATATGTATTTTCTTGAATGAAAAGAGTAACTTTACAACCCGATGCCTTGATGTCGTACAAGTTTCTCCCGAGGTCCTGAACAATCATTCCTCCTTTAGTTTGACAAGCCTTCCTCTCTTTGAACCAACATAGAGTTATGGACATAAGGGTGTGATCATTCTCATGCCAATGACAACTAGTGTAGAGAGTATGCACTCTTGGGAATTTCTTCAGAAATTACCTTATGCAGCTCCAGTCTACCCTTGAGACTGAAACATGAGCTCAATTTATAGGGAAATGGAGGTAGTTTCAGTTCCATGAAGAGGGGGATGGATTCGTCTCATGAATAGATTTGAGCTCCATAGACCAAGGGATAAACTCCATGAATGCATGGATAAAGCTCCATGAGTGGAGGGATAAATCTCAAACTGATCGCGCCTCTAGAAGCTTCCAGTTGGGAGAATATTTGACCAACTGGGATTCTAGAACTTACTTTTTCCTTTATTTGAATTTTTACGGGGGTCCACAGGTTTTATAACAAGAACGTGCGGGAGATGCCGCAGGGTATCGAACAAATATCAGCGAACCCACAGGAAAAGGCTAGGAAAAGTGCGAAGTTATACTCTTAAGGGTTTTAATGAGCTTTTCTCCAATTCTAAGACTTGGTTTAGGAACATTAGGGTTTTTTACTTCTAAGGGAGCATAATATAGGTAGTGTTGGACCTATATAGATAGTCAAATGTCATGGTGATAAAATAACGTGTAACAAGCCTTTCCCCTCAGCTTCTGCTAAATTTGATATGCCCTACCAATGGGGTTGCCCTCACTGAGGGGGGAGTCAACACATCCATGCAGCATGTCCCATTCTAGTTCATAGTTCGTCCTCCGCTAACTCTATCATTCTAGAAATCGAGGATTTTTCAGCTATCTCTCTAGCTCACTCTCAAGGTCACATAGTGACTTCTGCTTCCATTGAGTCCATTGCAGAGCAGCTTCAAGATATTCAAATCAATATGGTCATTATCAGGGACCACAAGTATAAATATCACAACGAAATTGTGGCCTATCTCAATGATATCCAATATAGTCAAAAACAAATTCTGGAACAGTTTGAGAGCCTTTGTTGCAGCCACTGTCACACAAATTACTACCTTCGTAGCTTGGAAGTGTGGGCGGAACACATTGATTTCCATATGCATGATCGTGTTGGTTACTTTGCAGCTCCCATTGTATTACCCCCCCATCCCCCTCCTTGATATGCTTGATATGTTGTTGTCAGTTCTAGTCTTCTTTTTGTTTACTCCTAGTATGCTAAGGCTTCAATGCCTCCCAGAAATAATGTATGTAAAATGTCTACTATGGTATTCTCGAGTCCCCAATCTCAACAAGTCTAGTCAGAATGAGAGAGATGGGACCATTGAGACAGATATTGTAAGCTACACTTTCCTGAAAATCTAATGAAAGTTTTTTGAATGACAAAAAAAAGAAACATGTTGTAATAGTGATTCACATACATGGCAATCCCCAAGAGCATTAAAACTTCAAGTACAAATGGAGGTTTTATGAATTTGAAAATTTTGTCAAACTCGGAAGATGAACAAGTGTTGCACGTAGTCAGTATTCCCTGCTAGTAATGTTGTTTATTTGAACTAGCGCCCTTATATAATGGGTCACAATAGGCTACGAAGTTATATTAACTCATTGGGCCACGAAAGTTGTATTAACTTGCATGAAAATTGACTAGCAAAGAAGAACCAACTTAAATGGACAACTTGTGTGAAAATTCCATGGTTGTTGCAAGCCAAGGTCATTACTTTTCAAAACACTAAATAGTCATATAAACATGCACATACTTTTTCAAAATATTGAATTCTTTGCTAAAATAAGATTAGCGAATATGATACACATTAGTAAATCAGTAAATTCCAATACAAATTATGATTTTCATTCATATACATTAGTTTTTTAAGTCTAACATAGCCCATATCCTTTTGTGTAATTTCTTGTAGAGAAACCTGAACTCAACAGATATATATTTGCAAACTACCTTAATAACAAGAAAAAATTTCAATAACCATTGCACCAATCAAACCCATGAGTTCATCCATCAACCACAATTATTGGATTTTATATTTCATGAATTGGTCATTTGGCTCATAATATTTAACTATGTTGTTACAAAGATCAGATCAAAATTAATTCTAAAATAAAAAAGAGAAGAAATGTATATATTCAAAATATGTTGAAGCAAACATGTACATTACATAATTCCATGTATTAACTTAGCGTTTTTAATTCCATGCCATACATTCAATTGAATAAAAATATTTTTTCCTCGCATCCATCAAACCTATATCCCAAAAATATATGGAACTTGGACATTACTCAGAAACACACTAAAAAGTATTATGGAAATACAACAGTCTTGTATTCCATAGTCTATAGAAATAAACCATGGGATGAGAATATAGTCCTTAATACATATTAAAAACATTACACTCACCTCATTTAATATATTTCGAAACAAGTTATTCTGTAGGTATGAAGCCACAAGTACTTATCGATAGATTCCAAAATAGGGTACATTCCTTGAAAGTAAACAAGTATTAGTCGAAGACTTGTATGATTCATAATGATAAAAATAAAATACAACATTCAATAATGAATACATTGAAAAATACTCATGTGCGTTGACTTACAATTGAACATATTCATGTAGTGGTTGAAGTGGTATACCCATCCAAGCTGTACACATATCCAACCAACATTTGTGTCAACCCGATGTTAAGAATATGATATATTTAAGAATATTTCAAGTTAACATCACTGTTGATCCCATTTATAAACTAACTCTAGATTTTCAATATCAATATCAATTGTAATTAATTTATTAAAAATTAAAATAAATTATTAATAATGATTAAATATATTAAGAAATTTGAATTTAATAAATTATTTAATAAGTAGGATTTTTATCAACATTTCCAAAAATACAAAAATATAATTTCAATGTATCGTCCATGTATACTTCAACACAGTTGTGGATCGAATTTGAAAAAAATGTCCAATACTTCTCTTTGGAAGGTAGTTGGGGTGTTACACAACCCAAAAGGTAAAACTCAATAGGAAAAATTTCCCCAAGGACAAGTGAAGGTAGTTTTATCTTGATCCTCGAGAGAAATTTGAATCTGTTTATACCCACTAAAACAATCCCAAGAGGAGAAGTATTTCTTCCTTGATAGGGTATATAGGGCCTAATCTATAAATGGAAGGGGGAAATAATCCTTCATAGTGGTGGTGTTTAATTCTTGAAAGTAGACGAACACTTGCCATTTTCCTGAATATTTAGGGACCAAAAATAAGGGGGAAATCCATATTCTATTAGATATCAGGGAGATTAAGTCTACATCAAGGAGATTTTGCAACTCCTCTTTCACTTCCTTCTTAAATGTTGAGTTCATAAAACTCTCGGGTTGTTGGACCGGATGAGCGCCTAATTGCGTATAAATATGAAGAGAAAAAATTGTAGGATCGATCCCTTTCATGTCTCAGTAGTCCCATGCAAATGCCTTTATTTTTTCTTATAGAACCTGCATCAGTTCCTTTTTTGATCATTAGTAAGATCAACACTAATATTAAAAAATTTTCCATGACTTACTTTAGTAGAGATACAACGTGGTTCTTTTTCTTAAGATGGTACTTCAGTAGCATTACCTAATGAGGAAAAAATAGGCAAATCATCCATTTCCTATACATCATCTTTTAGAATTTTCTCAAATGGATGATTATCATAACCATAACCTGAATTACACAGAACATAATTAATTTTCATTTCTTCATAACATTCTTGGAAATTATTTACCCGATCAACCTTACACATAGGTTGAATTGCTTCCTCATCACAGGCTGAATCATTGAACCATGGGTTCTCCCATGATTCAACATGAGACTTTGCAGGTGGATACAGGAAAATTTGTTTCACAGCTCCACCATGAGAGATAAAACTACATCTTATGAATGCATTTTATGTAGCAACCCATGGCCTCCAAAGGATTATTCGATGCCCTCCAACTATCAATTTAGTTTGCACAACCATGAAGTCCACGAGATGTTCCCATGAATATAAAACAGAGCCAAACTCCTTCTGGTTTAATCTTGAACCGATATTCTAGTTCTAGAAGAGTTGAGTAGGACGAATATCACTGAACTCAAGAAATCCCATGTTATGCATAGTCATAATGTTGATGGTCTCTCTAGGTCAATCAAAGTGTTAGGAATACATATTCCATTAATATGTATCGAAACAATAGGACTTCCAAGATTAGAATATTTCTTCGCTAAACTATTTATAGTAATCACATCAACACACTCCCCAATAAGATGAATAGTAGGTGGATCCTTTTGTTTCATTCCTCGTTTCTTTAAGAACAACTCCCTTATTGTATTAGCATAAATAGGTATTTATCGAATAGCTCGCAGTAAGGGAATTTTAACACAAATATTTCTTAGTTCCTTAAGCACCTCTTATTTAGGAAGTTTTATTGGTTCATTCCTGCTCAACCTCTTAGTAAAATGAGGATTAGATGGTTGTTTCAAAGGCTTGTTCTCTTGCTGCGAGGGTGTGTGTCTATTGCCTCTTTCTACAGGGGTAGAAAATTCTTCCTCTCTTTCCTCTTCTATAATAATGGGGCCATAATTCGACAACACCTTTCCCGACCGTAAATGGATATCCTGCACTTCTATAGGAGTTATGACATAGGTTGGAAATGGATACAACTTAGCTTGTAAGATAGGTTGGGTTTCTTTATTATTCAGTTCAATGACAGGTTGTATAGGTAGTTTATTTGGCCTAAAAGTTTGGGTGGAAGGTAGTTGTAATTGATTTTTCAAAGATTGCTGTTGATATGTTGGTGTCTGGTATTTTTGTAGAAATGGTTGAGATTTTGAAGGATACTGAGCCTGAGGAGGATACAAATATTGGGTTAGGATTCCATAGCCTAGTCCTCACCAGCCTTATTTCCATTATTGTCTTGGATGCGGTTGTTGCATACATATTTTCCAAGGTGTGGAAACATTCCACGGTGCATACTTTAAGTTAGAAAAATGTGAAAAACTCATGGCAACAAGGTCAAAATACGTACCTTGTGGCCTAGGTTTCCATGGTTTCTTGGTTTCTAATGAATATAGTTGCTTTGTTGTGAGTTCATCCCTATGATATACTACTTTCGGTCACGATAAAGAAGGACAAATATCTATTCTACATAGATGGTATAGCCGATAATATTATCAAGTAGGCAATATTTTATGGGATGCTCCTTTCAACACTTGGGAAAAAAATAGCAAGGGCAGAGTGCTCTTCTTCCTGTTTCTACTTGAAACTCAAGGTGTCAAGTTGTAAATTCATAGTGCTTAAGATATCTTTTTTAAAATATTCCAAAATATTTCCCAATTCTGTCTTGGTTACTCCACGAGAAGTCAACTTCTGAGTTTTAAGGAGATCTCGAGAGCCTTTTATTGGTTTTCCTTGTCCATGTGATTATCTCTAACAAAATTTGGTGATATCATTAAAATTAAACATCGATAGATCTCTTACTCCCATGAAATTTAACATCGTTAACTCTTTCGTCAAGGATTTTAAGAAAAGGATCTTCTTCATTTCAGGATCCAACTTATGATGCTTGGCATAATGAAGGCTATAGAGAAATATCTCCATGTAGTCTTCTAAAATTTCATCTTCCTTCTGTACCATTCTAAAATTTCATCGTTGAATTCGCGGGCTTGGCAATAATCCTGATACTTTTTGAGGAATGTCTGTCTCATGCCTTCCTAGGTAGTGATGCTCTTTTTTGGTAGTCCCATGAACCACTAGAAAGTAGAGCCTTTAAGAGTAGATGAAAATGACTTCAACTTCTGTGCATTAGTTGAATAATCCATACTATGAAATAAGACATCAAATTCAAATATAAAAGTGTTGAGATCCTCACTTACCAGCCCTTGAAAGCACATAAGTACTGCTAGGGAAATATTATTCATTTGTGCATTAGAAATTGGATCAACAATTCGAAAGCCAAAATTTGTCTCATTCTCCTTCTTTTGTTGGTTTGTCTCACCTACTCCTTCAACGATTATGTTATCTCTGATAAACCGAATTTAGATTCTAGGGGTGGAAGTCCAGTAATTGGTTTACTTTGGAATGATGACTCCACTCCTCTCCCCAACACGGTTTCAATAGATATATAATTAGAGGAGGTGGTGGAGTAATCTTTCCTTCCATCTACCATTGTTTCATTTGATTTCTCTAACACTTCACCTTCTCTTCCCATATCAATGCTATTACCTGCCAACTTAGTACTAGGGGGTTTTTATGCTTTATGTTTACCAATTGGAGTATCAAAAATTTCCTTACCTCTACGTTTCCTACCTCTCCCGCAACTCATGCAGGACCAACATCATCTAGATCCAGCGATGCGGGAAACCCACAAAACATGGATGCGCAAGTTCTTACTTCTCATCTTACCGCTCCCTCCACTCTATGTTCCATGATGCTCAAATATGAAGATGAGGAAGTCTAATCTAAAATCTAACCAATCAGATCTTATTCCCTTTTCACTTCCCTTTTAAAGACACCAAAAATGGTGGGAAATTTAATTGTTGAAATTGCTAGTTCATTAAATTATCGATCGAGGCACGTAAGTTGATGAGGCACCAACACAATATATGAAGGATTAGTTTTTATTGGAAAATTCTATCACACATTGTAGCATTTTATTAACAATTAATAGACATGATTTTCTTCTTCTCTCAGTTAACAAATATTAAATGCAATTTATATTCATCAACATTCAACACATCTAGCAACAGTAACAAGTACTCAATCAATTCATTGTCAAACTATTCAGTTGAAGATAACTAAAAGTTTGAGTCCAGGAGGTATCTCTCAACCTGCTAGTGGATCCCTGGGTTAGTAGTTTCCAAACACCTGCAAGCACACAAGGCCCTTCACACATAGTACAGTTCAACAAATTCAAGATGCAATGCTCATAAAGAAATCTATAACATCAATTGACTATACAAAAAAAGAACATAAAATAACCATTTACAGTGTTGAAATTATAACTTGAAAGAAATAATAAAGCATCATATCATGTATATACAATGTCCATGCAAGTTCATTCTAGAGCAGGGAGCCCTAATTGGGTGGAATCACTATAGGCTAAGGAACTAAATTACCACAGTAAATAAAACAACAACAATGTAATTTTATTATGGAAGAGAGTCATCAAAATGATACAAATTCCAAACGTAGCTTAGTCGCTCAACAATCTCATGCCAACATTACAACTAACTCTTTCTCTGTTGTTTATAGGAAAATATATAATGTGATTGTTGATCAAATATAGTCCAATAAATGAGGAGAAATATATAAACTGAGCAAGACATAGTTAGAAATATACAATGGACGAAACTACTTTTCCATTGGTAATAGTCTTGTTTCTAAATAAAACTTAGATGACATAAAAATATAACAAAATAATGGTTGTTTGACTATGTGTTTTGTAGTAAAAAAGATACAAGCTGGCATGTAGATCCATTCACCACAGTCTCTTCTCTTGTAGCCATCCAAGATGTCCTCGTCTGGAAAATATGTTAGAACAATCGATTTGATAATTGACGATCATTCCCCGTGGTACTTCGGAAAAAAGAGACGTTGCAAAACTTCCAAGCCATTATATGAGTGAATTCATTGAAATATAGACTAACTAAGTAAGAAAACATATAAAAATATTGATAATCACCTCTAGTAGCCAAGATGCAATTAAAGGCACAAAATAGTAAAATATAATAGTAAAGTGTAAGGAAATGTGAGGCGAATCTTGGGGTTTTGAGGCACTAAAGAGGGTTGGGGAGTGTTCTAATCAGGTCAATTTTGAGTTTCTTCAATCACAATAAAGCATAACAAGAAGCACACATAATAAATATGCAAAAAACTCGATTTATAATGCTCGACATAAGCCTTTGAGGCTTCACTGGAAATCCCAAGGTCCAATGTCGAACCCTCGCTTGTTAGTTTTGCGATGATGCCCTTCTAGTACAAGTGTTGAACTTGGAAGATATAATACCACTTTTTAACATAACCTATATCTTAACTCCAACCCAAACTAAGGGTAGAAGGAGGTAGTTACAATGCCGACCCAATCTCCATGGTATCGTTATAGAAATGGGGTCTAAAATTTCATTCTTTTCCAACTACTTCAGAACTTAAAATGGATAACATCATTGTTTTTGTCTCTTCGATACCTTTCCAATGATATAAATTTTACCTCGATTGAAATCTTGGTTCAAGAGATATGACCATTCAAGGATTGGCCTATTAGATGGTGCCACATCACCTGACATGCCATATGAAACCTACGTGGCCCCACAAGGTGCCCACATGGGTGTCCATATCATTTCCCACATGTTATATCTACATGGAGGTGCATCGGTTTCTATAGTCGGAGGTTGGCCTTTCCTTGTGATACCAAAAAATGTGAATCAGGCTAGAGCCCCGACCCCAACTTGGCTGATTGGCCCAAACTCCTAACCCTGACATCCTTTCAGGACCATTTATGATATAGGCCTTCAATAGCCTGACCCTAACGTAGCCATTCATCGTAGCCTTCTAAATCCTGACCAACCGATCCCATTGGTGTGTTAAGCTCATTTTATGAAACTTCATACTTAGAAATTTCTCAGATTCCTTCCTAGTTTTTGCATAGGCACCATGACATTCAACTAATCTCACTAATTAATGCATATAAATTTCAATGATGAAAATTAGAAAATAATGTGCACGGTAAGATACACTTAGTGAATGTGAATTTGAGTGTATTTATTCAAAATTATAGGGAACTTGAGCACATTTATCACACTGCATAAAGATGTGTTCTTTTAATCAACCAACTCAGATAAACAGAGAAAATAAATATCAAATGGGCCAACAATTCATACTTATCATTTTCATGAAAGGAACACGGATTAAAAAACTAAACCATATAGGAATTACACCAGTTCTTAGGCATGCGTACAGGAGATTCAACATCTCATTAACACACATGAAATCACATTCCTTAAAACCAACATAGGCTTTTAGTTGGCAAGTTAAACATGTACATTCCATTCAAACATTAGGAGAATAATTAAATACTTGTCTCATGTGGAAAATAGGATGGAAATTGAGAGTCATACTTCAACTCTCCACCCAACCATAGTTAAGCTACAACCACTTACATGTAGCTGTCACCCACTAGCTAGATTCTAGAACTTGAGGTGGGGTGCTTTCCGATGGAAAAATTTTAAAAATAAATAACTAAAATGTGATATTACAAGGCCACTCTGCCTTCATCCACCAACTACATAAGCTTCCACTTATTCCTCTCATACTTTTCATACATGAGGAACATCCATGCTAGGATACCATCGTACAAATAGTTCAACTCGCTTTCAGGAGAAGAGAGTCCATAAATAAAGGAAGGTTCATCAATGGATAAGATACTCTAGGAGCATAGAAGCCATTTTACCAAATAATTCATAAGTGAGAACATGCACCATTGTTTTCAACACTTGGTGGTTCATCATCTCCCCAAGTATCACGGTCCTTCTCTCCTAGCCAGTGGTTCATCAATCCACAAGCTTCCAGTTGTTCTTAAACCTTTAGAAAATCCACTACTCTCTATAATTATTTCACCCAACAAGTCTCTGTGGGGATTCTTCAGCGATTTTTTAATCTCTCCATATCTTAACAACAACAAATTTTGATTGTTTCCTTCTTTGTGTTCTCACCTCCACCCTTGGAGGAATTTTTTTATATTTTTTATTTTTTTCTCACCACACCATTCTTTGTGTGCTTTCGTATCTTTCTTCTGAACGCCACCATAGAGCTTGTTATCTTTCCATATGCCTATGCACGTGCATGAGAGAGAGAGAGAGAGAGAGAGAGAGAGAGAGAGAGAGTCATGAATCGAGGTCCCCTCCTCCCAATAGACTAATCGTCCATCTTCTTTTTCTAGCTCCACACTAGTCAAATACCCTAAACAGAGAAACCCATGTTGACTTTAACTCTTTGTCCTCTTCTTGGTTGTTATTGCAGCTAAAGGACACTTGGGCTTGTCCCTTCCTCTTTCAGTTAATTTATGGCACAATGATCCCATTTAAAATTACTCATCTACCTAAGATCGATATTTAAAACAACAATTCCCTCAAGCAAGCTCCTTCCTCAAGCAATGGAATATGTGTCCCTCTCTTAGCCATTTAAATAATTACAAGTATTTACAATGAGATAAATATTGACCAAGGCATGTCACATTTCTTGTCTGCAAGGACAACCCTTTCCCATATTATTTTCTATACAATACCAACAATAAAATAACCTCTTGTCCTTTTCCACCCCACATGGAATATTTATACCAATATGCTTTTCTCTTTTTGAGAATTTAGTTTGAGAGGTAAATTCCTACAATTTATTATGTGGTTCAGAGTTCCACTTTTCCAATTATTATTTTTTTCTAGTGATATTCCTAATGTCTGCATTGCATATTTTAGCTCATCTTCCAAGCCCCAAAGCTCAACCTCCAAATTCTTGAAGGTTCATTTCCCTTGGATGGATCTCCCTCTTTCTTGTTCTTGATGGACTTGGTCCACATCTTGTTGCGCCGTGCCACGATACATGTTTCCTTTCGGTACCACTAAATCTCGCTACGTGATGCAACACACACATAGCTATTAGTGTATTAATGAAATACAATAAATATATACTATTTGTTCCAATGCCAAGCTAATCCAAGCACGCCACCCTGCAAATTTGCACACTTCTGCAAATTTTATCAATCACATATCTCAACTAGGACACCATTTGAACATATACATCAACTTAGTTTTGAAATCCATGAATATACATACATGTATATATCGGTATATTTACCATCATGTCATCATATATTTTAGAAATCAATCTCTTTACCAAGACCACCATTTCCAAAATTTTAAAGAAAATTAGCCTTTTTAAAATGTTAATCAACATTATCAATTCTTGAGATCATCCCTCTTGCTAAGGCCAGAAATAGCTATTAAGTCCAACCTCTTCGCTAAGGCCAACAATCATGGTATTTTCAACCTCAAGGGGATTATTTAGGAAACCTCATGCATCTATCATATCTATAATGTTTCACATTTACAAAATGCACCATAGGAACATGAAATCCTGAGTTAGCACATAACTATTTTCTAGTGTCATGAAGATGATCAATATACAAGCCATGGTCATAGTTTTTATAGGTCAAATTTGGCATCATCCCTAAAGATCAGTATGAACAGGGTCTATCATCCCCTAATTCAATATAAACAGAGTCTATCATCCCCTAATTCAGTTGCTACATGCGCTAGAGAAGTCATTCCACTGATGGCTTTAATTCATGAGAGTTTCAATGTTTGAAGTATGGTTAAAATGACCCATTGACTCATCAACGCTCCTCTAAATGGGCATAAGTGCATTTCAAAGCACTTACCCCCATGCAAGGGTGCTCTGCAAAGCACTTCCCGACACTTAAGGGTGCGTTGGTCTCCTAGGAACGAAATCATCATTGTTCCACAAATCTCCACATGTCCAATGCCTTATAGAAGAGCTCATAGGTGTCATACTTCGAATACATGTGTTCATCCATCACCATTGAACCTGGAAAAATGTCTCATCTATTATTCGAAATCCATTCAATATCATTTATTGAGAAACTACCTACAATTTCCCCATAAATTGAGTACTCATCTAAGTGCAAGGGAGGAATAAATTTGTGTAGTGTTATGCTGTTGGATTCTCAATTCTAGAGAGCTGAAGTATTGTTATGTTGCTGAGATGATGTTTGGTGTTATGAGGACGAAATGAATTTGGAGCAGTTTGACGATGAATTGATCCACTGGTTGTAATCTACTCCTCCTATTATTTCAATAAATATGTCTATTCTTTCTCTCATATATGCACTTATATCTTGTGAATGTATTCTCAAATGTGTGTATTCTCAAATTTAATTAGTTCATTTTTGTTAAGGTAGATAGAATGTATATATATATGTCGTTTTTTGTCTTCTATATTTGATTGCAGGTATTGATAAAACAGGTTTCAACTAGATCAAGAGTGACAAGAACGACAATAGAAGAGGAACGAGAGCGAAAGATCACAAGTAGGTCTTTATCCCTTCTATCTTTTTGTATATTTTATAGAAAAGCACATTTACCTTTCTTCTGTTGTTCTGAGTGAAGGAACACCACACTCAGGGAAGACTAGTTTATCCGTAGATTAGACTTCCTCATAACAAATTGGCTACTCCACAAGGGATAAATCCATCATTCGTGGTGTTTCTGCCCTTTTTAACCATTAGGGGAATTTTGAAGTCTAAAATGGGCCTCCTAAGGAAAACGTACGATCAAAATTCACTTTATGAGAACCAATTACATTTTAGGGGATGACATCATCCCTAATGGTTGAGGTGGCATTGCTTGAGTTAAAGGTACTTGCTTGTCACTGTCTCAATGGTGGATAAAAACTCATGGTTAACCATGATAGTGCTCTAAGTACTTTTAAAGTCATAAAGTAAAGTACTCATAATAAATGTAATTTCACACTTTTAAAATATTATTATTTTCATTCCATATTTTTTGAAAGAAACAATGCATATCCCTACACAATCTTCATGTATTTACACACTTTTCAATAAATATTATATTTGTATATTTTCAAATATTTACGTCGTAAGGCGTTATTATTTGAAAACAACTTTGCTACATGTCTATGTGTACTATTGTTGACCATTAGATGTTATGTTAGACGATTGAAGAATTCTCAGCCATAGATAAAAAAAAGTTAAAAACTAAAACATAACTAAAAATCTTAATATGCAATATCTAACATTAATCGACTAGAGTCATCCTCTTTTCTAAGCTATTTGCTACAAAGAAAGAAGGGGCAAATGGAAGAATGATAAATTCTTTGCTGATGGACACGGTGAGGAATGTAGAGATGGAGATTGTGACAGTTCACTGCATCAATGTTCCACCCAGCGAAAGTATAGTGCGGGTAGTGAAGCACGCAGTGAGGAAACTCTGTTCCCCAATGACCCTTTTCGGCAGTTCCCCGATGATCTGTGCTGGGGTTTTCCAGAGCTGATCTTTATTGCTGTAAATATCTGAGCCAGAACCTATGGATGAGGGTTGTAGAAATCATATCATACCCATTTGTAGATATTTCTATACTGTTGCCTCAGAAAGTAGGCAAAAACCATTGCAACGAATCCTATAGAGATTTTGATAAAGTCCCAAGATAGGCTTATTTGACCCCTGAAGCAGATGACTTTTACCTGCAGAGATTCCGAAGTGGTTCTTCTGTGATATCCCGATCCAATTTTGTTCCTGGACGTTTTCTTGTTTTTCTAGCATCGCTTTAGGTGTTTTAGAAGTAGATTTGCATGTGGGTTTCGGTCAGAAGACATCAACCATGTCCACATAGGATTAGAATGTCTTGACTGGTTTGTTTTTCATGGATCTCTGGCAATAAGCTCTCTTAAGATGTGTTTTTGTTTGAGATTTTTTGTTTTTCTTTCGGGACGAAGCTCAAGGATCAAATTGACTCCATATTTATTAGGCATCCGCGTTCTCAGCATGGCCTAGGGTCTAGACTGGCTACTGAGAGATTTGAGATCTTATGCATGTACGGTCTTAAGCGCAGTCCTAGACCAGATTAAATTGTCCAGTGATTTCCAAGTTGTTGCATGGCTGTATTTTGGGCATCTGTTAGCTTTGTTCTGTTATTTTCTTTGCTTGCTGTAGTGAGTTCATTGTGCTGATGTTTCTCTACCTCACCCAAATGTTTCCGTGGGCATATGGAAATACCATTATCCAAATGGGCATATACCATGATGGAACACTGACCCTCAGGCTTTTGCCCCTTTCCGAATCCAAAAAATCATTATTGCAAGCACCTTACTACATACTCTTCCCCATTGTAGTTGTGGCAACTGGAAGAATGAGAAATCCTTTGCTGATGGACACAGTGAGGGATGCAGAGATGGAGATTGTGACAGTTCACTGCGTCAATGTTCCACCCAGCGAAGGTATCGTGCGGGAAGTGAAGCACGCAGTGAAGGAAACTTTGTTCCCCGATGACCCTTTTCGGCAGTTCAAGAACCAGCCAGGTCCAGAAAATGTGTTCTTAGGTTACAATATGTGTTTCCCATCTTTGAATGGGCACCCAAATATTCCCTCAACTTGTTGAAATCTGATGTCCTGTCTGGCATCACTATTGCCAGTCTTGCCATTCCACAGGTAATTTGATAGGTTCAGTGTTTGCAAAATTGGGTGTATTGAAATTATGTTTGATTATAGATTTTGGAAATATTTTGTTATGCCGAATAATTTGATTTTAAGTTTTTGTTGTGGATTCTGTTTTTTCTATACTCTCATTTATCTGTTTCATTTAACATTTGATGTGTATATAACGTGGTGGAATCCTTACAGGGAATAAGCTACGCGAAGTTGGCTAACCTGCCTCCTGTGATGGCGCTCTGTGAGTATTCATGCTCAATGGTGGTTTCTGCTTTTACTTTTCATCCGGGTTCAAGCTTCTTGATTACCTATTTTTAGCTTTTACTTTTGGGAATTGTGCCTGTCACTGCAATTGAAACTTGGTGGAATTGCTTCTGTTGGGGTTTGCAGTGTGCACTTCTCAATTGTAACTGGCAATCAAGAAGATTTAGGAGACTTTGATTGTTTCATTTATGGACGACTTTGATTGTTTCATTTATGGATTACATCCTTGCTTGTTGCTACACACTTTGAATTGTGTTCTCGATTGGGTTTGTTGTTATTTATTTATTTTTATTTTTTTTCCAGATGCCAGCTTTGTTCCTCCCCTGATATATGCAATGATGGGGAGTTCCAAGGATCTCGCAGTGGGTACAATTGGGATCCAAAATCCCTTTTTTTAGGAGCAAGGAAACCCTACCCACTCCTCAAAGGAACCCTTTTTAGGGATGAGTCTGGGAGGCTTCTGAGGGATGAGTTTTAGACCAGAGGGGGATTTTGGATTCTCTTCTTCTTCAACGACATCAGCGACAAGGAACAGATTTTGGGCTTCAACATACTCATCGCCATTGTTGGGAGCCAAGGCTGCTTATAGCATGGTGATTACTTCATGCCTTCAATGATTCCGGGCTGTAAATGGTGATTTGGTGATTCTGCTTTGGATTTGGTGTGTCTTTTGCAATTTTCTTTTGAAGGTTTCAGGCCTGGGGATCTAGGTGGGTATTGGTTATTTAGCGATTTGTCATATGGGTTTCTGTTATCCTGAATGTTTGGTCAGGTAAAAATAGGCATAAATTGTATATAAATAATGGAAGGATGACTCATACAAGTTAAGAAATCCCGAATAACAAAACTAGAAGAGTTCATGCCAAAGGTGGGTTTGCTAAAATATGCTGCAAGATTTGCAACACTTTTCAAACCAAATATACTTTAAAGATAAAAACCTGGAAGATAATCTCATGAATGAATTTGGAAGCTTAGGAATTCGATCTTTTGTTGTAGCAGACCTTCATAAATGACCTGATTGGTAGGCCCCTCAAATTACACATGCCCAGTAAGGTTTTAGATCTTCAAAACCTCTTTAAAGCACTCAGAATTTTAATTTTCCCTAGTTGGACTGTATCTTGGGGACATCTGATGAATTTAGTCATGTCTGGAATAATTTCAGAGCATTTACTAAGAAGAAATTAAATCAACTTTAAAGAAGTGATGGGATCCATGGTTTCATCAGGACCCTAAGCTGCTGGGTCAAGCATGCCAAGATGAGAGACCAATTTTTCTTCCAACATCTACATCCCAAAATTGTGTCAGAATCTATGCAGTATTGTGTTTGGAATTCATCTGGCTTGACACAATCTGAACATGTAACCCCACTAACTGGCAAGAGCCACCTATTGAAGGTGGGATTAACGCCACATTCTCAAAAGAAGTGGCAACATATTTTTTGAGATTGAGAACGCTTAGTTTTAGAATTAGATCGATACGAAAGAAAATAACCTGAAATGGAAGATTGTCAAGCTTGGGCACAAATGATATAATATCATACTAAATGATTCACATAAGAAACATTGTTTGACTGATATCAATCTCTGGAGAAGTTTCTTTGGTGAAGAGCAAAGTTCGAACAATATGTGTGAGTTAAGTTTAAATATATTTTCTCTAAACAAATATATACACATCCAGCAGTAGGACCCTGACTTGGATTTTCATCTAGCTATCATCCAAGACAACAACATTACTAGAACTGAAATCAAAGATATGCAATGATACAGAGATCTTATTAAGCACACCATAAACATTCTGATTCTTGTTATAAGGACCACCAATAGGCCAAAAACCACATCCAATTCTTCCATAAGCATGCATATTTCTATAGAAATTTTTTCATTGCATGAAATAGGAAAGTCACACATTCGTGTAAATGAAAATGGCAATTGATTCCCTGGTAGGGTACTGCACATAAATAGGAACACCACGATGTGAAATAACAGTTTATTATGTTCACCCATTTTTCCCTGCAAGCATAAATACATACTCCCAATCTAATTTGCACGGTCTCTAATCACTTCAATATCTATCTTAGCGAGATCAGTGGCCTGAACCTCATAGTGAAAACCATCCAGTTCCCTTTTCATCCTGTCCTTAGTTGTAGCATAAAGCATCTTTGCTCTGATTTTGGATACATCTGGACACCTGAAAATGCATGGATTTCATCAGTCATACATAAAGACGATATTTTAAATAGATAACAGTTGATAAACAAAAAAGGAAATGGGGAGCTCCTGCATGAACCTCAAATCACTCAACCACTTGAGCTAGCTAACTAGGACGAAGATTTTTTATAGTCAATATAAGACAATTAAAATTAACATGATCCATATAAGATAATCAAGTTTTAAAAAGAAATAGTTGAACCTACACCTAAGCAGAGAAGCAGAGGGTTCCTTCTCCTCTAGTGGTAACCAAAAGGAAAACATTACAAATGGGTGAAATTCATTGCCACCTGTAACAAGTAGTATAAAGGAGGACAAATAAACTTCTGCCTGGTTGACGGAGGCTTCAGAAGCTTCAGAAAAGGCCTGTACCCTAATGGCATGTAGCAATCTAGCATTGCAAAGTGTTTGAATTATATAACAGTCCAAAACCAAAGATATCATCCACAAATGAGAGGCAGTTAAGGGATCACAGCTTCTATTAGACACGATGTTATTGCAAGCACCTTAATACATACTCTGCCCCATTGTAGTTGTGGTAAACATAACCATTTCTTCGAATAACTCAAAATAGAAAGGAAAATATCATTTAAGAGACAACCACCTAATTTAATTTAGGAGACAACCACCAAACTAGGTTATTCATCCTCAACCTATCAATCACACCACTATTTTGTGGACACCCATTAACATGAAGATTGTGGTGTATTGAAAATTCACCAATTAAAAACAATATATTTAAAACCTTGGTAGGACAGTATAGTTAGAAGACGTACATGTCCAAATGGTAAAACATGCAGACACCATGTTGAATCCTTTGTTCAGTAGTATTATCCAAACTGTTCACACCATTTATGCTAGCAGCAAGGTTACAGGCATAAAGTCATTGTCCCAAGTCTAGCAATCACTTCCACCTGTTTACTTGCATGCCTGGGCAGAATAAGGCTGCAAAAATTTGGATGGATGTAACTCTAGGACATTACTCCTAGCAAGCTGAAAAACAAATGGTGTTTGCACTAAGTCTATCTTAAGGCAGAGTGAAGAGCGGGATTCTATGAATTCTTTTATTAAAATAAATGAAAATGTAATTGACAAAATCCTACCTCCCTGCCCTGATAATTATTGAAAACCTGCATTGTCATCTTTTGTAGGACAAAATGGAAATAATTCTCTTATTCCATATTCGGATGCAGAGGAGAAATTTGTTATGGAGGCCAAAAGTAAATTGGCATTCTCCTTAAAGCTTTAAAATAACCAACAAATAAATCCAAGGTTGGTTGCAGAAGAAAGATAAGTAAATTGTGTCAATCAACTATAATCTATAAGAAATTTAAAGAACCAACTCAACCTATATAAGCTTAGCAAGAGTTTATCTTACCAGTCCAATAGACTACTCAGTCTGAGGAGACACTGAATAATTCATTCATTTATCGACATATAAAGATCCTTCTTATGGTAAATATTCGAGAAAAATGATTGCAACAAAAAAATGTGTTTTTGGCCTGGGGATCTAGGTGGGTGTTGGTTATTTAGCGATTTTTCATATGGGTTTCTGTTATCCTGAATGTTTGGTCAGGTAAAAATAGGCATTAATTGTATATAAATAATGGAAGGCTGACTCATACAAGTTAAGAAATCCCGAATAACAAAACTAGAATAGTTCATGCCAGAGGTGGGTTTGCTAAAATATGCTGCAATATTTGCAACGCTTTTCAAACCAAATATTCTCTGAAGATAAAAACCCGGAAGATAATCTCATGAATGAATTTGGAAGCTTAGGACTTCGATCTTTTGTTGTAGCAGACCTTCGGAAATGACCTGATTGGTAGGCCCCTCAAATTACACATGCCCAGTAAGGTTTTAGATCTTCAAAACCTCTTTAAAGCACTCAAAATTTTAATTTTCCCTAGTTGGAATGTATCTTGGGGACATCTGATGAATTTAGTCATGTCTGGAATAATTTCAGAGCATTTACTAAGAAAAAATTAAATCAACTTTAAAGCAGTAATGGGATCCATGGTTTCATCAGGACCCTAAGCTGCTGGGTCAAGCATCCCAAGATGAGAGACCAATTTTTCTTCCAACATCTACATCCCCAAATTGTGTCAGAATCTATGCAGTATTGTGTTTGGAAGTCATCTGGCTTGACACAATCTGAACATGTAACCCCACTAACTGGCAAGAGCCACCTATTGAAGGTGGGATTAACGCCGCTTTCTCAAAATAAGTGGCAACATATTTTTTGAGATTGAGAAAGCTTAGTTTTAGAATTAGATCGATACGAAAGAAAATAACCTGAAATGGAATATTGTCAAGCTTCGGCACAAATGATATAAAATCATACTAAATGATTCACATAAGAAACACTGTTTAACTGATATCAATCTCTGGAAAAGTTTCTTTGTTGAAGAGCGAACAATATGTGTGAGTTAAGTTTAAATCCATTTTCTCTAAATGAATATATACACATCCAGCAGTAGGACCCTGAATTTTTGATGTAGCTATCATCCAAGATAGTAAAATTACTAGAACTCAAAACAAGTGGTAACATATTCTTTTTATACTGAGTAAGCTTAATTTTAGAATTAGATGGCTACCAAAGAAATTAACCTGAAATGGAATATTTAACATGGAAAGCTTGGGCACAAAGGATTTAATATCATACTAAATGATTCACATAAGAAACACTGTTTGACTAATATCAATCTCTGGAAAATTTTCTTTGGTGAAGAGCGAAGTTCGAACAATATGTGTGAGTTAAGTTTAAATCTATTTTCTCTAAACAAATATATACACATCCAACAGTAGGACCCTGACTTGGCTTTTCATCTAGCTATCATCCAAGACAGCAACATTACTAGAACTGAAATCAAAGATATGAAATGATACAGAGATCTTAATAAGCACACCATAAACATTCTGATTCTTGTTATAAGGACCACCAATAGGCCAAGCACCACATCCAATTCTTCCATAAGCATGCATATTTCTATAGAAATGTTTTCATTGCATGAAATAGGAAATTCACACAGTCATGTAAATGAAAATGGCAGTTGATTCCCTGGTAGGGTACTGCAAATAAATAGGAACACCACGATGTGAAATAACAGTATATTATGTTCACCCA
Organism: Pinus albicaulis; assembly: GCA_034641835.2. Classification (NCBI taxonomy): domain Eukaryota; kingdom Viridiplantae; phylum Streptophyta; class Pinopsida; order Pinales; family Pinaceae; genus Pinus; species Pinus albicaulis. The sequence continues at coordinate 38,233 of JAXQQM020082780.1, forward strand.
TTTTTCCCTGCAAGCATAAATACATACTCCCAATCTAATTTGCACGGTCTCTAAGCACTTCAATATATATCTCAGCAGGATCAGTGGCCTGAACCTCATAGTGAAAACCATCCAGTTCCCTTTTCAACCTATCCTTAGTTGTAGCATAAAGCATCTTTGCTCTGATTTTGGATACATATGGACACCTGAAAATGCATGGATTTCATCAGTCATACATAAAAACGATATTTTAAATAGATAACAGTTGATAAAAAAAAGGAAATGGGGAGCTCCTGCATGAACCTCAAATCACAGATAACAGTTGATAAAAAAAAAGGAAATGGGGAGCTCTTGCATGAATCTCAAATCACTCAACCACTTGAGCTAGCTAACTAGGATGGAGATTTTTTATAGTCAATATAAGACAATTAAAATTAACATGATCCATATAAGATAATCAAGTTTTAAAAAGAAATAGATGAACCTACACCTAAGCAGAGAAGCAGAGGGTTCCTTCTCCTCCAGTGGTAACCAAAAGGAAAACATTACAAATTGGTGAAATTCATTGCCACCTGTAACATGTAGTATAAAGGAGGACAAATGAACTTCTGCTCGGTTGACGGAGGCTTCAGAAGCTTCAGAAAAGGCCTATACCCTAATGGCATGTAGAAATCTAGCATTGGAGAGTGTTTGAATTATATAACAGTCCAAAACCAAAGATATCATCCACAAATGAGAGGCAGTTAAGGGATCACAGCTTCTATCAGACACGTTGTTATTGCAAGCACCTTACTACATACTCAGTCCCATTGTAGTTGTGGTAAACATAACCATTTCTTTGAATAACTCAAAATAGAAAGGAAAATATCATTTAAGAGACAACCACCTAATTTAATTTAGGAGACAACCACCAAACTAGGTTATTCATCCTCAACCTATCAATCACACCACTATTTTGTGGACACTCATTAACATGAAGATTGTGGTGTATTGAAATTTCACCAATTAAAAACAATATAGTTAAAACCTTGGTAGGATAGTATAGTTAGAAGACGTACATGTCCAAATGGTAAAACATGCACACACCATGTTGAATCCTTTGTTCAGCAGTATTATCCAAACTGTTCACACCATTTATGCTAGCAACAAGGTTATAGGCATAAAGTCATTGTCCCAAGTCTAGCAATCACTTCCACCTGTTTACTTGCATGCCTGGGCAGAATAAGGCTGCAAAAATTTGGATGGATGCAACTCTAGGACATTACTCCTAGCAAGCTAAAAAACAAATGGTTTTTGCACTAAGTCTGTCTTAAGGCAGAGTGAAGAGCAGGATCCTATGAATTCTTTTATTAAAATAAATGAAAATGTAATTGACAAAATCCTACCTCCCTGCCCTGATAATTATTGAAAACCTGCATTTTCATCTTTTGTAGGAAAAACTGGAAATAATTCTCTTATTCCATATTCGGATGCAGAGGAGAAATTTGTTATGGAGGCCAAAAGTAAATTGGCATTCTCCTTAAAGCTTTAAAATAACCAACAAATAGATCCAAGGTTAGTTGCAGAAGAAAGATAAATAAATTGTGTCAATCAACTATAATCTATAAGAAATTTAAAGAACCAACTCAACCTATATAAGCTTAGCAAGAGTTTATCTTACCAGTCCAACAGACTACTCAGTCTGAGGAGACACTGAATAATTCATTCATTTATCGACATATAAATATTCCAGGAAAATGACTGCAACAAAAAAATGTGTTTTTGGCCTAACCAACAAATAGATCCAAGGTTGGTTGCAAAACAAAGATAAGTAAATTGTGTCAATAAACTATAATCTATAAGAAATTTAAAGAACCAACTCAACCTATATAAGCTTAGCAAGAGTTTATCTTACCAGTCCAACAGAGTACTCAGTCTGAGGAGACACTGAATAATTCATTCATTTATCGACATATAAAGATCCTTCTTATAGTAAATATTCGAGAAAAATGACTGCAACAAATAAATGTGTGTTTGCATCATTTAGGAGAACTTTCATTGCTCAGCTAGTAGTATTAATTACAGTTAATATCTTTCTAGCATCTTCCTTACGACGTTTCCTTTGCAACATTAGGTGCAATTGCTAGTTATTTATAAATCAAATCAATTCAGTATGTAATATAAAATTCATACATAAAACAATATATTATATTATATTATTTTTATATAGTATATTAATTACATGTTATTATAAAATTTAAATAATATAAATTTGAATTAATAGTATATTTTATAATTAAGAATTTATGAATTTATATTTATATTTTATTTTAAGTTAGTTAAGTACAAAGGACAAATGCATTAGTTGTGCAATGATAATGACTTTTTCTCGAAGATCTCATTCTATATATAGTCACATCAATACAATTTTATTATTATTTTTATTTTGGTACAACTTTTGAATTGAATTTAACCATAGTTACATTTATTTTGGTGCAAAAAGTGAATTGCAAATTCATAAATATTATTTTATTGGTTTAACTATTATTTTATTATTTCCTTAGGAGGCCCATTTTAGACCTCAAAATTCCCCTAATGCATCATCAGTATACTTTACTTCATCTATTCAGTCATTTGAATGTACTTTTTTCCGTAGAAGTGTGTTTAGCCTGCTTGATCTTTAAGCTTCACTGCGCCCAATGCATTGTTGGTCAGGGTACAGTGCTTTGCAAAGCATTGTCTCCCATTCATAGGTGCTCTGCAACGCATTGTCTGCCCTTAAGGGGTGTGTTACCCCTCAGCCAACCAAATTCTATCATAATTTTTCTTTTGCATTCAGTTTCAACCTATTGCTTGTTGTATTCTCAGAGGCATGTTTGACCTTAGAGACCAGTAAACATTTCCAGTTCTTCCTCCTTTGGATAGTTGTTTGTTCAATGTTTCATTAGTTGTTTTCTTTATCATTGTAAAATTAAATCCAAAGTTGTAAATTTTTCATTAGATCAATTCTCTATTTTCAGAAGGAAAATTTCATTTCAGTCTTCATTTCCTAAGAGAAAATTGTTGTTTCAGTCCTCACTTCTCAAAAAATAAAACATTGTTTGATTGATTTGTGCATTTAGTTTCTTTTTTTCATTCACATTAAAGGAAACTGAAAAGAAAAACATGCATATTCATTTAGAGATTGTGAGTGTTGCATAGGAATATATTAGGGAAATCTGCATTTAGTTTGTGCTCTTTGATCTATGCTCAAAAATCTGATTGCTCTATCCCTTTAGTAGCTAAGGTTTTCATTATTAAACTGAATTGAAAAGTTGGCTTCTCCTTTACTTTTTATTTTAGGAATTTCTCATTACATCTCATGGTGAACCTGAAAGATAAAATTTTAAGTAAGATCAACATAAAATTCACCTCAATCAACCTAATAAAGAATTGTAACATTAACGATAACACTTAGAAGGTCTAGGCTAGAGACGTGTTCCGACGTCATTAATCATAGCAGTTGTCGCTAACTTGTCTGTGATACATTCCGAGTGTGAAATCCAACTCCACGTACGTAAGTATATCGGAGCTCATCCACGTACCTTCGGGTATATAGGGCGGTGTTCTAGTACGAAAAGTATAAGGGGGTGTTATCACTGTGCGGTTTCACATTAGACAACACTATTGCGGACTTGGGCCTCCACGTACCTTCGGGTATATTTTGGAGGATAAATTTAGGTTTCTCACCATCCATAGGTAATTGAGTCGACCGCCTTGTAACTTGTGATACACAGAACACAACATTCGCTGAGATTGCCTACCTGTACTTCTTGGTTTGCCAGGAGGTATTCTGCAGTTCACAATTACTTGGTTATCCTTTTGCGTAGTATCACCCTTTTTATTTTTTTATTTTTTTTTTGTAATAAAATCAATCAGCCATCATGGAAGAAGAACAACCCTTTCCCTGCCGTTCGCGTAGAATAGCGCTTAAACCACCTTTACCACCAGAAGCCATTTTTGGTTGGCGAAGGCAAATCCGTTCTACCGAATCTAGTACCATCACTACCTCTGGTGAATCATCTTCATCACATCTACCAGAGTCGTCTCGAGACGTTTCTACATATCCTGGTTTATACACTGTCGTTGAAACAGAGCCCTCATCGCTACCTGTGGACACTGAAGTTCCAATCAGTGAGACTATACATCCAGAACCCAAGGTTGTTCAACTGGAAGTTGATTTGGATCCCATCATTCTCTTACCATAACATATAGATCTTGAAGTTGAATGACAATCAATTGTTCCTGTATTGGTTGCTCCTTAGTCTCCGTAGCCATTGAGTCTTCCCTTTTATCGCGCAGTCAACCACCTGAAATATATCTCAGTCCTAACGGTGAAATTCTTCTACCTGGTTTGATTTCGATTGAGGAAGAACCTCAACAAGAAGAAATACCCTCAACTCCAACTCATTTTGGGTCGAGGCTTTATCTTTGCGATTCTTTTCCTCGATTAACTTACATTGCTTTAGTTGATCCTGTTTCAATCCAAGTTCCCGTAGATCCTATAGGGTATTCACTGGATCATTTGACCATGGCTGAGTCAACATCTCTGACTGTACCATCTATTATAGTTGCGACAACATCTACTATTTCTACTCTATCGATGTTTACCACGTCACCCGAGTCACATATTTATGGTGGTACGTCCGTCCCACCGGGTTACCAATCATTATGTGGAACCTACTCTGGTGCCTCCTCAAATCCATGGACTTCACCCATGTCATCTTTTGGTATCTTATCTATTACATCTCTAATGAGTACTGAACGACTTGATCCTTTATACACATCTTCAGTTCAGCATCAAGTTGGTCCATCTAGGTACCTTCCATCCAGTTTAATCTCGATTAGACTCCCACCATTTGGAGATCAATATATTCCATATTATGATACTCCTCATGCTGGGGGGAAACCTATGGTCACCCATTTTGACAGTAGTCCATCGTTTTATGGTCACCCAAATGTTGGAATGATTTTTTTTCAGTGGTAGCATATCTTACTTGTTCAACCACAAACGGTTGTGCATTCATACCAACCGGTTCAACTTGTTGCGCCTAAATTTACTCCACCTGTTAATACTTAATTACCCCATTTACAGGCTCATTTGGCTGCACCTTAACCATCTCAGGCAGGTCCTTCAACGCATTACCCTAAAGTATTGGGCCTCTAGACTCCACGTCCTTTGGTTGGTTTACAACAACCACCTGTATCTTGAATCTTACAACCACAGGTTAGATTAAACTTTTATGGGATGTCACAGGCTCCTACTGGTCTTACCTATTCACAATCGGGTCCAATCTATTCTGTTTTGGGCTATAATCTTGGCGGGAAATCACCTTGGTAGCCACAGCCTCAAATGTCACAACAACAATTCCAACAACAACAAGCTTATCCAGGTCTTGGTCAACAAATCCCTCAAACCTTTGGTCATCAAAATAACCCCTATCTGGGTTACCAACAGAAAATGACTTATGCTAGTGCACAAAGGCTTGTTGCCCAAGCAATTCCATCATATCCTGGTTATTCTCAACCTGACTTAAATTGACAATTTCCCTTTGTCACAACATTATAATTACCCAATTTAAACCATCTTACCAATGATCCCATCAGTTATTCTCCTTGGTGGTTGGTGATTCCACATAAATTAACCTTTGACATTCCTAAATTCAATGGAAACCCTAGAGAAGACCCGTCAACGCATGTTATAACTTATCATTTGTGGTGCTCATCAAACTCCTTAAATGATGACTCTGTTAGACTACATATTTTCCAGCGTATGCTTACCGGTCTGACTGCTAAGTGGTATATTAAATTACCGTGATTTTCATTTGATAAATTCACTGCCTTAGCCACTACCTTTTTAACCCACTTCTAGTTACCCATACGATATGAAACTGGAACGAAAATATTGACCAACTTTAAACAGACAACTACTACTCACATTTTTTTATCATATTCATGAGTGGCGTCATCGTTGTTGAATGGTAAAAACATTTGTTCTTGATAAGCTCTTGGCTAAGTGGTTTATTAATTCCTTGCTGCCATCTATAGCCGAGGATGTAGCTAAAGGTGGATTCGTCATTGAATAGCAAGTCATTTATCATGCCCAATACTTAGATTTGATTTATACTTAGTCTCGCATGCTCTATGAGAAAATTCCAAACGCATCGCAATCAAATTTTACTGTTCCTCCTCCATATGGTAAGTAATCTCATGCCGGCGATGGTATGATTGGTTCTGCAAATACTCACACCTACACTGCATCTGATCCTGCACCTTCTTCCGAAATACATGTTGTGTCATCTCACAAAGGCAAAAGTGACAAGCAACCTGGAAGAAAGAAAAAGGGGAAACCAAAGAAAAATAAAAATTCACCCCAGCAGGAACGATCATCTGATCAACAATCTGGAAATTATCAGAAACCTCGTTACCCTTGCTTGATATGTAATGAGGAGAACTTTCCGCGAAATTGTCCTCACCACTCCGACGTCTCAAAGCTTCTTAAGACTTCGCCTGCATCTGCCGTGTTGATAGATCCTTCTCTGAATCTGGACACAAACATGGTTGCTACGGATCCCGCTTCTAGTTCCCAAGTGCTTATGCTATCTGTCACAAAGCCAAAAAATTATGTTTTGGTGTCTACGCAAAATAAATATTACGGTATTCAGGCTACATTTTATCCAATTTAATGTCTTAAATTTCTTAACATAAATTATCAACCAAGGTTTGTAATCTGATGAAGTGTGGTGCACTATATATGCTTAGTTAACATTCTTCTTACTTCGTTGTGTATGTTTTTATGTTGTTTTGGGGGATTTTGACTTTATGTTTAAATGTTAATTTTAAGACATGTATCAACTGAATCTAATGAAGTTTAAGTGTTAAAACTAATCTTGGAAGAAGGAAGAAAAGGAAGTGTTCTTGAACTATTCTAATTTGCATAAAATGAATCAAACCTTGGATGGTTAGAATCTGATCTAAAAAAAGAGTATCTATTCTAATGACTTTGAGCTTTTGAAAATTAAATTTAATTCTAATCTATCTTAACTTAGTTCTCCTCCATGAATTAAAATATGAATCTTATGACTAAGAATTGAAATGGAATTTCTAATCTAAATGAAAGTAGATTCAAAGGAAAAAACAACTATTATATGATCAATTACCCAAGCATTCAATATGGAAGTATGACAGAGTCATCCTCTTGACATGATTTACAGGCAATCGATGACACTTTAGTTTTGAAAATTTAATCTAAGAAACCATTTAAATAACATGTAAAGAAAAACTCAATTATTGTATAGGTTAAATACTCAAGCATCCAATTTGGAAGTATGACAGAGTCATCTTCTTGGCATGATTTACAAGCACTCAATTATACATTTAATTAAGGATATAATCTAGGAAATCAATGTAAAGACATGTAAAGGAAAACTCAAATATTTCATAGGTTAAATACTCAAGCATCCAATTTGGAAATATGACAGAGTCATCTTCTTGGCATGATTTACAAGCATTCAATTATACATTTAACTGAGGATCTGATCTAAGAAAGCAGTGTAAAAACATGTAAAGAAACTAAACAACTGTGAGCTCTATTGCCTCAAACATAATCCAATTGGAAAATAGAAGAATCTACTTTCTTGATATGTTCTAGGAAAGAAAATATTACACAGACATTCTAAAACTGAGAAATCATTCTATGATATTAATCTAAAAGTTGCAACGCAATGTGAATCTACTATGAATTGAAAAAACAGAGAAAATTAATTTAAACTAAAATAGCTAATGAAAAACCTCCTCATATGCAAGGGCCCTCTACAACATAATAGGTTGAGATCGTAGCAGAGAATACATGCATTAAGAAGAAACTAGAACCACGAACACAATATTTGTATTATGAAAAAGACAGAGTCTAAATCATACACAGTGTTTTATAGAAAATTGAGATTTTCTTCGGTCTTCACACAACCGATATTTAAACAAAATTAAAATGTAACTGTCAAGAACTAATTCTGCCTACAGATGGCGACTACAACCGAAATATAGAAGCAATTCTAAATGGTTAAGTCTTGATTTGCTACGTTAGAGAAAATCAAGAGTTCTTTACTCTTGGCTTACGTCCTTTGACCGTACTTTGACCACGATCACAGACACCTTTTTCTGTCAATTTTGACCATGTGGATAGGATGAAATCCATACATGGATCATTCTGGAGATGCCCATTTGGCTCGTTCCTTTATTCTCTCCTCATAACCTATCAAACCATAAAAGTAGCTATGGAAACAATAATTAGTTGTAGAATAGGAAGTGTTCTGTAGTTGAGTTACCAAAATCCATTCAAATAATAAGAACATAAAAATATAACATAGAGATCATTCAAATGCATTCTATGAGATAAAACATATCATTTATCATTGATTGGAGTGTATGGATTTATGAAAAGGTAAGGAAAAGTGATGAGAAAGGGTGTCAGAGAAAGGACAATTTTGAGGTTCAACATACCCCCACTAAGAAGCCATTGCATGTCCTCATGCAATTTATAAAAAATGTGAAATTCCATCTCCTATTGCATTTGTTCAGACACTTCTGCTAATACACCGAATTTTCTCTTCTTGCTTTTCATTGAAGTGTCTGCCATCCTAGGCTTCTTCATAAGGAGTTTGTATTTGAGATTGATGATTTTTTTATTCAATAATTTATTCTTTCTTTTGAACTTTCTGTTCTTTTTGTACCACAATCCTAAATTCAAAATGGTGTTATCATTAATGACTTTCTCCGGTTGGTTTTGCTGCTTCAAAGCTTCGTTCTCCTGTTTAATATGCCTATTCAATAACTCGAGCTCGTAGATTTCTTGTTTGAGAGTGTCAACTAGAGGTTATTGTGGATTGATAGGTGGTTTTGGATTCATTGTTGCATTCCTTTTCTCCAATGACTCTATGTAGACATATATCTCTTGTTGTACTGGGTCTATGCCTAGATATCTTTTGTTGGGACTGCCTTCAAAATTATTTATAGGAGAATTTATAGGACTATGTGGAAGAGAGATATTGATGGGTGATGGCACCAGAGGTTCCTCCTCTACATTCACAAACTTTGTTTCTTGTGATAGTGTCTTCTTCATTGACCCTCAGAGTCTAGAGCTTCTCCTCGGCTGTAGAGGGTTTAAATTTTGTTCACTTGTAACCTTGCTCTTCTTTTCTTTGTTTTTCATCAGCTCTGAAAGGGTAAGTTCCTCTTCATTTTGTTGTAGTGGAGGTGAAGGTATGTCTTCAATGCTTGTATCAATTCTATTTCTTCTACTTTTTCTAGTCTTTTATTCCTTAGATTGCTATGGCTCAACTTGAAAATAGTTTCTAATCATAAAATTCTCCCAAGGATCTCCTATACTTTTCAAATGGAATTCAATGAGTATTTTTACCAACCCATGATGGTGCATAGTGTTGTCTATAAACTAAAATCTCTTATGTAAATTTTTAGACATTATTTTTAAGCTATTCAGTAAAAGGAAAGGGAGATTTATTTCACCATCCCCCAAAAAATTCATCAACAACCGAATATGATACACATACATGCAGCCAAATCTGCCTTCACAAGTGATAAATTTCTGCAAAATTAAAAGCATGTTTCTCCATTTGTTCTTGAGTGCTGAGCTAGGGATGCCCTTTTTGTAAACAAAAGTATCCATACCTGAATTTTTGAGGAAAACTCTCCATGCTTCACTGTGAAATTCTTTGTTTTTGAACCACCTTTCGCCAACTCTTGGGAGCTTTGTGGCTTTAGCTATGAATGCTTCGGTCACTGAAAATTTGATGTCTCCTATTTCGACTTATGTTCCATCAAAGGACCTCGCAAAAGACTTAGTGATCTCTTTGTGGAAACCATCAAATTTTTCTATAAAATTTAGCCATTTAGTCTTCAACAGAATCTCCTTGATCTCAGGATAACCCACCATGTATTTAGCTCCCACTGGCTCAGTCCTGACTATCAAACCCATGTCTTCTATCGTGAAGAGTCTAGCCTTCATAATTATCCTTCTCTGTATGAAGTGAATTGAGTTGCAGATCTGGTGAAGGACGTCGAGGGTTTGTAGGAATGAATGAGATGGATATTTGATGGGGTTTTAAGAAACGTAGATGGATAGGTTACAACAACAAGACATGACCATTTAATCATAAATGGGGGAGTCTGTTGTGTACCGTTATGAAACATGCTGCAAATGATGTGGCCGATCTATGACATGATAGGAGTCCAAATCAAATCAAATGATGACATGTTAAGGCAGCATGTGATATCTATGTTATATATGCTAATGTTTTTGACCTTGTTATTTAAATAAATTTATGTAACTTACCTTTAGAACTAACCTTTTGTTACTATTTCCTTGATGTTGATTCTTCAGGTATCCTTTAGCATGATGATCTTAAAATGGAGTTCTTAATTTCCTGTGCTCAATATTCTTGCTTCAGTAGGCTGTAAAAATGTGACAAAGCTGCATAATGGAAGTAGTTCTGCACTACTTTTTATTTCTTTTAGAAAAGAAAGGGAACAAAGATTTTTTTGGGATTTTTAGAAATGGAATGGAAAATATAAGATGTTAGAACTCTGATTTTCATCCTATATTTTCTGTATAAGGATGCCAATCACTAATTGGTTTTCACACTTATATATATATATATATATATATATATATATATATATATATATATATATATATATATATATATATATATATATATATATATATATATATATATATATATATATATATTGGATAGATAGAAAAAAATAAAAAGACTAAGTTGGGGAAGAAGAAGGATTCTTCTTCACTAAATTCATATCAGTATTATCTTGAAAATTTTTGATAAAATATTCTCTTGAAATTGGCTTATGATAGACTCTTAATCAATATCAATTCACAATAAGAGGTACCTTTTCTTCATTAATTTTCTTTATCCTGACTGCTCCATTGTCAAAGAATTTTTCAATCTCATAAGGCCCAAGCCAATGAGTCTAAAAATTTTCTTGAAAGTCTTTGAATTTTGAATCGAACAAAAGTGCCCAATCCCCTGCTTGAAACTTTTTCTCCTTGATATATTTATCATGCCATTTGGAACTTTGTTATTTGACTATACAGGTTCTTTGAAGTGCATCTTGCCTGATTTCATCAAGTTCATTAAGTTGCTCCAATCTATGATTCTAACCTCCTGATAAGTCAAACCCCAATTGGACTGCCATCTTGAAGGTTTGGATCTGAAATTCTATAGGAAATAAGACTTACTTCCCATAAACAAGTTCATAAGGAGTATGTCCTGTTGTATTCCTCCATGTGGTCTGGTAGGCCCATAAGGCCTCGGGAAGCCTCTCTACCCAATCTCTCCTATGTAGATGTAAAATATTAGTGAGAATTCCTTCGATCACTTTATTGGTAGACTCCACTTGACCATTTACTTGTGGATGATAAGGAGTGGATTTTCTATGCTTGATCTTGAAATTCTCCACGAGCTTCTCCACCAACTTGGAAGTAAAATGGGATCCTTGATCTATCACAATTTCTCTTGGGACACCAAAACGAGTGAAGATATCCTCAAAAATAAATTTAACTACGGAATTTTCATTAGCTAAAGAAAGTGCTTTAGCCTCTACCCATTTAGTGACATAATCAGTACATACCATAATATATTTCTTTTGATTAGATGGTGGATTGATTGGTCCAACAAAATCCAAGGCCCATTTTTCAAATGGTTCAATGAGTACCTAAGGTTGTAATGGCATTTCATCTGTAGGAACAAGTTTCCCCATTCTTTGACTGTTGTCACACCATTTGACATACTCCCTGGTATCTTTAAAGATGGATGGCCAAAAATATCCTAAATGAAGGATTTTATAGGTTGTACACTTATCAACAAAGTGTCCACCATAGGGTTCATCATGACATGCCTTAAGAATCTCAGGCATTTCATCTTCTCGAACACACCTTATAATAATGAGATCTGGACCTGTTTTATACAATTCATCATTAATCCATGAGTAAAGTGCACTTGTTTGAATAATTCTTCTTTTCTCTCTAGGAAATAAGTGTACAAGTAACTTTCCTATGACTAAGTAATTAGCAATATCTGCAAACCAAGGATTTTTAGTAGTTATTGAAAAAATATATTGAGCAGGAAAATTATCCTCAACTGGAATATCATTTTTGACATTTATAATTCTAGACAAGAAATCAGCAACTGTGTTTTGTTTTCTAGGTCAGTCTAGAATGGTGATATTGAATTCTTGTAGGAGTAATAATCATATTGTGACTTTGTTATTAGTAATAGATTTATTCATTAAATATATAATTGCAAAGTGATCTGTATGAATAAAGGTTTCATAGCCGGTGATATAATGTCCAAATTTATTGATAGCATGGAAAACAGCTAGGAATTATTTTTCAGTTACAATATAATTTAACTTAGCAGGAGTCAAATTTTTGCTTGTGTAATAGATGGCATAGGGGATGAAATATTTTTCCCTAATACAGCTCCCAAAGTTGTATCTGAAGAATCTATTGAAATTCGAAAAGGTAGTTTCCAATTTGGACCTCTTAAGATGGGTGCTTTAGAAATTTTTGTTTTTAAAGTTTCAAATTCCAATTGGAAATCATGATTCTAACTAAATTCACAATATTTCATAAGTAATTGAAGAGTGGGGATGCTATTTGAGTGAAGTTTTCTATAAATCTTCTATAATACCCTGTGAATCCTAGAAAAATTCTAACATCCTTTTGAAAACTTGGAATTGATAATTTGGAGATGACTTCAACTTTAGATGAATCAAATTTAATTACATCTCTTGAGATGTGATGTCCTAAAAAAATTCCCTCAGTAAACATCATAAAATATATTTCATGACTTAATGAAAGATTTTCTTCTTTACATCTCTTAAGAACCTTTTCCAAATTTTCTAAAGCTTCTTCAAATGAATTCCCATATATTGTAAAATCATCCATATATACCTCCACACAATCATTTATTAGATCAGAAAAAATTCCTAGTACCACCCTTTGGAATGTTGCAGGTGCATTGCAAAAACCAAAATGAAGTATTCGGTAGGCATAAGTTCCCCATGGACAGATGAATGTGGTTTTATCTTGGTCTTCAGGTGCTACCTGGATCTGATTGTAACCACTTAAACCATCCAAAAATGAGAAATAATTCTTACCTGCTAATGTATCCAATAATTGATCTATAAAAGGTAAAGGAAAAAGATCTTTTAGGGTAGCTTTATTCAACTCTTGATAGTCAATGTATACCCTCCATTTACCATTATTTTTAGGTACAATCACTAAGGGAGAAACCCACTAACTATTTGAAATTGGGTAAATGAAGTTTACATTCAACAATTTTTGCAATTCTTCTTTCAAAATTTCCCTAAGATTTGGATTCATCCTTCTTTGAGGTTGTCTGATAGGTTTACAATTTTCCTCAATGTAGATGTAATGTTTACAAGTCTTAGGACTAATGCATTTCATGTCAGTCTATTCCCATGCATGTGCAGAAGAATGTTGTTGTAATGTTTTATTTAACTTTTCCTGTTGTAATCTATCCAAGTTTTTGTTTATGTTTAAATATTTTCCTGAAAAATTTTAACTATAGTGTCACCAAATTCTTCCATAGAGTATAGAAACATTTGCCTGGATGACAAATATTCAATATTGCATTGTTCCTGAAATTGATCATGTTCATATTCTGAATATGATTCAAAGTTTTCTATTGAATTTAATATTTGACTATCTTCACTAATGCTTGAAATAGTAAAGAGAGGTTGTATATCATTGTCATCATCAATCCATTTTTCATCTTCTAATTCTGTGAATTTTTTTTGCTGAAGGAAATAGAGTGAATTTATTTGTTGAGTTACCATCAGATATATACATGTCACCCGTATCTACAACTAATGAAAACATCAACTGTAGCTAACCAAGGTCTTCCTAAGATTAGTGGATGTCCTCCTAGATTGTTCTTGGGGATTAAAATCATAAAATCCACTGGATACTCCCAAGATTCTAAGGATACTGAAATGTCTTCTGATACACCATCTGGCTTGATTACAGATCTCTCTGCTAATTGCAGTAATGTAGGTGTATACTGAAGATTTGGAAGCTTGAGTTGTTCCATAATTTGTTTTCTCATGATGTTTATAGCTGCTCCTAAATCAATCAATGTATTTGGAATTTCAATACCATTGATATGTGTTTTTACAACTGGACTTCCTGGATCTAAATATTTTTGTATGGCAAATTTTCCCATCATAATGTCTGCAATTTTTCCTACTAGTTGAATTCTTTTTATTTATTTTGTTTTTCTTCCTCGTTTCTTCATGCTCAATTATTTTATTGTTTTGGCTAGAATTGGAATATCTTTAATGGCCTGTAGCAAAGGAATTTTGATACACACATTTTTCAATTCATTTAGAAAAACATAATTAGGCAACATTATATGTTTTTATACCCCTTTATCAACTTGTAATATTTCAGGAAAATGAGGGTTAGAAATAGATACTGATGGTTGCTCTATGATAGGAGTTGATTTTGTTGGTTATTTTTGTTTTTCATTTTCATAATTCTAGTTTTGAAGAGATGTTCCCTCTTCAAAACTTTTATTTTTCTGTAGAGAATCTTCCTCAAAATTATCTTTTTCTTGAATAACAACAGAAGGCTTTTTCCTCTCTAATATTCTACCAGATCTAAGTTGAATATAATCAAGATCTAGTGGAATAATCATGTAAGTTGGAAATTGTTGCCCTTTTATAATGTAAGTATTTTGAGGATTTTTATTATTGGGGTTTTGCAATGGTTGGGCAGGTAGTTGATTTTGTCTTTGTGGAAATGGTAATGAAAGTTGTGGATTTTGGTTTTGGAGTTGGGGTTGTTGATTCTGTTGAGGAACTTGTTCGGGAGGATAGTTTGGATATGATGGAGGATATTGGTAGTATTGAGTATATCTACCATAGGGATTTTGCATTCCTTGTGCCCAAGGTTGAGGTTGGCACCAAGGCTTTTTCCAATAATTCCAATTACTTTGTGGGGGCTGAGTATACATTTCATTGTTAAAACCTTAAGTTTGTGGCCCCTGCCATGGTATTCTATAGACAAAGCAAAGAGATTCTAGATTTGAAGTTATTTCTTCTTGAAAAACAACCTTAAGACCTAGAATTGAAGGGCAACTCTTAGTTTCATGATTTTCTGAGCAAATCACAAAGGTCTCTATGAATTTTAGATCAAGAGGACATTCTCTTAAAGCATGCTTCTTTTTGCATTTAGGACAGAAAATAGCTAAGGCATCAGTTTCGTATTTCTTCTTGTTTTGTAATTTAAGGGTGTCTATCTGTTCACTAAGACTCCCTAAAATGTTTTTTTTTTTAATTCATCAATCATGTTTCCAATTTCTACCCTACTTACTGTTTTAGTTGCAGATTTACTCACTCTACCAAGAGAAGCATCTCTTGGATTTTTCCTAGTTTTTTATTTTCCCCTTGAGATATGAATACATAATTCAGCAATGTTAGGTAATGTGAGTTGAGAGATATCTCTCTTTCCCATAATGTTGATAATGTTTATCCACTCATCTCTAATGGCTTTTAACAAAAGAGCTTTTAAAGTATCTTGATCTAAGTTATCCATTTTAGCTCTTTTTATGTTATAATTGAATCTTTCAATTAGATCCTCCAAATTTTCATCCTCTCTTTTCATCATCTTGAATACTTCATCCTTATGATTAATGGGTATGCAATAATCCAAATATATTTCTAAAAATTCTCTTTTCATTTCATTCCATGTCCTAATACACTATATGACTAAACCCATGAACCATTTTAAAGTTGCTCCCTTCAGTGTTGCAGGAAATAGCTTTAGTTTTTTAGAGTCTTGTAAGTAATCATGTGATCTACACAAAACTTCAAATTCAAACAAAAAGGTTCCAGGATCTTCACTCTTTAATCCATGGAAATTTGGAAGAATAGAGGGTGAAATATTTTTCATTGTGGCATTTTTATCCCCATCAATTATAGGAAATCCAAAATAATTATCATTTTCCCTATTTTCTTTGTTTTCTTCACCTCCTATTCCTCCTCCTTTGTAACCTCTACCTCGTCCTCCGCCTCTTCCTCCTCCAAACAATAATTTTTCTCCATTTAGAATTTCTCCTTCTCCTTCTCCTCCTCCTCTTTCTGCCATTATAGATTCCTCATAGCTAATATAAGGTTCTAACTGTAAAGTTAATTTATCTTCTTCTGGTTCTTCTATTAATTGGATATTGAATAAAGGTTCTTCTTCTTCTTCTCCACTAGAAATTTCTAACTCTTCAGCTAGAATGTGTTCTCCTGTAGAGGTGAAAAAGGTTACTCCTTCTGTTGGAGATCTAAGATCTTCTGCCTCTAAGACTGCCTCAGTGGATGAAGTAGGAGATCCTCTTGATTGGATTTCTGACCTTAAGACTTCAGGAAGTCTATGTCTAGTGAAGTATGGAATATGAGTTTGAAATAGTGGTGTATCACTACGTGGTCTAGGTGGAGTGAGTGGTGTTTTTGGAATTAAAATCCTGCATCTAGCTATGAATCTACCCCTGGAATCTTTTTCTCTATGCATATCATTTTTTTTTAGATGTAAGAAATGAGGTTACCTAATTACACTTCCCCGGAAACGATGCCAAAATGTTTAGCCAATTTAATGTCTTAAATTTCTTAACATAAATTATCACCTTAGGTTTGTAATCTGATGAAGTGTGGTGCACTATATATGCTTAGTAAACCTTCTTCTTAATTCGTTATGTATGTGTTTTATGTTTTTTTGGGGGATTTTTTTTCTTATGTTTAAATGTTAATTGTAAGAAATGTATCAACTGAATCTAATGAAGTTTAAGTGTTAAAAATAATCTTGGAGGAAGGAAGAAAAGGAAGTGTTCTTGAACTATTCTAATTTGCATAAAACGAATCAAACCTTGGATGGTTTGAATTTGATCTAAAAATAGAGTATCTATTCTAATGACTTTGAGCTTTTGAAAATTAAATTTAATTCTAATCCATCTTAACTTAGTTCTACTCCATGTATTGAAATATGAATCTTATGAATGAGAATTGAAATGGAAATGCTAATCTAAATGAAAGCAGATTCAAAGGAAAAAGAAACTATTGTATGATCAATTACCCAAGCATTCAATATGGAAGTATGATAGAGTCACCCTCTTGACATGATTTACAGGCAATCGATTACACTTTAGTTTTGAAAATTTAATTTATGAAAATATTTAAATAACATGTAAAGAAAAACTCAATTAGCGTATAGGTTAAATACTCAAGCATCCAATTTGGAAGTATGACAAAGTCATCTTCTTGGCATGATTTACAAGCATTCAATTATACATTTAACTGAGGATATAATATAGGAAAGAAGTGTAAATACATGTAAAGGAAAACTCAATTATTGCATAGGTTAAATACTCAAGCATCCAATTTGTAAGTATGATAGAGTCATCTTCTTGGTATGATTTACAAGCATTCAATTATACATTTAACTGAGGATATGATCTAAGAAAGCAGTGTAAAAACTTGTAAAGAAACTAAACAACTGTGAGCTCTATTGCCTCAAACATAATCCAATTGGAAAATAGAAGAATCTACTTTCTTGAGATGTTCTAGGAAAGAAAAGGTTACACAGTCATTCTAAAACTGATAAAGCATTCTATGATATTAATCTAAAATTTGCAATGCAATATGAATCTACTTATGAATTGAAAAAACAGAGCAAATGAATTTAAACTAAAACAACTAATGAAAAACCTCCTCCTGTGCAGGGGCCCTCTATGACATAATAGGTTGAGATCCTAGCAGACTATACGCGCATTAAGAATAAACTGGAACCATGAACACAATCTTCGTATTATGAAAAAGACAGATCTAAATCATACACAACGTTTTACAAAAAATTAAGACTGTCTTCAATCTTCACACAACCAATATTTAAACAAAATTAAAATGTAACTGTCAAGAGCTAATTCCGCCTACAGATGGAGATTACAACCAAAATATAGAAGCAAATTCTAAATGGTTAACTCCTGATTTTCTACGTCAGACCAAATCAAGAGTTCTTCGCTCTCGGCTTATGTCCTTTGACCGTACTTTGACCACAATCATAGACACCTTATTATGTCGATTTCGACCATGTGGATAGGACGAAATCCATATATGGATCATTCGGGAGATGCCCATGTGACTCGTTCCTTTATTCGCTCCTCAGAACCTATCAAACCATAAAAGTAGTTGCGAAAACAACAATTAGCTGCAAAATAGGATGCGTTCTGTAGCGGAGTTAGAAAAATCCATTCAAATAACAAGAACATCAAAATATAACATAGAGATCATTCAAATGCATTCTTTGAGATAAAACATATCATTTATCATTGATTGGAGTGTATGGATTTATGAAAATGTAAGGAAAAGTGATGAGAAATAATTTCAGAGAAAGGAAAATTTTAAGGTTCAACAACTACTAATCAACCTACTACTTCGACCACAAATCCATCCACTAAATCAATTCCGCCATCTGCTATTCCAGATTTAACAATACAACCACCGAAGGGAGTCGTCCACAAATCGACATTCATTCCTCGAGCTCGCGCAGCTCAAAATTACAATATAGTTGAATGTTTGGCTCAGTCACCTTCATCTATGTCGATGCTTGAGATACTTCAAAATTTTCCCTCCCATAAGCAAGCTTTGTTATCGGAAATTAGTGGAATCGACCCGACAGATTCTAATCTTGTAGTCTTTAATCACATGGGTTATGTGCCACAATTACCAGCCGAATTAGCATTTTCAATCCATGTAAATGTTCTAAATCACCTCATTCATTGCACTATTATTGATGAGGGAGCATCTACTTGTATTATGTCTCTCAATTGCTGGAAGTCATTTGCCTCGCCTCGCTTATCTCAATCGCCTACGACATTGAAAGCTTTTGAAATTCGTACATATAAGCCTTGTGGTATTTTCAATAACCTCCATGTCTAATGAGGGGGGAAAACTGTAACTGTTGACATTGAGGTCATTGACGGACCCCTTGACTACAACATATTACTTAGAAGGCCATGGGTTTACGCTATGATTGCGATCATTTCCACTTACTTTCGAATGATCGCCTTCCCTCATAAAGGCGTTATCGCAGTCATT
Source organism: Pinus albicaulis (assembly GCA_034641835.2). Lineage (NCBI taxonomy): Eukaryota > Viridiplantae > Streptophyta > Pinopsida > Pinales > Pinaceae > Pinus > Pinus albicaulis. Next base: position 57,430 of record JAXQQM020082780.1, read on the forward strand.
AATCAACTCTCCTTCTTTGCCTCTAGTTCCCAGGTATCTGGAAGCATTTTTTTAGTTCACACACCCCAGCTAGAACTTCAAAGAATTGGTGTTGGTCTCTTTAAGGATTTTTCCCTAATGTTCACCTTTTCATTACCGTTGCCTGCGACGTCGGCATAAATTGCGAATATAGAGACACGCTGCATGATATCTTCCACTTCATCTGACTTAAGGAAGATTACCAATAATTCTAAAGTAGATACGCTAGGTGAATATCTGCTCCCAAGCCCAATTGAGATTTCATAGTAATCAATATTCTTGGCTTGGGCGGTGCATCTTGATCCATCATCGTCGATCGTTCATTATATTTTGGTACTCCTTCTGATCCTTTTTCATCCACATGCTTGACTGATGAGAACATTGTGGAAGCCATGATTCCAGAAGGAGAACCATGGGACGATTATCATCATCGTTCCCGTCTTACATATTACAATGAAGATAATCTTATTGAATTATATTGCACTACGATCTCTGATTTATTTTCAAAATTTTCTCTAATTAATGCCATCGAATCCGAGCAAAACCTGTCAAATATTGAAGAAACGATTTCTATTGATATTTCAACCAAATCTGGCATTGTAGAAAACATTCATGTCAGCGTGTCTTGTTCTGCATCTGAACTCGACACTTATCACTCTCTTTTCTGTGTATTTCGAGATATGTTTTCTTGGCCTTATGAGGAAATTCCAAGCATAGATTCTAGTATTATTGAACACACAATTAAAATGTACCCTGATGTCAAACCGATATGTCAACATCTTCGTCCTGTTCATCCAAATTAGGCTGCTGCCATTAAAGCAGAATTTGAAAAAAATTGTGTGCTGGTTTCATTTACCCTGTTCCGCTTACTGATTGGGTTTCCAACATTGTTCTTGTCATGAATAAACAAGGGACAATCAGAGTGTGCGTTGATTATCAGGATGTCAATATTGCTTGTCCAAAAGAAAATTATTCTATTCCCTTTATCGACCAAATTATTGATGAATGTGCCGGTTGTGAAATATTTTCGTTCAAGGATGGACTCTCTAGTTACAATCAAATCAATATTCGCCCTGAGGAACAATATAAGACAACATTCATATGTCCTTGGGGCACATTCTCTTATTGTAAAGTCCCATTTGATTTAAAGAATGCTGGGGCAACATTTTAGAGAGTAATGGATTATTCTTTCCATGACATTAAGCACATTCTTCAACCTTATCTAGACGATTTACCCATGCATTCACGAAAACGGACTGATCACCTGACGCATTTGAGAGCTATATTTCTACACCGCTGACACTATAAGATATGCCTAAATCCACACAAATGTGTGTTTTGTGTTGGTTCTAGTCGTTTACTTGGATTCATCGTCTCAAAATATGGAATTTGAATTGACCCACTGAAGGTCCAAGCCATTCTCAATTTGCCTGCGCCATTAAACTTAATTCGGTTATAGAGACTTCAAGGAAAGGCTATCTTTCTAAGGATTTTCATACCCAACTATGCCGAAATGGCTAAATGATTTACTCATCTCTTGAAAAAGGGGATTCCCTTCGATTGGGATAAGGTTGCGGAAGTTTCTTTTGATGCTCTTAAATATACCCTGATCCGAGCGTCATTAATGTATCACCCTAATTATCAGAGTGATTATTTCATGTATCTCGCCACTACAGATACAACCATTGCTATGGTTTTATTCCAAGAAGACGATGGGATATAACATGTGATATATTATTTGAGTCGTAATCTCAATGATATGGAAGTGAGGTACTCATACGTCAAAAAGCTTGCCTTGGCAGCCGTCCAAGCTATCCAAATATTTTGCCATTATATCCTACTCTGGAATACCATTGTCATTTTGGATTGCAACCCTATGACATAACTTTTTTCAAGTCAATTGCGGGGGGAAAATATTCAAAATGGATTGTAATTTTGCAGGAATTTGATTTGGAATTCATCAAATCCAAGTCAAAGAAGTCTTTGGTTTTTGCTGAGCTTCTCTACGACCTGCCCTCTGATAGTACTGAGTCTACATCGGAACCATCAATTCCAGATGAGTCTTTGTTTTTGATTGGGTCATCTGACCCTTAGTATGGGGATTTTATCATTTATCTCCAAACCCAAAATTTTCGGCCCGATACGTCTCGCTCACAACAACGATGTATCTGATACCAATCCAAAGATTATCTGATCGTCGAAGATAAACTTTATTGTCATGGTGTTGATACGATTTTAAGGAGGTTCCTCACTCATGAGGAGGCCGAGAAAGTTCTGAATGATTTTCATGCTGGTGCTTGTGGTGGAAATTTGTCTAGTTACGCTACCGCATAGAAGATTCTCCACGCTGGTTACTTCTAGCCAACCATATTCCACGACTGCATTCTTGCCATTAGAAGTTGTCATGTGTGCCAGATATTTGATTGTAAAATCCGCATGCCGACAACACCAATGCATCATGTCATCACTGTGGGACCATTTGAAAAATGGGGCATTAATTTCATGACCTGCAACACTCGTCTGGTCGGGGGGCATGGTTATATTATTTTCGTCGTCGACTACTTTACCAAGTGGGGCGAAGTGATGCCTACATTCAATAAAATAGGTGAAACAACTACATTGTTCCTTTTCAATCATGTCGTTATTGGTTTGGTGTACCACAAGCTATAGTCACATATCATGGTAAGCATTTTTGCAATAACATGATGAATGAGTTGACTGCAAAATTAGGACTGTCGCATTATAGTTCTACCCCTTATTATCCGCAATCTAATGGGAAATTTGAAGCCATTAAAAATATCCTTAAGTGAATGCTTCAACGAATGATAGGGGTTTATAAACAAAAATGGAATTTAATCCTGTACTCGGATTTATGGGCATATCGAATCTTCGTGAGAAATGCAACCAGATTTACTCCCTTTCAGTTGGTGTATGGTCTGGAAGCTATATTACCAATCCAATGTGAAATTCCTTCATTAAAACTCACTATTGACCTGCTACCTGACACCTCTAATGAAGAAGCATGTCTTTTTAACCTCATCCAGCTAGATGAAACGCGTCGTGAAGCCACATTGGCCAACTAAGTGCATAAGAGACGAATCAAGGCGCAATATGACTGCAATGCCAAGCCTCGCATCTTCTCAAAGGGAGACCTAGTCTTGCTTTATGATCAGGAAGCTGATTTGATAGGAACATGAAAATTTGAGCCATTATGGCATGGCCCCTACATTGTCAAAACCATTCTGGCTAAGGGAACCTATGAGTTAGTTGATTATGATGGAATTCCATTGGCACAACCTTGAAATGGGTTGTCTCTTAAACGTTACTATGCTTAATTGAGCGTAGTAAACTTTTGTATCATATTGTGTATATACTTTGATTTTCATTCACTGTATTAGTTTTTTTTTCACAATTTTCTTGAAGTTAGTAATCCACTTTACATTTTATCGCAGATGACTAAATATTTGGAACCATTCTTTGGGTACACCGATGGTGCTAGTCATAGTACGCAGAACCTATCCTTTGCAGCATGGGCCATTTTCACTCCAGGTGGCGAGTTAGTGAGTTTTCAAGGGATTTGTATCAGTCGATCCACAAACAATATCGCTTAGTATAGTGCGTTGATCAAACTTCTCTCTGATGCCATTTCACTTGGTATTAACCATATCATCATTAGGTTAGACTCACAGCTTGTCATAATACAACTTACTAGTGTATATACCGTCTGAAATCCAACAATTCATCGTATGTTCCTTAGAGTTCGACTTTTGGAAAGACATTTTGATTACATTGAATATCAACACATTTCCAAAAATTTGAACACATTAACTGATTCTTTAGCGAATTATGTCTTAAACATACATTTTCAACACATGTAAAGATACATTTTCAATTCACATCATACAATTGAATAGGATTATGCATTAAACATAAGAAAAATTTAAAAGAAAATAGATATATAGTTTAGTTTTTTACAAAATTTGTGCCCAAGACACATTAGTCATATGACCTCAAAATGTATACAAAAATGTCAAAATTAAAACTATTGATGCTCATGATAACAAGAAATTGCTCTAGCTATCCTACGCAATAGCCTCAACCAATGGCTAGGAACATGAAAAGTATGGCGTTACAGCCTCATAGGTAACTCCTTGATCAGGACATCCGATATCCCAAGAGACAATCCCTCAACATGCTACTACAACTCAGCAAGAGTCTCGGTCAAATATAAATCCCAAAGCACTTCACTCTCGATATTCCCCACTGTTGGTTCATTTTCTGCTTTCTCTGGTTGACCCACTAGTTGAACGTGACCCACATATGTGTACATAAAAAAATTAGTTTAGTCTTGGAAAACATCAAAAATAAAAAAACATGTAGAAACCTTAAAATCAAAAACACGGTCAAAACATTTTTACCCATTGCACCACATTGAGCGCCATCTGGTAAAATAAAATATGGATCCCCATGAAAATCTATGCCTACGTACAGATACTCCTCTATGGCGATAATCTGTTGTCGGAGCCAGGCAAAGAATGCAGTAGAAAATATTATAGTCGATTGACCAACATGCCTAGCCATCAATTCGACGCATCTCTACATCCTAGAATATCTAGGACCAGAAATGCTCAGTGTCACATGCTACAGTTGCATCAATGGAACTTGCTCTAAAATAAAGGAAATAAGGATCGAACCATAACTGAAATTCTTTTTTCTCCCAACCTTTGCTTTATTCAGTTGTTCTTTCATCTGAAAGAGTACTTCTTTAGCCCAATTGAACACTGTCAGTTCGAGACACCCAAGAGCATACTGCATGTATGAATGGTTTGCAACATGTAGTGTCACAGAACCAACAAGTTTTGCAATAATGAAAAGGATAGTTCTCAAAGGAAAATCACACACATCATGAATGTTTATCTTTCCATATTTTCTAGGTCCATTACTTGGTTGAAAATACTGGCAGTTTTAGTCCTTCACTGTCTCGCCTCAAAGAGCAGATCCCACGAGGGAAATAGGAGAACCACGTCACGATAGGAGAACCACATCACGATAATCCAGTAAGAAAGTAAACATCTTATACTAGTATTGGGAGCACTTTATCACTAATGTGAAATTCCTGAGATGCCAGCTCTCATGAACGAACTAGGAACTCCAATAGTTCAAGATGCTCTCTCATCCCTGATAATATGAAATACTTAAGAAACCCACAATCTTTGAGGGCTCTTACAATGCCAGGATCATTTAGGGAAAACATGTATTGTTTTTCATGTTCTCTTTCTCGCCATGTAATAGTCATTTTGATCCGATCAATACCTCAAAGCCAACCATAAGCTTCGTTAAGATCTATTACATGAAAAAAAATTGGGAAATTTTGAGCACACAGCAAGAAACAAATTTTTAACATGCGCCCAACATACCCGTGGTCCATAGACAAAGCGCTGCATAGCATCTGAGCTTCAATTTCAGTGCTCTGCAATGCACTTTTTGACATGCAAGGGTGCGTTTCCCTCAGAATGCAATAGATTTACCCTAGGGGGCTCAAAAACCTAAAACTCCAACATGAAATGAAACAAAAATGACACTAAAATAAAGATAAGGTTCATATATCCCACCTGGATCAAATGGCATGAGAACTCGTCCACTGAAACTGTCGCAATCGACCGCTAAAGTTCGAGGGAAAAACAGGTTCAAAGCTCCTAAATTTCAAATAGTATCTATCAAATGGTAAAATGAAATGGTAAAAACTTATTTTTACTAGTCATTTTTATTATTTTAATCATATTTAATTATGTAACTATAGTTTTTGTTCATTTTCACTATGAAACTGGTATTTTTAATCCGTTTGATGGTTCTATGAATAGGTTTACAGTTGATATAGTGACTTTGAAGTGCACAATTATCCAAAAATGATTTGACCACAAAGCATACATTTTTCCTCTTTTTTTGAGCTTTGTTAAACATGAAAAAGGAATTCAAAGCGCACTTTTATCTCTTTTTCGAGATTTGTTAAATGTGAAAAAGGAACCCCATGGAGTCTTCTTTTAGCTCTTTTCAAACTCCGATAATGTGAAAATATTGTCGAGCACTTGTCTTTTCGAGCTCGTAAAAGGAAATGAAATGACATCTACTCAGTATAAGTTTAACCCTTTTCAAGACTGAGATAGATTATTTACAAAAAAGAACACCATAGTCGTTCATGGCTAAGAGGTTTTCTCAAGTATCATTTTACACTTTTTCGGACCTGAGCGACAAATTTACAAAAAAGGACTCATGGAGGTTTGTTTCGTCCCTTCTTCAAACTCTCTAAACATGAAAAAGAACCAAGTTTTCACTGTCGTTAGACTTGTTAAAACATCAAATAACGACAAACTTGTCTGATCATGACAAGATTGAGTTTCACTATCGCTAGACTCGTTAAATCATCAAATAGCGATGGATTCACCCGAAGGGTCGAATAATAGATCAAGCATATGTTACCCCCCTCAATAGTTTTAAAAAATAAAGAGGTACAGGTCAGCAATGACTTGGGAAATTTTGGGAAAAAGAACAAAACACTTTATGGTACTGGGTCACTCTTGAACTTGACACTTTCACTTCATCTTCGTGGCTTTAGGTTGGGTAATCTTCTTGACGGTCGATCATACCTATGGTCTATCATACCATCCATCACTTCGATTTTGGGTCAATGTTGCCAACTCATTTAAGTGTCACCAATATCTTCAAGAGAAGTCATCCAGTAATTCATCATCTTCTACAATACTCATAAACCTTCATTTTCATGACCGCCATCCCTGAACATTAATTCATCAAGTCACATTTTGTCTCCAAAATCATTACTCATGTTTCATGTCGTATCTGCAATGAGTCACTTCCTGTCGACATCAACTCATCATCCAAGAATTTGACTTAGAAACATCTTTCCAGTTCCTTGGAACTTGCTTACATCAATGACAAGTTTCTCAATTCCGGCGATAGGTTGACATCACAGACCTTTTGCCGAAATATTTTGTTTGGCGTTCGACATTAAATAATAAATTCATGCCTTGCAAATTGTACTGCAGTACCTTGAGAACCATTAACATCAACGATGGTTTCTCTCGCGTTTATTAGCGGATTACATCATTGGCTGGTAATCAGATGATGTCTTCCCATATTTAACTTCATATCACATACTCGCATGGTTAGACTTGTACTTGAACGATCAAGTAAACGATACAGAAGACCTCGGATCTAGTTTCATCCATTCGGGTTGTGTTTTCAGGAATTGTACCACATCATCCGTACGATGGCTTTACATACAGATGGTCATACTATCATGGGCCTATATCTGTAGGCATGTTTACATTTATAGACGACTTTCTGATTTATGTACGTGTTATGATATTTTATGTGTTGAGCATGGGTATGCCTCCCTTAGCAATTCATGTCCAAGATGTACAAGATATCATGATGTAATGTATTGCAACTTGATGCAGGTCACCATCCTCTTTAGATCCTACTCAACACACCGTAAAGCATCTCATCCAAATATTATCATTATTTTGACTTCATTCTTTAGGGGGTAGCTATTATAGGTAAATTTTGGCATCATCCCTAAAGACCAGTATGAACAGGGTCTATCATCCCCTAATTTAGTTGCTACATTCCCTAGAGAAGTCATTCCACTTATGGCTTTAATTCACGTGAGTTTCAATGTTTGAAGTATATTTAAAATGACCCGTTGACTCATCAACACTCCTCTGAATGGGCCTAAGTTCGTTGCAAAGCACTTACCCCCATGCATGGGTTCTCTGCAAATCACTACCTGACACTTAAGGGTGCATTGGTCTCCTCGGAGCAAAATCATCATTGTTACGGGAATCTCCACATGTCCAGTGCCTTCTAGAAGCTCTCATAGGTGTCATAATTAGAATACAGGTGTTCATCGATCACCATTGAACTTGGAAACATGTCTCATCTATTATTATAAAGCCATTCAGTATCATTTATTGAGAAACTACCTACAATTTCCCTATAAATTGAGCACTCATCTAAGTGCAAGGGAGGAAGAAATCTGTGTAGTGTTATGTTGTTGGATTCTCAATTCTTGGGAGTTGAAGTATTGTTATGATACTGAGATGCTGTTTGGTGTGATGAGGACGGAATGAAGTTGGAGCAGGTTGACAACGAAATAATCCACTAGTTGTAATCTACTCCTCCTATTATTTAAATAAAGATATCGGTTCTTTCTCTCATATATGCACTTATATCTTGTGAATGTATTATAAAATGTGTATGTATTCTAAAATTTAATTGGTTCAATTTGGTTAAGGTAGATATAATGTATATATGTATTCCATTTTTTATCTTTTGTCTTGGATTGCAGGTATTGATCAAGCAGGTTTCAATTAGATCAAGAGTGACGGGAATGACAATAGAAGAGGAACGAGAGTGAAAGATCACAAGTAGGTCTTTATCCCTTCTATATTTTTATCTATTTTATAGAAAATAACATTCACCTTTTTTTGTTGTTCTGAGCGAAGGAACACCACACTCAGGGAAGACTAGTTTATCTGTAGAATAGAATTCCTCATAACAATTGCCAACACCTTCAATAAGAAATTATCAGCCACAACTTGAATCTCTAATAGAGTCATAAACACTATGACTTCATCCATTGAGGGTCTCTGTCATATACAATACAAACCCTAGTATTTTCCACCATCCAACATATACATAAATATATAAATTCAATCAGAAATAGCTATGCTATGTAATACAATAAATACACATATTTCCACATTCCTCAGGTCATATGAGCATTCACATGCACATCCAAATAATCAACACACACACACACATTTGATAGATAGAAACTACTATGCCATGCAACACGAGTAATACCGTTGCATTTTTCAACAAAATCAATCATACTAGAGAATATTTGCAACCATCATACAAATCAAAATTAAATTCTATAAATTGATAAAATTTCATCCATACTCAACTACAGTACTCAAATCTAGAGCTCCACCCTAGCTCCAAAGATCCAAGAATTGGATCTACTGCTATGTTAAATTTTAACTAGGCACCAGTTTATCCCAAAAATTCTAGGGTTGAAACCATTGTCTACATTTAAGAGCCCATTAGTCCAAGTGCTTAGCCTATAAGCTCTGATACCACTCTATAATATACCCCTACTAATCCAAACCCCAACTAAGGTTAGAAGGAGGTATTTATTATGTTGACCCAATCTCTAAGGTCTAGTTATGGAAATGGGGTCTAATTTTTTTAAAATTTTCAACCATCCCATAACATAAATTGGATAACATTATTTTATTCATCTCATTGAGACCTTTCCAACGATATAAATTTTACCCCAATCCAACATACGGCCCAAATATATAATCTTTCAAAATTAGGTCAATCATAAACCTTGCCACATCATCATTGTTTTCCACATGAGAACCACATAATGACTCGAGTGGCCACTATGCCATTGAGAGCGTGCATATAGAAGTTGGCATGTCACCCGACCCCGAGTCCCATCAATAGTAGTGTCAATGTTAGCATCTCTACAATAATCACATTGCACATTCCATCAAGGCTCGACCTCTAGACCTCCGACCACTCGACTTACACTTGGGTTCGAACTATCAATCCAACCACACTATGCTACTGGGCCCAACTGGTCAACCTCCTACTAGCGGGTCTCGCCCGACTAGTTTGGCATCAACCCTTTGGTTGGGCACGAGTCCCACCCGACTAAGATATTCAATCCTACTATTCCAACCCCCAATTTAGTAGATTCCATTAACAATTTTATGCATGTCTTTCAAGTGTTATACTTAGGAAGTTTTCTTCTTATTTCTTTGAGAAATTTCCCAAGCTTAAGGCATGCACGACTCAACCTCCTAGATAAACTTGGACTTCACGAAATCTAAGTTGAATATTTAATATCTTTTACCTCTCTTCCTGCACACCATTTCGATGGTGGTACAAATCAACACACTTGGAACTCTTAGTTGCACTTCGTCAAAATACACAAAATTCCTACCCTCAGAATCTGTTGGAACAAGTATAAATCCATCCATTATCTTTCTTGAAAAATACACAAGAGATGTGTACCTAAGTTCCCTTCATACAATTACAGGGACTTATCAAGCTTCCCAATCGCATCACACACACACACACACACACACACACACACACACACACACACACATATCTAAAAGTCATACTCCCTCTCGAGCTTACAATTTTTAAACCAGATCATTCACATACATGCATTCAATTGAATAACATAGATTGTCTATCTGTCCATACTCAGGCCATTCCAAACCCATGCAAGAAATCAAATTTTCTCAGTCATATTGGAAACTCCACTTCTAACATCAACAAGCCAGCTACGAAAATCAGTGAAATACACAGGGGTCACTTCCACACAAGCATTCAACCATCTTTCACAACCATGTAAATGGATTAATTCCAAGCCAACGATGACACAAATTCCATATAACTATTATATTCAATAAAACGAACCAACTTCAAGAAAAACAATAAGCACAAGATTAAATCATTCGCCAACATTAGCATAACAATGGTCCATTATAATATTAAACTAGTATTAACCATCAATGGTAATAATGGAGTATTGAATGAGTTATCCAGCAATATTTACCCAGGGAATTCAAGCCCAAAATCCAGACTCAAAAATAACATACTAAATCAACCCATTCCTCACACATTATGCAGAATCCCAATGTTCTTTCTTTTACAGAAAATAACTATTGCATGCATCTAAAATAATGTTTACACAAAACATCATGCATCCATTCAAAAATATATGGCACACAGAATAAAACCCACTTATGATGGCACGTCATAGACAATTCAGTAATTAGTCATATAATATCTTCATACATACATAGTTACATGAGCACTTATTTGGTAACATAAATTCCTAGAAATTGAGATTGGGACTCTAATTCTCCACCCAAATTTAGAAAATTTGTAACAAAACTTACTTATAGTTGTCACCCTGTTGAAGCCTAGAAAATCTCTGCTTCAAACATTGGGAAAAACCACCCGCTTGGGACCTTAGGACAACTCCTTTTCCGTTTGGTATGGTGGCTCCGACTGGATTTAAAGGACCAGTTTCCTTATAACTAAATGGGTTGGTGATGGGTTGATTTGGATGGGTGAAAATGAGACTAAATTGACTGAAATAAAACTATCTAATTTAAACTAAATACTGATAAAGAAATTCTAACACTAACCCGGGTAATTATATGTGAACACAACTTAAGATTGTTCCAATTTAACAATAACCATGAAAATGTATTATTATATAAATTGAAATGTGCAGAAACAAATAAAGATAACTCTGTTTAAGAAATTAAACAGAGTTGTATTAACATATTGCATTCATCATTGTATACCATCTATATATACCTATGAAAAATAACGTTTCAATTATACTCAGAAATGATATAAAAAGAAACGTTGTGAAAACCAAATATATATAAATAATAGCAATTTTAAAGCGAATATCATAAGACAAAAGAAATCAACAGTGAACAGATAGAAATACCTTATTCATCTTGAAGACTTTCAAATGAAATCTGATACTCTAATCCAGTAACTCTGATGCAAAATCAAATTTCAAGGTACATAAATGCAACACTTCAAAGATAATTCCGCATAAAAATCACCAGATGTGATCCTTTTTAAAAATATATAAGACAATGGAGTACAGAAATGCAATCTCCAAGTCAAAAAAATATTAAGATCTACGACCCCTCTCTAAATGCATGAGAAGGGTTTAAATACTACTTAGCTAAATCTAAAAATAGTCTTATTACAAAAATTAAGGATTCGGTTCAATGACCGTCCTTTTCCTAGGCTAAAATACAATAAAATTAAAACTAAATCTAACTATCTATGAACTTGATCTTTAAACTTGCAGGCATCTAGCATAGTTTTGAGAAGATGCGGTTGACCGACTTCAGAATTCAACTGTCCTGAAAAGACAGAGTCGGCAAGTGTAGGCGCAATCTTCGTTGTAGAATTGATGATACAATTAAGCGCACTGAGCTGACTGTGTGGCTTCACCAAGTACGTCCAGTATGAGTCCCAATTTAATCTTGTCAGCCCTTGGATTGATTTTGCTCTTTCTTCTGCCTTTTGCCTCCATTCTGTTTGCAGTTGATGTGCCTGTGGGAGATATCCTGGAACAGTTTCTGGAATCAAATTAGCTTTGTGTAAATTGTCATTTACACAATCAGTAAGAGTGTTTTCTGATGTAGCCGCCTCCTCTGATGTCTTCTCTGCCCTTCTGATTTGTGCATCCCAGTTATTAAAAAGTATTTCTTTATGATTTTCATTAATAATGGGTGCACCAGCTTTTCTGCCTTCTTCTGTTTTTTCCCATGCTAAATAATCATTGATATTTTCATTAATCAAATCATAATCATTTCGTAAATCTACGACATGATTTGTGATTTTATCACTCTCTTGGCAAAAAGAATTCCATTGCAAGATTTTTTGGCAAAAAACCTCCTCTTGTTGCAGTAGTTGATTGTTTAAAGAGATAGTTTCTGAAATGAATTCTGGAAGCTTAGGATCATCTTTATGCTGATTTTGGATAATCTGTATTTGTTTGTCTTTATCAGCCAAGCTTTTTTGATGTCCTATTTGCATTTCTTGAAGTTGTTGTTGTAACTCTTCAAGTTTCAATTATGCTTCCTTATTGGCTTGTACCTGTTGCAATTGCTGTTGTAGAAATTTTATCTGTTCTTCTTTTTCATTCAACAAAATTTGTATCTCAAATGCTTTGTCAATTGTTGCAAAAGCATAAGCTCCTGTCATTTGAGATAACTTAGCGAGATTATGAGTAGGTTCTGTGGCAGGATCCTTCCACAAAACATCTACTTGTTCTGCTTCAGTAGCAATTGCACCTTCTAACTTTCTCTTTTTTCTCTGTCTCTTCACTACTACTTTGTAATTTGGGCTGTAGAATACATCTAGAGGAGGAATGTCCTCTACATTAAGTACAATTTCAGAGGATGGAGTTATTGGTATGTGCTCAGTCACTGTGACGGTGCTGCTTGTTCCTGTGTTCAAAACTTTGGTTGTTTGGACAGGGGTCTGTACATTCTGTCCTTCTACATTAATCAATTGGTTAAAACTTTCCCATTCTTTGTCTAACTCAATGATGACTGGCTGTTGCTGTACATTGGTTGAAGGAGGATTTATCTGTTGAGAAGTCAAAATTTGTTGTTGAGTAAGTTATTTTGATTGCGCAGAATCTTTCATGGATTCTTCCATTTTATCTTCCTTTTCATTAGACTTATTGGAATGTTCAGAAGTCTCTCTGTCAGATTTTGATTTAGATTTATCTGTACTCGAACTTCCGTTAAGACTAACACTAGGAGTTTGCTCCCTTGCGGGCTCTAAGCGTAGATTTTCCAAAGGAATAGGAGTTAGTCTTCTTTCTCTGTAAAGTTTGAATTCCTGGAATTCCTCTGGAGATAACTGCATTTGAGCTGAATTCAAAACTTCTTTAAATGAATTTCTTGCTTGGAACATATCATCAAAAAGATCCTGTTCCCCCAGAAAATTCCCTTACTCTGATTGCATTGGTAAAATTCTTAACAATATCATTTGGGTCGAATAACCTTCTGGAAAATTTGAACAGTTGTAGGCCTGTAATGTTGCCTATCTCTTGGAATGCATGACCAATATCGAATAGTGAAAATGTTCCACATTTTATGGGGAATTGTGGCCAAATTCCTTTTTTCTTCTCTTTTAAATCCTTTGTTAAACCCCCTTGGCCACAGGTCTGATAAGCAATTTCCCGAGCTACAAGTCTATTTAGAACATATAGGGGTAAAACATGGGGGGAAGCAGAACTTCCAAAAACCCTAATATAAGTGAACAATTCTTCTCCAAACCATCTCGCGACGGGGAGAATGTCAACCTCTGTTTCTGGGGATAACCTTGGGGCATCCTTATTATACAATGTTCTGTACAATGGCAGCATTATACCATGGCAAATTTGATAAAAATGGGGAACAAACTTAGACTCCCACAGTTCCTTATGATACACATGAATAGGTAAAGGATCGTGGATAGTCCATTGCCAACCCATCACAGGGAATTTAGAGACATAACAGATAGCGTCCATGACATAAGCAGATAAATAAAAAGGCGGATAAACCCGCTGAGAAACATTTCGCTTGGACCGGTAGTGAAAAATGGCAGTGGTCAAATTATCAGATAAGATTTTGGCCCAGTCTACAATTGTAAAATTAACGGCCGCATTCAACAAAGGGAGCCATTCAGGCAAGATCATATTTATGTTAGGCTTCCCAAAAAGCCTGCATAACATGGCAACAGTGAAACAATAAGGAGAGGTAAGTGAACCCGTGCTGTACATACCTTGTTTTTTTTTCTTCAATGATTCACTTCTTTTGGTCCACTCCTTTGTGCAGTCTGACAAATTTGCATGTTCTCTGGCAGAAATCTTCCATAGATTGTGGTATAAATGCTGAGGTTAGGCAACTTATACATCTGCCTCAAATCTCCCCAGCCAGTGAAACATTGGAAGTTGATTTTCTTGGTAGATTCACAGATGCACAGCATAAAATATCGGTACTATCCAGCACCCATTTCACCATGTCCGTATATGGGAGAATCCTTGGCCTTGCCGCTATCCTATGCAGAAATGAACAAGCCAGTTCTTTGAGGGTTGCTTCAGATGTATTACTAGAACCTGCTGTAGCCACAACTTTCATCACCACACGATTTTCTTCTTCTATTAAATTATACACTCCTTCCCAAGTGGATATACCAGAATCCTTATTGCAAGCGGTGTCTGCATACAGTGAAGCCATTTCTCTGTTTTCAGAATTCGAGCTCTTCTCCTTCTTACCCATAGTGTTTAGTGAAAGCTTTGTATAGACGTTTGCTCCTTCGTGCCTGCGTTTTACGAGTTAAATGAGAAAGGTGATGAGACTGTTTTAAATGCGAAGGCGGATGAAATATATTATTTTAATCGTGAAATGACTTTCAATCAAAATAAAATCTCATTTACCATTAATTGTCAATCCAATCATTTAATCCAATCATTAAAGTGTATAACAAATTTGATATATGGGAAGATTGTCTTTGAACAACGCGCTTTTATGAATATGCGACATTGTGATCTACGATTTGCTGCGCAATATCGCAATATTGCAACGTCGCAATATCGCAATATCACAAAATGAAACCATCGCAATTTTAAAAATAGCGCAAAAATGCAAATTGCGAAATAGCGCAAAAGCGCACATCGCAAAATCGCAAAAGCGCAAAATTGTAAATAGCGCAAAAGGTATTCGTTTATCATTTATGTTTTCTGCGCTATGCGATCTGCGACCAATATGTTTATTGTATAGGCTTTTTGGGATCGCATTATCGCAAAATCGCAAAATTGCATTTTCAGTTTTATAAAAGATATATACCATTTTGCGATGGATGTGCGATTTTGTTTAAAGAGCAATTTTATTGTAATCTATCATAAACTTAAGTGTTTCTTAAGGTTCTTTTTAAGAGATTTCTCTAAGTTTATGATAGAAAGTTTTATTTGAAAAGGAAAACAAATCCTAATTGATTTTTTGGATTTTTTTAACTAAGGGTCCCCATTTATTTAGCATTATTACTAATATTAAATAAAACGGGGGGTTGTTGCTGGTCACAACAATTGGCGGATTCAGCAGATAGAAACGATTATCTATGAAATCATAAAATGAACACTATATCTTTAGTAAGTAAATATTTTCAAAGATAATGAAAACTATCTTAGGATAATTCAAATAAAATGTAACTGAAAAAGAAATAAAAATCATTCACAATTTCTTTCTAATTCCTTAAGAATAAAAACATTTTTGGGTTATCTCAATCTTTAATTGGTGTTAATAATGAAGTAAGTGGATTTCTTCAAGTTTTTGTTTTATAATATACTCTATTTCCATAGGTATTGCCTCTGCTGCCTGCAAACGTTCATAGTCTCGATAGGGTTACCTTTAAACCATTAACTATTCATTGTCCCATCCAACTAAAATTATGACTTTTTAAAAGATAAATTCATAAGACCTATTATCTCATGTTTTTGTCTTTTACTTATTTTATTTTTTAAGATCCATTGTTCTGGTTTGGTAGCCAGTTAATAACAATTCCATTCACTAGTTATAATTAAACTGAACAAGTTGGCTCGTGATGAGACCCCTTGTCTTATATTTATAAGCCATTACCCTGTTTTGGTATGCAGTATTGGTAATGTCAGTTTCTTTACTTCTTATGAACATGGTAAGTCGGCTCATAATGAGACATCTTATCTCTTAAATTTTCATATAATTTCTTAGAATTACATTCTAAAAAATCACAACTTAAATGGATGGGGTGAAATAGTTTTATCCTTAAGAATCAATGGATGACAATTTTCAGAGTTTTTTTGAGTTCCAAAATTTTGAAAAAATCTTTACTTTTATAGATAACCTTTCTCTGCTCAATAACTTATAATGATTTACATTCTCTTCAAATTTTCAAAAGATCATGCAAATGATTGAAATAATCTTTCAAATTTTTAACATCTTATTTTAAACTATCTAAAAATTGTGATCATTCCTTTAAAAATTCTTATTTACACAAAATAAATATTTATAATATTTTTCTTAAGAAATTTTCCTAAATAGTAAACAGTCAATTATAGACCTATTAACAACTTTTATTTGCAAAAACAATCAAAAACTTTGCAGAAAGGAATATGTACAGGTAAGAAGGGGTTACCTCCTTATGAAAAGAATTTCTTCAAGACAAGCCCATTTACAGGAAGAGATTTTCTCTTTCTTGTTAAATCTTGGAGTATGAATGTATATGAGCCTATCTTTTCAGCTATCTAAATGGTCCAAGCCACATTTTCTGAAACTTGGTATGTTTACCTTTTTCTTCGTGTGCTTTATCCCATTTCAGAACAAGATCACAAATTGACAAAAATTTTGAGTCGGTAGAACTTGCATCAAAAGAAGATTTTACAAGCTATTCATGCTTTCATTAATAATTTTTGCTTTATTTCTATCTTCTTCTAGTTCAAGGATTTGATCACATCTCAATTGAATGGATGAAGAAGGATTTTCTTCAATAAATTGCACGAGGGCTAATGATGGAAGAGTTAAATTTGATGGTATCCGACTTCTTTTCCATAAACTAGATTGAAGGTGAAGTCCTAGCAAGTTTTCGGTGATACGATCAGCCCATGATACGAGATTAAAGACTTGTGCCAATTCTTTTGATTTTGATCAATGGTCCTTTTAATGATTTTGATAAGGTTTTTGTTAGTGGATTAAGCCAAACCATTACCTTGTGGATAATAATTTGATGAATATTTCAGTTTAAAACCTCTTTTGACTCCAAATTCTATTAAACTATTTCCGGAAAAGTAAGATGCATTATCAAAGACAAGAGCTTGAGGTACACCAAACCTGGTTATGATGAATTGGTCT
Source organism: Pinus albicaulis (assembly GCA_034641835.2). NCBI lineage: Eukaryota > Viridiplantae > Streptophyta > Pinopsida > Pinales > Pinaceae > Pinus > Pinus albicaulis. The sequence goes on from JAXQQM020082780.1 coordinate 74,970, forward strand.
ATGAAATCAATAATTGCATCGGAATTAGCTACCTTCAAAGGGATTGCTTCTAATTTTGTAAGTAATCGATTCGCGATGAGATGTACTAATAGCATAACAGAAGAATGAGGTACTATCTCACCAATAATTTCAAGCCCCCATTGTTCGAATGGTTTCTCAATAGTCACTGGTTGCAAAGGAAAAGTTGGTTTCCTTTGTGTTCCACTTGCAGTTTGTTTGACAAATTTGGCACTTCCTTACGTAATCATGCATATCTTTAAAAAGGGTAGGCCAGTAATAACCAGCATGAATTATTTTGTGAGTTGTGTATCAACTCCACTGTGACCTCTGCTTGGTCCATCTATTACATCCTTCACAACTCTGCAAAAACCTTTGACTTGATCTTTTCAAGACATCTTAATAAAGATTGAATCATAGTTTTTGAATAACATTATCAATGATCTCATATTTAATAGCCTTTAACCTTAAAGCGCGTTTACTCTTATAGCTGAGATTAGAAGGAGCATACCCATTTTTCAAGTAATAAATAAGATCAGCATACTGAGATTCAGAATCTGTAACACTTATCTGACTTACTTGAATATCTTGATTTGAATCTTGATTTTCTGGTATGTTATGAGCTCCTGCCAATAGTCTGCAAAAACCTTGTCCTCTAACAATATTAGCTGGTTTAATATCAATATCATATTCTTGCAAGGCTGTTACCCAGGTAGCTCTCTTTTCTCCTACTTCTTTTTGAATTAATAATTGCCTCACTGCAGAGAATGGGACAATGATTTTTGTATGTGTTTTCAAGAGAAAAGGTCTGAAATGTTTAATTGATTTAAACACAGCAAAGGCTTGTTTTTCAACATCGGAATAATTAAGCTCAGCTCCTTGCAGATTTGAGCTAAAGAAAGAAATTGGCGCTTCGATTTCTTGATCATTGAGTTGTGTTAAAATGGCTGCATAGGATGTTTCAGTGGCAAGAGTATACAAAGTAAAATCTTTAGAAAAATATGGGGTATTCAATGTTGGTGCATTAATGATCACATGTTTGATTGAATCAAAAGCTTCTTTTTCTTTATGCGTCCATTTGAATACTGAATTCTTCTTGATCATATTTTGCATAGGTAAAACAATATGAATCTTTTAACAAAATTGATCTGTCCAATAAATGATTGCATTGATTTTTATTGTGAGGTAAAGAAATATCAGAAATTTATTTAAATCTGTCAGGATCGATATATATACCATATTTTGACACAACAAACCCTAAGAGTTTTCCTTGATCAAGAGAAAAGAAGGATTTCTTTGGGTTTAAGGAAATACCAAATCTTCTACATCTTTCAAATATTTGTTTCAGATCTTGTAGATGATTGGATCTCTTCTTTGAATAAACTATTATGTCATCAAGATAAATAACAACTGATCTATTAATCAGACCCTTAAATGCTATGTCCATGGCTCTCTGGAAAGTAGCTCCTGCATTTACTAAACCAAAAGGCATTTTCTGATAAGCATAGGTTCCCCATTTGGTTCTGAAAGTGGTTTTCAACCTATCATCTGGATGTACTAAAATTTGATTATAGCTTGAAAATCCATCAAGGAAGGACATGAGTTCGGAGCATTACCTTTGAAGTATCTGTTCCATGGTTGGCAATGGGAAATTGTCTTTTAAACATTCCTTGTTTAAATTTCTAAAATCAATACAGATCCTTATATTACCATTCTTCTTCCTTACAGGTACCATATTGGAAACCCAATTGGAGTGTCTGACCGGAAAGATGATTTTGGCTTTTAAAAGTTTATTAAGTTCTGATTTGATTTGACTTTCGAGATTTGGATGAATCTTTCTCAACTTCTGTTGAACAAGTTTAATATCAGGAAGCATTGGAATCGTGTGTTGAATAACCGAAGTATCATACGTTTTTAGATCATCATAATTCCAAGAAAAAACGTTTTTATATTTGTTCAGCAGTTTAATGAACGCATTCCTTTCCTCTGGTGTTAAATTGAGTCCTAAATTAACGTTTTGAGGTTTAGAATCAAAACCAAGATTTACTAATTCAAACTTCAAAGTGGAACTTTGAAGTTTAGCATTAGTGACTTTCTTGAATATTTGTCTTTGTCATATAAATCCTCTAACTTAACAACAGTTTGAATGGGATTTTCATTATCTTTTGAAGAAATTTGAAAATCATGATCATCTTCGTCAATAATTTGTTCATCATATGATTTCTGATCATGAAATTTAAAATATCTTGATCATGATAGAAAACTCTCCAATTTGTGACATTATCTGGGACAGATGGACGAAAAATCAATTCTACAGAAAACCTATCCGGACTGCAATCTTCAGGAAGGAGTTTAGATGCAACATTAGCTAACAAGTCAGCTGATGTATTTTGATTCCTAGGAATAAGAGAAATATTGAATGCTAAAAAATGAGTAGTAAGATCTTGTACTAGGGTTTGATAGTGTTTAAGATGTCCTGAAAGGCAATGAATAGTATTCCTAACTTGTTTTATGAAAATTTCGGAATCACCAAAGACTTTTAAGTATTTAACATCTAACCCTATAGCTTTATAAAGTCCTTGAACCAAGGCTTCATATTCTGCGGTATTATTAGTACACTCAAATTCTAACACATGTGACATGGTTTTATACTCATATGGATCAATTAAGATGCATCTGACTCTGACTCCATCACTAGACTTTGATCCATCAAAATATAATGACCAAAATAAAGACATCTAATGACTTATCTACAATTACATGATATTTACAGTGCGGAAAAGCAGTTGTGAAAATTTTCTATTTGGCCAAAGTATTCCTGAGAAAAAGGTGATTGAGGTGCTTCGAAGTTTCCCAGAAATGATTCAGCAGAATAACCTCCAAGAATATTGTTGTTGAATGCCACAGGCTCATTAGGTTGTTCGAAGTCAGTGACAGTGTGCGTCATATGTTTTTCTTGTTCAATTTTTATTTGATTTGGTTTCCCTTTGTAGGGAAGCCACATATGTGAATAATCAGTTGAGATATAACCATTGAGTTTTGCAGACCAGTCCTTGCTTAAGATTAATCCATAGAATTCAGGAATATCAACAATCAAAATATCAATTATTTGGACAATCCTAGGATCAGAAGCTAATCTGATCGTAACTGAATTGATTTCTCCTACAACTTGAACTTTAGAGCGATCCAATTGAATGATATGAACTACTGATTTCTGTGGTTCAATATTCATTTTGGCACAAACAGAAGTAGGCATTATATTGGAGGAGGCTCCAGAATCAATCAAACAATTGTGCAAATTTTTATTGTACATCTCATAAGTCAAAAGAAAAGGAGGAGTTTGAGAATTTGACTTTTCTCCAATGAGCACAGTATCAGTAGCATCTACCTTGTCTGGTGGCTTACCAGCTCCCCTAGTTGGTTTTGCAACTACACCACTTGGTAAAGGAGCAGTTGGTGTAGCGTTTAATTCTTTCAATAGCAACTTTTGCTGGTGTTTTAGTTTGCTGAGTTCATGTAAGGAAATGTTGGCTTTGATATTTTTCATGTCTTCAACAATGTTGTATTCCATAGGATCTGACACCACTAAAGTCTTTGTTGTTGATGTAGGAGGATTAGAAGCAAATGGCTGATTTTGAGGAGATGATGATTGAGGAGATGATGTGAAAACAACTGTACTTTGTTGAGTTGGTATTTCGGAAACAGGTATTTGAATATTAGATGTTGAACTTATATCACTTACTGATTTCGATTGAGTTTTTCTTGTCTTGACTCTACTAGGTAAAGGGAATTCTTTCAGAGAAATACCAAGTTTTTCACTTTGAAGCCTAGTAAGAGGTTTCGAAGAAATTTTTTTTAAAGTTAGACTGCCTTCAGATATTTCAGACTCGTCCAGAGATAATGAGAATCCTTTCAATTTATGAATTAGATCTTGAACTTCAGGAGACTCAAGAGTTTGATTGTCTGATTGTTTTGAGATTTTGGTAGTGGGTGTCTGAATATTCTTCTCAATTCCTTCTATAGGATTTTGTATTTCAGAAGAAATTGAAGAAGTTGATGAGGGTTTTTTGCTCTCGGAATGGCTTGTGGGTAAAGATTTACTTGCCATTCATAGCTCAGGCCCTCCTTCGAGCGCCAAAAATGTTGAAGCCTAGAAAATCTCTTCTTCAAACATTGGGGAAAACCACCGGGTCGGGACCTTAGGACAGCTCCTTTTCCGTTTGGTATGCTGGCTCCGACTGGATTTAAAGGACCAGTTTCCTTATAACTAAATGCGTTGGTGATGGGTTGATTTGGATGGGTGAAAATGGGACTAAATTAATTGAAATAAAACTATTTAATTTAAACTAAATACTGATAAAGAAATTCTAACACTAACCCGGGCAATTATATGTGAATACAACTTAAGATTGTTCCAATTTAACAATAACCATGAAAATGTATTATCATTTAAATTGAAATGTGCATAAACAAATAAAGATATTCTGTTTAAGAAATTAAACGAAGTTGTATTAACATATTGCATTCATCATTGTATGCATCTACATATACCTATGAAAAATAACGTTTCAATTATACTCGAAATGATATAAAAAGAAACGTTGTGAGAAAACAAATATATATAAATGATAGCAATTTTAAAGCGAATATCATAAGACAAAAGAAATCAACAGTGAACAGATAGAAATACCTTGTTCATCTTGAATACTTTCAAATGCAACCTGATACTCTAATCCAATAACTCTAATGCAAAATCAAATTCCAAGGTACAGAAATGCAACACTTCAAAGATAATTCCGCATGAAAATCACCGGATGTGATCCTTTTTAAAAATATATAAGACAATGGAGTACAGAAATGCTATCTCCAAGTCAAAAAATATTAAGACCCAGGACCCTTCTCTAAATGCATGAGAAGGGTTTAAATACTACCTAGCTAAATCTAAAAATAGTCTTATTACAAAAATTAAGGATTCAGTTCAATGACCGTCCTTTTCCTCGGCTAAAATACAGTGAAATTAAAACTAAATCTAACTATCTATGAACTTGATCTTTAATCTTGCAGGCATCTAGCATATTTTTGAGAATTCACGGTTATTGAAGCTTGAAATTCAAGTATCCACGAAAAACGAGTGAAAGCAGAAGTGTAAGCGCCAATCTTGTCTGTAGAATTGATGATACAATTAAGTGCTGCTGTGTAGTATGACTTCACCAAATAAATCGATATGAGTCCCATTTTAATCTTGTACGCGCTTGGATTGGTTGCTCTTTCCTCTGCCTTTTGCCTCCATTCCGTTTGTAGTTGATGTGCCTGTGGGAGATATCCCGGAATAGTTTCTGAGATCAAATTAGATTTGTTCAAATTATAATTTACACAATCAGTAAGATTGTTTGCCGCTGTATCCGCCTCCTCTGCTGCCTTCTCTGCCCTTCTGATTTTTGCATCCCAGTTATTGAAAAGTATTTCTTTATGATTTTCATTAAGAATGGGTGCACCAACTTTTCTTCCTTCTTCTGTTTTTTCCCATACTAAATAATCATTGATCTTTTCATTAATCAAATCATAATCCTTTCGTAAATCTATGACATGATTTGTGATTTTATCACTCTCTTGGAAAAAAGAATTCCATTGCAAGATTTTTTGGCATAAAACTTCCTCTTGTTGCAGTAGTTGATTGTTTAAAGAGATAGTTTCTGAAATAAATTCTGGAAGCTTAGGATCATCTTTATGCTGGTCTTGGATAATTTGTATTTTCTTTTCTTTATCAGCCAAGCTTTTTTGATGTCCTATTTGCATTTCTTGAAGTTGTTGTTGTAACTCTTCAAGTTTGAATTGTGCTTCATTATTGGCCTGTACCTGTTGCAATTGCTGTTGTAGAACTTTTATCTGTTCTTCTTTTTCATTCAACAAGATTTTTATCTAAAATGATTTATCAATTGTTAAAGAAGCATAAGCCCCTGTCATTTGAGATAACTTAGCGAGATTATCAGTAGGTTCTGTGGCTGGATCCTTCCACAAAACATCTACTTGTTCTGCTTCAGTAGCAATTGCACCTTCTAAATTTCTCTTTTTTCTCTGTTTCTTCACTACTGCTTTGTATTTTGGGCTGTAGAATACATCTAGAGGAGGAATGTCCTCTACATTAAGTACAATTTCAGAGGAGGGTGTGATTGGTATGTGCTCTGTCACTGTGACTGTGCTGCTTGTTCCTGTGTTCAAAATTTTGGTTGTTTGTACAGGGGTCTGTACATTCTGTCCTTCTACATTAATCAATTGGTTAAAAGTTTCCCATTCTTTGTCTAACTCAATGATGACTGGCTGTTGCTGTACATTGGTTGGAGGAGGATTTGTCTGTTGAGAAGTCAAAATTTGCTGTTGAGTAAGTTCTTTTGATTGCGCAGAATATTTCATGGATTCTTCCATTTTATCTTCCTTTTCATTAGACTTATTGGAATGTTCAGAAGTCTCTCTGTCAGATTTTGATTTAGATTTATCTGTACTCGAACTGCCGTTAAGACTAACACTAGGAGTTTGCTCTCTTGCGGGCTCTAAGCGTAGATTTTCCAAAGGAATAGGAGTTAGTCTTCTTTCTCTATAAAGTTTGAATTCCTGGAATTCCTCTGGAGATAACTGCATTTGAGCTGAATTCAAAACTTCTTTAAATGAATTTCTTGCTTGGAACATATCATCAAAAAGATCCTGTTCCCCGGAAAATTCCCTTACTCTGATTGCATTGGTAAAATTCTTAACAATATCATTTGGGTCGAATAACCTTCTGGAAAATTTGAACAGCTGTAGGCATGTAATGTTGCCTATCTCTTGGAATGCATGACCAATATCGAATAGTGAAAATGTTCCACATTTTACAGGGAATTGTGGCCAAATACCTTTTTTCTTCTCTTTTAAATCCTTTGTTAAACCCCCTTGGCCATAGGTCTGATAAGCAATTTCCCGAGCTACAAGTCTATCTGGAACATATAGGGGTAAAACATGGGGGGAAGCAGAACTTCCAAAAACCCTAATATAAGTGAACAATTCTTCTCCAAACCATCTCGCGATGGAGAGAATGTCAACCTCTGTTTCTGGGGATAACCTTGGGGCATCCTTATTATACAATGTTATGTACAATGGCAGCATTACACCATGGCAATTTTGATAAAAATGGGGAACAAACTTAGACTCCCACAGTTCCTTATGATACACATGAATAGGCAAAGGATCGTGGATAGTCCATTGCCAACCCATCATAGGGAATTTAGAGACATAACAGATAGCGTCCATGACATAAGCAGATAAATAAAAAGGCGGATAAACCCGCTGAGAAACATTTCGCTTGGACCGGTAGTGAAAAATGGCAGTGGTCAAATTATCAGATAAGATTTTGGCCCAGTCTACAATTGTAGAATTAATGGCTGCATTCAACAAAGGGAGCCATTCACGAAAGATCATATTTATGTCAGGCTTTCCAAAAATCCTGCATAACATGGCAGCAGTGAAACAATAAGGGGAGGTAAGTGAACCCGTGTTGTACATACCTTGTTTGTTTTTCTTCAATGATTCACTTCTTTTGGTCCACTCCTTTGTGCATTCTGACAAATTTGCATGTTCTCTGGCGAAATCTTCCATGAATTGCTTATTATAAGTCGCCTGAGGTTCCGGCAACTTATACATCTGCCTCAAATCTTCTGTGGTGAACGACCCGATTAGTTCTTGAGCTGGAGTTCTGAATTGCCTGTCTGAAATATCGGTGCTGTCCAGCACCCATTTCACCATGTCCGTATATGGGAGAATCCTTGGCCTTGCCGCTATCCTATGGAGAAATGAACAAGCCAGTTCTTTGAGGGTTGCTTCAGACGTATTACTAGAACCTGCTGTAGCCACAACTTTCATCACCACAGGATTTTCTTCTTCTAACAGATTATACATTCCTTCCCAAGTGGATATACCGGCATCCTTATTACAAGCGGTGTCTGCATACAACGAAGCCATTTCTCTGTTTTCAGAATTCGAGCTCTTCTCCTTCTTACCCATAGCGTTTAGTGAAAGCTTTGTATAGACGTTTGCTCCTTCGTGCCTGCGTTTTACGAGTAAATGAGAGTAATGGCATAAGAAAGGTGATGAGACTGTTTTAAATGTGAAGGCGGATGAAATATAATATTTTAATCGTGAAACGACTTTCAATCAAAACAAAATCTCATTTACCATTAATTGTCAATCCAATCATTTAATCTAATCATTAAAGCGCATAACAGATTTGATATATGGGAAGATTGTCTTTGAACAACGCGCTTTTATGAATCTGCGACATTGCGATCTGCGATTTGCTGTGCAATATCACAATATCGTAATGTCGCAATATCACAATATCGCAAAATGAAATCATCGCAATTTTAAAAATAGCGCAAAAGCGCACATCGCAAAATCGCAAAAGCGCAAAATTGTAAGTAGCGCAAAAGGTATTCGTTTATCATTTCTGTTTTCTATGTTATGCGATCTGTGACCAATATGTTTATTGTATAGGCTTTTTGGGATCGCATTATCGCAAAAGCGCAAAATTGCATTTTCAGTTTTATAAAAGATATATACCATTTTGTGATAGATGCGTTATTTTGTTTAAAGAACAATTTTATTGTAATCTATCATAAACTTAAGTGTTTCTTAATGTTCTTTCTAAGGGATTTCTCTAAGTTTATGATAGAAAGTTTTATTTGAAAAGGAAAACAAACCTAATTGATTTTTTGGATTTTTTAACTAAGGGTTCTCATTTATTTAGCATTATTACTAATATTAAATAAAAGGGGGGGTTGTTGCTGGTCACAACACACCCCCGAGTCATATTTCATAGCTTGAGGAAGAGTGCATTCAAAGGAGTTTAAACCAATCATTAGGGGAATTTTGAGGTCTAAAATGGGACTCCTAAGGAAATTATAAAATAATAGCTAAACCAATAATATAATATTTATGAATTTAAAATTCACTTTTTGCACCATAATCCATGTAACCATAGTTAAAGTCAATTCAAAAGTTGTACCAAAATAATAATAATAATAATAATTATATTGATGTGACTATAAATAAGAATGAGATTTTCAAGAAAAAAATCATTATTATTGAACAAATAATGCATTTGTCCTTTGTACTTAAATAACTTAAAATAAAATATAAATATAAATTTATAAATTCTTAATTATATTATATACTATTAATTAAAATTTATATTATTTAAATTGTATAATATATACTATATAAAAATAATATAATATAATATAATATAATAAATGTATAGGGATATGCATTGTTTCTTTCAAGAAATATGAAATGACAATAATATATTTTTATTCAAAAAGTGTGAAATGACATTTATTATGAGTACTTTACTTTGACTTTAAAAGTACTTAGAGCACTACCATGGTTAACCATGATTTTTTATCCACCATTGAGAATGTGACAAGTAAGTACCTTTAACTCAAGAAATGCCACCTCAACCATTATGGATGATGTCATCCCCTAAAATGTGATTGGTTCTCATAAAGTGAATTTTGATTGTACATTTTCTTCAGGAGGCCCATTTTAGAGCTCAAAATTCCCCTAATGGTTAACAACTAAAAGAGGGTTTCCCAAGGCCACACTGCCTCCACCCACCAACTACTCAACAATTAAAAAAGCACAAAATTCATCAACGGTCCTTCTCCTATCTCATTCTTTTCTCTTCCTAAGGGCATATGCAAGAGAGAGTAGACAGAGTGCATTATATTCCTCTTTCACTACTTCTGCGCCTCTCTATGTGTTTTACCTATACCCTTTGGAGGAAATTTGATTGCATTGCACTTGATTGTGTATTATCCTCTCTTGTCTCTGTGTGCGAGAGTGTTGTCCTTAGAATCTGCATTATCATCTTCTTTTCCCACACATACATGTTTTGTGCATTGTCCAGTAGACCAATTGCATGTCTTTTTCCTAGGCCCACGTAGGTCAACTGTCTTGGACAACACAACCCATTTTGTCTTCAATTTTGTGTCCTTCGTTGCTTGTTTTTGGGGCTTAAAAGACACCTAGGCCTATCCTCTTCTTTTTGGTTAAACTTATTGCATAGTCGAACCATTTTAAAACCACTCATCCAACGAGGAATGTTATTTAAAATAATTAATTCCTCAATAAATGGAATATGTGCCCCTCTTTCAACCATTTTAATTAATTAAAATTTATTTGAAATGAAGGAATACTAACCAAGGGATGTCACACTATACCTGCTAATCAAGAAAGCAATGAAGCACATAAAATTTCATTGGAGAATGCAACTAACCAGGAATAGTTGAGGTATAAGCAAATTAAGGTGACATGGCTATGCCATCCTTTTATAATCACCTCTCGTAAAACCCTCATTACCTTTACACCAATTTTTATAGAAGGACTATAAACAAGACCAAAAATATCTAAATATTAAGCTTCATTATAAAACACCCACCTATCCCTACCAACTTCTCAAATCATCCTTTACCCCCCTCCCATCCGAGAGAGAAACCTTAGATTTAAAAACATATTAATATATTTAATCACCTCTTTGAGATTATTTTTTTCCCTTAAGGGAAAAAACCATTTCATTAGAATATTTTTCCCAATTTAGTTCAAGAGGTCTATATGGTCTTTTATCAATAACCAATTTTGTTCTTTCACGTCAAAAGGATATAAATATTTGATTAAGATAGGTATATATTTTTAATTAAATTATTAATAATTTTTTTAAATACACACACACACACAGATATATATATATATATCTTATTGAAGCAAAAAAGTATGGAGGAAACACACACATTACTATAAGATTCATCATTTTGAATATCAATCTATGGCATGGAGATCAACACTAAGAAAGGTTCATTGTTGCTTTTTCTTGTGGACTACAATGTGCTTGATAGGGACATGAGATGAATGGGTGGAAAGTTGGGATATGATACCCTTGAGTTGAAGAAGAAATTTATATTGCTATAGAAAAACTTCCTCCCTGGCTTCATCCATATCCTATGGAATTTTTCCAATACTACTATGATATGAAAGTAGAGGTTTACAATATTCCAATACTTGTATCCCTAGCCTATGAACTACCTATGTCTAGTATCCAATTACCTAGTTCCTCATCAATGTCTTAGTCATGGATGGTGTTCCACTCAGGTTGGACCTTGAATACAACAATTGTTATTTTTTCTCTAATATGATGGGGTATATGTTCCTAAGAAGCATACATGGCTTCCTAAGTTAGTCACTGGGCCTAGGAGCCATGAGGTCCCTCTTTGCCTCATCACCCTCGCCAAATTACTCTCCATCAAGGCATGATGTTGAATATTGTAACAACGCAAAATATTTGCAGACACTAAGAATATCATGAAGGAGAGCTGAAAGTAATAGATGCGAAGGATGGGCCCTGTCTACATCTAATTGCTAGCAAATATAGAATCCAAAATAAAGCAAGAGCTTTGTATACCTTACCCCAATGAATAATTTCTATAACTTGTTTTGAATCATGTTTTGATAACCCTAGGTCGTGCAACTACCATCTATGTTGATACATAATGATAATATTGGAAACAAAAATGAAATTACTTATACATGGGCCTTTAAAAACACTTTCCTCCCATTCTTGGTCATCATGACTCATAATCATATTTCACAACTAAATTACCTGTCCATGCAATGACATTGGCATCATAGTGTCACCTATGATCATGGTATAAATTTGACGGGCACTCTTGCCTGTCAACTAAATTTTGTATGACGAGTTCCTTTTATATATGTATATGTATATAATTGTTGTTAATTGTGACCAGTAGTGTTTTTTTGATAAATTATTTGTTGTAAATATCCTGGGAAATAATCAATTGGGTAAATTTGATGAAATAAATAATGTAATGGGGAAAGCTCAAATTACCATAATTTTGACTAAATTATATTGATTACTCTTCTCTCCCTCCTGATGAAGGTTAAAATGAAGTGATCAAGGTGATCTGAGTCAAGCCAATGAGTTTAGTCGTGACAAATATCTATTCATAAAGACATAATACAATCCAATAAGTAGCATGTATTCCTATGTATCTTCGTAAAAGGGACTGATGCAACAGGCTTATGCACACACTATACAATGATGGGTGGTTTCCAAATGGAAAGAATAAGTGAAAATCAGAATAAACTTCAACCTCATATAGCTAGATAATCTTACATAGTACATAATTGTTAGAAATAAATAAATTCAAAATAAAACTCACAATTATAGTGATCCTCCTCTCCTTTGGCTACAACTCTCCCATTGAAAAACATGGTATCTATCTCCATAGTCATGGACATTTGCACATAATAAATATAGTTCATAAATATATTCTAATAAAAATAGGCGAATCCTTGAAAAAAACATGAAAATATTTTAACAAAACATAACTTTAATAAAGAAATCTAATCCAACTCAAAAGATTAAAAATTACATATTTAGCATCCCCGATGGTGGTGTTAATGCATTTAAATAGGGAATTTGGAGGTTGTTCCTACCGCCCCTCGATGTGATGTGCATTAATGAAGGGGTAGCACGACCAACCCCCTGCATGCAATCACATGCAAAATTCTAGTTGGCATTGTCCAAATGAAGTTTCTGGAAGTCGCTTATGGAATTTTAAGTGGAGGCGAGGACAGGTCCTTAGCCTCCCTATGCTTGCATTCTGTTCCAACTGATAATGAAGGGTGTTTTGTGTTTGGGCTTGGGTTTGTAATTGAGGAGGTGAAGTTAGAACTCTCTAACTCAAATGGTTTTTGGGGTAGCAACGAAATTTCCTTGGAGTCTTGGTTTGTGTCTAGTTGCTTGGAACCCAGGAGTTCCACGGGTTGGTGTGGGCGTCATTTGAAACTCCCTACGTGAAATATTAGTTTATTACTTTCTTTTTCTACAAATTTGTTTTAAATTTAGTCCTATGGTTGGATCTGAGGTGATAGGTCTAGTTTTTTTGAGTTGGGAAGACCTATCTAAGTCTTCATGTTGGGGTCGAGGTGGCTTGGCATCATGTTCGCATATGTTGTTTTGGGGCTCCCTTGAATTGGTAATTTATGGGATGGTGGCTGTAGTCGATATCAATGAAGGTGTGTATCGTTATGTGAAATGTAAAGAGAGGGTTGAAGAGTTCTTGTGGGTTGTTTTTCTTAGATACCTAAGAGTCTTATGTGTCAGGGGTTCATTGTTTGGGGTGTGTCTGTGCATTTGTTCAAAGGTGTTGGGTAATGGGTCCTTCGCAGAGGCTATTGTGACTTTTTTTCAACACGTAGGTGCTTCAATCGAGTTTGAGGTTTGTGTCTTAAGCTTTGGGGATGATCTAGTGGGTTGGAACTCTAGTTCTACGACATATGTGTCTAGTTTTAGCTCTTGGTTTTTTGTAGGTAGAGGAAAGTATAGTAATTGTTCCAGGTGTGCCCTCCACTAACAATCATTCCATAGAGATAACAAATGCATTTTAGGTGGGGGGGCAACGGTCTGCATGGGAAGAAAGGAGTGAATCTCTTCGTTATTGTTCCACCAAAAACAAGGAAGGAGATATGTAAGATGAAGACTCAAGTAAGGGTGGAGACAATATCATTCCGATTATGAAATCTTGGAGGATATGTTGACTTGGGTACCTGACCCTGGGCACACAAAGGGCAGGAAGAAGAAATATTGAATTATGTGGATTTGCACTAGAAAATGAAGACTTTGTTGGGGCTTGTCCTGAAAGGCAAGCAAGTGGACTACTATAACCTCTTCGCCATCGTAAAAGAGAATAAAAGGATGATCATAAATCAACGCTTTTGCCTTGACAAGATTGACTCCCTCTTGGCTCATGTGGAGGGGCATATTGCATGTGAATATAATAGTGGGGATCCTCCATATCCACTAGGTTCGAGCGCGAGGGTGCTAGAGACAATTTCGTCTTCAGATAATGATTAGTGCTCCTGTTGGTTGGCTTTGCAGTTCTATGTCCTCTATGTTTTGGCTTAACCTAGTCAGAAGAGCTTTTGATTTTATGATGTATTCAGTCTGTAGTAGTTTGTGTATGGAGTAATATAGTGCTTTATAAATTTTGTATCCAATGTTGTATCAATAAAAACATACTTGCTAGTGTTAGGAGTGATGATTTGAGGAGGATTAAAATCCTCATAATGCAATCTTGCAAATCTATGTAATCTTGATTTTTGGTAATACAAAGAATTAATTCACAAAATAAAATAAAATTACATATTTAGCATCAATTTAGTGTATTGTGCTTAACCATATTAATATACGAAAATGGAGTATATTTCAATTGAATGGTGAGATAATCTAATATGATTTTAATGATGAGCATTGGAATTTACAATTTTCCATTAGAAAGTTTAAGAGCATAATTAATTATGGAAAATAAAAAAAATTTATTATGAAGTATGAAAAAATCATTATTAAAACTACTTGTTATCTTATAAAACTCTCCCTCTTATCTTATAGAAAAATCAATACTCTTTATTATGTGATGAGAAAATAAAAAATTTATATTAATTTGTTTTGATCTTAAATATAGGTTAATTTTCCATTTTCCATTAAATAAATATAGTATAAACTTTCTAATCTATATTTGGACTAAAGCAATTTTTTTAAGATGTGTGTGGGCAGGGGATACGGGTAAATTTTAAATATACATGAAGTTTTAAGAAATTAATTATGTATAAATTTTAAAAATGCTAATAAATGGCAATTAAATAAAAAAAATTGAAAAACCAATAAATTTAATGAATGTTTATGGTTTTGGGTTGAAAAAAAAGATAATCAAATTTAATAATGCCTATTTTGATTTGAAAGATCTCACTTTCACTATCTTAACATTACTTTAAAATAAATTATATTATTTGTTCTTTTTAAGTAAAAATCACATCATCAAATTTTGTTAACATGTTTCAAAACCATCCAATAAGATAAAAATAATAATATTTCCAATAAAAGAATTCTACACTATATAAATAATATATCCAATGCTTCAATGCTAATCCTACAAAATAATTATAAAACACTTAGGTCATAAATAAGGTAATAGAACGAATGGCAAAACTTTCAACGAAAAAGACCGAGAGAAGTTCACGTGGACATTTTGTTGACGGCTTCTGCCCATTGGTCACACCCAATTGATTTCTGACGTGGATCGTGAAAAGTAGTGAGAGCACGGCGCCACTATAGCCAATATGATTGCTGACGTGGATTGTGAAAAGTAGTGAAAGAGCAGGAGTGGAGTGGAGTGGAGCCATAAAATGAAATGATGGAACAAAATGCATGTCAAGATGTTGAGAAAGGGGCAGACTAAGTGGGCACGTTGCTCTGTCTGCTCTGGTAGAAACAAAGACACTCGCATAATCATTCACAATTGTACATCGACATTGGGCCCCACACGCGGCCACAAACCCCATTAATTCTAGGGCGGGATAAGGATCGTCAAGTGAGTTAGTGAGTTTGAGTTAAATTTGATGCGTATTTATTGTTTTTTATTTATTTAATTTTATTTATGTTTATTCAAAGTCTATAGGTTTATTAATTATATTTTTTATTTTAGATTTAAGACTTTTGTGATTCATAATGTAGACAAATATCTTTTAGATTAAGCACATCATTAAAATCAAATTCTAATGATATAATTAATTGGAAAGACATTTATCTACCTACTATTTTACTTTTTAAAAGTGTTAATATATATATATATATATATATATATATATATATATATGACTTTTGTGATCTATAATGTAGATAAATATCTTTGAGATTAATCACATCATTAGGATCAAATCTTAATGATGTGATTAATCAGAAAGACATTTATCTACCTCCTATTTTGTTTTTTAAACGTGTTATATATATGTATATATATATGTATATTAATTTCACATTAAATTTTAAATAAATAATTTTATTTTTTTATTTTTTTATTTTTATTTATTTTTTTATTTTTTTATTTTTTCAAATTGAAGACTTTTTGAGAAGATAAATTTTGATCTTGCATTTCTGAAATACTCACAATGAAATATATCTATTCAACATTTAGAGCTATCGAATATGGTTCTTCTTCAGTACAATATAGAATTTGACCTATAACAAAGAAATAAATAGATGTTTTAAACATTGAAAGATCAAATTAATTCAACATTAACAACAACAACAAATATATATATATATATATATATATATATATATATATATATATATATATATATACACTAAAATAAAAACAAACAATATATATAATAATAATAATACAAATAAAATAAAACTAAAATGAGTTATATATATATATATATATATATATATATATATATATATAAACTAAAATGAAAACAAACAATATATATAATAAATAAATAAAATAAAACGGTTAATTAATTCAATATTAAGAAATAATATAATCAATTAATAAATTAACAATGGTTTTGACTGATTTTTTATTTAATACAATAATTTATTTTTATTTTTATTTATTCATTTTTTATTTTTATTTTTTATTATATATTGTTTTTATTTTTATTTTTTATTTTGTGATGATAATGATGATGTACTAAGACCAATGAGCTCAGATTTTAATAAGGGATTAATTGCAGCTTTTTAATATTTTATTTTTATAATAAAAAAATAGGAAAGAATCGCTCCAAGGTCACTGTAGTTTTTTTGTCTTAACTGGTCTTACCAAGTCAAGAACGTTGGATGCGTGGAAAATGTTTTGGAAATGAAGACGAATGTGAGTAAGAGCCGGGAAACCTAAGAGAGATTTTTTCATCTTCAACCCTCTTAGTATCGCAAAGGTGGCAAGTTTTTTCGTCCTAAGGTGTTCTGGGAAGTCCAACACCCGGTTTCACTATGAAGCTCATGAGAATTAGTTCTAATCTTTGCAATGCTCATTATCTTCTTAGTACTAGTCAAGACAGAGAGATAATTCGCGTTAGAAAGAGTGGGGTTGATTTGATGATGATGATGTACTAAGACCAATGAGCTCGGACTTTAATAAGGGATTAATTACAGCTTTTTAATATTTTATTTCTATGATAAAAAAAAATAGGAAAGAAACGCTCTAAGGTGACTATAGTTTTTTTGTCTTAACTGGTCTTACCAAGTCAAGAACGTTGGATGCGTGGCAAATGTTTTGGAAATGAAGACGAATGTGAGTAAGAGCCGGGAAATCCAAGAGAGATTTTTTCATCTTCAACCCTCTTAGTATCGCAAAGGTGGCAAGTTTTTTAGTCCTAGGGTGTTCGGGGAAGTCCAACACCCGGTTTCACTATGAAGCTCATGAGAATTAGTTCTAATATTTGCAATGCTCATTATCTTCTTAGTACTAGTCAAGATAGAGAGATAATTCATGTTAGAAAGAGTGGGGTTGATTTCGTCCTTGTAATTACTAAGCTCCCTTTTCCCCTCTAGC
Source organism: Pinus albicaulis (assembly GCA_034641835.2). Taxonomy (NCBI): domain Eukaryota; kingdom Viridiplantae; phylum Streptophyta; class Pinopsida; order Pinales; family Pinaceae; genus Pinus; species Pinus albicaulis. The sequence goes on from JAXQQM020082780.1 coordinate 92,408, forward strand.
TCCTTATCATCCCACAATTTATCCTTAAATTTGGAGGTAATAGTATTTTTAATACTATCCTTATTCCCCAAGATGATCTCCTTCTTTATCCCCTAATGGTTGAGCCAAGACTAGGCATCCTTATGCCACCCACGCTTGAGACAGAGGTGGAGGTTTTAGCTATAGTTGGAAGCAATTTTGGGAAACCTCTTGGCTTCCATGTTGGACAACTTCTTGTACATAAAGTACCTAAACATAGCCACACTTTCAATGGGGGAAATGATAACTTCGATGAGAAGGATATGATAGGGAATATTTCCTTTAATCTTGAGGTTGTAGGTTATAATTTGATTCTGAATCATCTCGATCGTCCTCCACGACTCTTTGGATATAATACAACCCCAAATCTCACATCCATATAAAATAATAGGGGTGACGTGAGTCCCAACTAGGACCCTTTTTTACTCCAAATCCATAAATAAACCAAATTACAATTGTTTCAAGCTCATAATAAGTTTTCTAGCCTCCAAGAATCCTTTTTTCAATGCTATAATTCCAGTTGAGTTGGTGATGAATATCAATACCGAAATATTTGTAGGAAGAAACCTGCTCTAAGTAATTGTTAGCATAGACGACATTACCATGTTGATCTTTTTGGATTTAATTATCATGAATTTTGTCTTGTCGGTATTAGCAATCATACCCATCCTGGAGCAATAATGATGGAGGGTTTTAAGTGTCATGTCGAGATCATCATAGCTTCTAACTAGAAGAATGATATCGTTAGCATAAAGGAGAAGAGGAATGACCATACCAGTGATCTCGGGGCCACTGCAACTTGAATTTTCCGAACACTCTTCTAACTTATCAATGTAAATGCCAAAGAGGGTGGGTGATAGGGGAAACCCCTACTTAACCCCATTATTGCATTTAATTTCTTTATACCACCCCTCATTGGTTTTAAGCTTGGAAAAAACATTTTCATAGAGTTGAATTACAAAAATTCTTAACTTGAGAAGAACCATTATCTCTTCAAGTATTTCCCATAGCTAATCCCGAGGAACTATATCGAAAGCTTTTCTAAAGTCAAAAAAACAACAGAAGAGATCAATTTTACTATTGTGACACTCCTCAACAATGATCCTACGCGTGACAAAATGGTCAATAGTCGAGTGATGTCTCCTAAAACCAGATTTCCCTTTAGCTATTTTATCACGGATTTAAAGCGAGAGGCTAGTCTTCTTCTCCAATATGAGCCCGTACATTTTGGCTAAAATATGGCTAATCATAATGGTCCTATAGTTAGAGGGAATATTTTTGTCCCCACTTTTAAAGATAGGCACAACACAATAAGGCTTTGCGTCCAAAGCTTAGGAAAGTTGTGCTTTACGCCAAATTGAGAAAATTGTGGATATGAGGGATGAGGATAGACCTTCCCATTTTGAATATTCCAACTTGGCATCCTTCAATGTCCCTAGCTTTCCCATTAGCAAGCTTCTTATTCCCAAACTCTGATACCACTGGTCCAGATCTTGGGGGGAGGCCCCCAAGATCTAGAAAATTGAAATTCCAGAAGAAAAGAGGAGAACACATGTAAACAAAACTAATTTATTTATTTATTTATTAAAACAAAGAATAATTGTAAAAACTACATTGTGGTGCACAATCTATCATCTCACAAAATGATAGACTTGTTAGTTATAGCCTTTTCTTCTTACAATACCATAGGTAAATTCCATGGGTGGGTAGATACCATGGGTGAATGAATACCATGGGTGGATGCCACTTATAATACCATGGGTAAATTCCATGAGTGGATAAATACGATGGGAGGATGAATACCAAGGGTAGATGCCACTTACAATACCATGGGTGAATGAATACCATGGGTGGATTCCACTTACAATACCATGGCTGGATTCCACTTACAATATCATGGGTAAATTCCATGGGTGGATAAATACCATGTGTGGATGAATACCATGTGTGGATTCCACTTAAAATACCATGGGTGGATGCCATTTTTCATTCAGATCACTCCTTTTTGGATTTTCATTATCCCCCGACTTCCCCTCTAATTAACGTTTGAGATGGAATTTCCATCTTCTTCGATTCCAAGCTTCTTTTCCAGAGCTACCATAAGGAGGTTCATATCACAACTGATGTTGATGTTGATGACTTGAGCTTCCAGCCTAAAAAATATCTCTTCTACCAAATTAGGTTTTTTGTGAGTAGGCTCATTGACCATGGCTAGAGTTCTGCAACTTTCTTCTTAAATTGATTCTTGTATCCCTTTCAACTGCCCACAAGATTCCCCAAAGAAACCTGCCATGATACTAATATGATATGTAAAATACCATGGATATTCCACTAGATAGTTTGTTACAAGAAATATGATAAAATAAACTAAAATATTATAAAGGTTAAATTCCTTTAAATTCCATTTTTTTAATTACTATGTTCTTGTATAATTACTAATTTTTTACTTATTCATGAAATAAATAACATGCAAAAAATAGAGAAAAACAAATACAATCACACACCAACCATTATGGAGACAAATATTTTCTCTAGGAAACCCTTACAGAGGAAAACTTAGCTAGAAGGTGAGGTTTCTCTACTCTCTTTTCTCTAGTACATAAATAAAGCAAGTACAAAGGAGAAGGCATTCCCTATGGAGTTACTTGAGACTTATGACCTCTTATAATACTGTAGAACACTAACCCAATCTATCTTGTTCTTTATTTCCCTCCTCAATTTACTCTACTCTCTATGGAACAAAATACAATAACATAGAATGGAACCTGTACCCCCCCCCCTAGCGGCTCAGTTTTAACATAGTCTGATATCCAACTAGGGTTCAAGTTTGACTCCTTCAACTCTCAACTAGAATTACAACTTTGATCCTTCTAGATTCTTCTTCATACTCCACATCTGACTAGCCCCTTTTACATGAGTAATGCATCATGACATGGCATCCTCTTGAACCATGGTGATCAAACCAAAAGGTCAATTTCCTGGAGGCATAAAATTTTCATGTAAACTATGATTAATGTCTTTCTTGCATCCTTGGAAATGTCTCTTAGTGTAGAATTATAGCAGGGGATGTAACACAAATGGGAGTTTTTGGACCCTAAAAACTTTCTTTAGTGCCTCAAAATGACCCTAGAAGGTTTCAAATCCTAATTCGCCAAATTGGGACTCACTGGTAAAATGACCTTGCAAGCTAATTACTTGAAAAATTTTGTCGCTATGAAATCATATAGATAGATGAAAAATAATATAATGTTCCAATCCAAATCAAGGAGAAATTGATTGAAGAAGAGGAGGAACCTTTAGTAGATGGAATTTTAGAAGATGATGTTAAAAGAAGTGGAGGATGTTTTTGGTTAACAAATACTTGCCTTACATTTATTATAGCTCTTCATGTACATACTCACTAGGATGAATCAAGATATTTTTAGGCATGATAGAGACGAAGCACTAGCCACCACCAAAAAGAACTATGTATAGGAAAACTAAAGGTTCTATATGCAAGAAAATAAATATGTCTAGCCTATGGAGAGAAAAATGCACAAAGCTATAATATAACTTCAACTACTGCATAAACCATGGTAGGTTTGAGCATAATCCATAGTAAGGCTTGGCTATTGTATATGAGCTCAAATCTTCTTTTTCAATCACCAACAATAAAAAAGCACGAGATCATTGCATTAGATCCCTGAATAGTCGGAATCAAAAGAAAGAACAAATATATATTTATGAAATTATGAGAATACCTTTCATAAGATGTAATTAACAAAAACTACACCCCTAATTTTTGTTATTAAGATGGAGCATTTGTGAACTATCAATAGAACCACATATAATATCGACGAAGCTCCACATTCAATTATTATTTTTAGATTCTCAACCATTTTTTAGCCAGTTACCACTACCATTTCCATGGTTAAGCTAGTAACCACATCCATTATCATAAATTTGTTAATACACCAATGAAATATTAATATGATTATTACTAATAACCATTAACTTGTAAACAAAAGAAATTAAAAATTTTCATAACATACGAAGCCTATTCAAGAGTAATATGAGATAAAATATAAGAAAATCAAAGTAAGATATTAATTGAGTTTCTTAAAAAAAAAAATGATAAAAAAGAAGGGAGAGAGACAACCGTTCCTAGATCATTATAGTTTTGATGACTTTTATAAGTTAAGATAATTGGGAGTGTGAAAAGATTTTGGAAATGAAAATGGATGAGTAAAAGCTAGACAATCTAAGAATTTTTTTTGCATAAGCCTCTCATCTTCAACCTCTTAATATGGAAACAATTTTTTTTATATAAACCTAACAAAAATTAAAATATCAATTAAATTAAATTTTTAAAAAATAAAAAATTTAAAATACCCTTATTAAAAAAAATATTCATTCCAAAAATCAATAAATCGATATAAATGAATTACCAAAAATCCCTACCCGAAGAAGAAATATAAACATCAAACATCTTTCACCATGTGAAATTACAAATAAATGTCTTTCACTATGTTCAAATCCTTACCTAACATGAGCATTGAACCTAAAAAGAACCATTATAAATATTCACGTTTAAATAAACTTTTCGATCATTATCTAAACCTAAAAAGAACCATTATAAATATTCATGTTTAAATAAACTTTTCGATCATTATCTAATTGATTTTTTAATGCAACATCTGTGTGCAAAGCGTAAACGAATATAAAATGTTACGTCTTAGTGATGTAGATTTTTTAGTTAGGTTTAAATGATAAGAATGAGGATAAAGATGTAAATGGATATGTGTTAATTGAATTTTTTGGATATTAATTTTTTATTTAATTATTAGTTTCTTTTTATAATATGAAAATGAAAATAATAAAGTGATAAAATGAAATGAGATTTTAAATTTTATGAGACTAAAAATAGTTTATAGGACTATGAGTTTCTTGTTTTTATCTTTTTGCATTTCAGTCTTTTTCTTATTTAAATTGATGATGAGTTGGCCAACTTTCCAACAATCCCATAGCTGAAAAGGCAATGCCAAGAAATAAATGCTAACATATTCCCATGACTTTCTCTAATATCTTTGAATGCATCACATTCCAAAATGAAATGTTTTTGCGATTCCACTTCCCCAAACCTGCAAAATGTACACACACGTTCTTCCCAAGCTTTTTTAGGCTTTTTCCACCGTCTTATTTAACACAGAAGTTGATGCGAGTTGGTTCTTAATTGGGCAATAAGAACATTTTCCCTCCGCAGAATGTTAGCTCCAATGTACTCTTTTTGTTGGAGATCATAGGTAGGGTTGAATTCTTCAATGTAGTACTTCTTCTTTCTACCCAAATTTTTTCCCCATACATGTTTACTAAACTTCTCCATAAAAAAAATCTTTAGATCCTTGCTATTTGTGGGACAAGCATTGAGCTATATATTCCATTTTTGCATCCATGTGTAGTTTTGTCTCATCCATGTTTTCTTTCTTTCACTCACCCCTTCTTTGAAGATAACATTAGGACATCTACCTACTCCCATTTGCTCAATTCTTTATAGATATCTTATGAGTCGCACCATAGCAATTGCTTCGATGGGAGTTGCTCCTGTTTCACTAACATTATCTCATAAGGTACCTAACTTTTTTATTTTGAACTTGTTAATGATCAAGAGTTTTTGGATTTTCTCAATTTGCTTCCATTTTGAAACAAATTCACACCCATATAGCATCAATGGACAAACTAGGAGCCCAAAAAAAGAATTGTAATGGTTTTCCAATCCCATAACGTTGTCTCTCTACATCTGTTTTGAAGAGAATATAATGCTTTCCACCCTCCTACGATTCTCTTCTTTCTGTAGTCCTCCCAATTAAGTTTGTTGTTGAAATTAATCGTGAGGTATTTGTATTCATTTACTTCTTCAAGAATGTTGCCTTCAAAGAAAAAAGTATGTTGACTTTGCTTCCTTTTATTAGAGAAAATCATTATTTTGGTCTTGCTAATATTGACTTGCATCCCCACTGTTCTACAAAAATGCTCAAAGGCATATAGGTGCATTTGCAATCCATGAGCAGATTTAAAAATCAATACAAGATCATTAGCATTATTATATATATATATATATATATATATATATTAGAAAATAACTATTTCAATTATTCTAATTATATTTTATTAGTTGAAAATGTAAATTATTTTTTTATATTTTAATGTTTGATATGAATTAGTTTTTTGTTTTTTTTTTTGTAAAGTCAATTTTATCACAAATTTGGTATGGATTTTTTTAGAATGGTAAGTTTGAGTTGTGTAATATGTATGTAAAATAGAAGTACCTCATAAGTTTGTTAAAATTCAAATTCATATATATATATAAAATGTATTTTAAGTTTTTCCAAATTCTAATTTGAAAAATAAAAAAAACATGACTTTTTTCAAAATCATATAAAGTCTGAAAAACTATGACTGAGGGGCATCTAAGTCGTCAGGATCACACCCGGCCTTGACCACACCAACCCATCTAAGTCGTCAGGATCACACCCGGCCTCGACCACACCAACCCTTATCATGGCTTGATTTTTTTTTGCCTTCCGGGAATTAGAACCAATAACCTTTTCATCACAAATGTCTTAACATTATACTCTTCACCATCAAACCAAACCCCGTTAACATACAACTCTTTTAATGTTATAAAATATGATTAAATTAAGTTATCAAACAAACTTAAATTTTGTAAAATATGATTAAATTAAATTATGACACAAACTTGAATAAATGAAAACTTTGTAATTTCATAATAACCTATACCTTCTAGTTTTATAACCAATTTATATTTAACCTATGGTAGATTATTTTTTTCAATTGATGTGGTGTATATATGCGTAGAAGTCATTTACTCTTTTAATTTATCCATAACATGTGGACAACCTTAACCTTAGATAACGAATATGGTTTTCATAATTTCTTTATAATGACTGGTCACATGTGAAAATACACATATCAAGTTTCTACATTTCCTTGTCCAACAATTTTTTAAATGGTGTGTTATTGTTATACCATCATTATAGGTACGCATATAGAAAATGCGAAAAATGCTCATATCATAATAATTTCTTTATTAGGATTGGTGACATTCAAAATTTTCAAATGATGTGTTATAACCATTATTATAGTTTCTTTATATGTGTGGAATAATAAATGTTCAACATGTTATAAGGATATGGGCGGCAATCATGGAAATGATATGGGTGATGACCACCATAATACAAAGAAAATGGGGCATGTCATGTTCATTTTTGTTGGGGTCAATTATCTCATTCATGCACACGTGTACAACGTGCATGTTTGATTCCTTGTTCGCTATTCCGCCTTCATATGCCCATGAGTCATGATATTGAATAACTCCTTATCCCTTGATATTTAATAACTCACATTAACTTATATGCAAGGATTGAATTTCTCACATATAGGGATAAGATGGAATTTGATGAGTAAATTGTTTGTAGGTTTTTTAAATACAATTAAAAAAATTGTAAAATTGTCAAGATTTTTCTTCGAGATCCTTGAGATAGGTAAGAGAAACGTGAAAATGGTCAAATTTGATTAATGGGTCTGTTTTGAAATTCCAACCCTGTTCACATGAGATCGGGCCAACAATGACATATATTGTGGAATTCATCATAGAATTTTATTATAAATGAAATGAACTTTTTCCATGCACTTTTTTTTGGTCAATCTTGCTTAAAATCTTTAGTCCAAATTGTATTGTCGGATTTTGGCAAAGAAACCATTTTGTCTATTAGTTAGATTGTGCATATTGTATTATATTATACTTTGATTTTGACACCTTTTTAAATTTTGTGCACAAATGTGTTTATTCCTTCTTTTTTGCCCTGAAAATCATACAAATTCTGACAAGGATTTTTGTAAATCCAGGTTATAACTATTAAACTTCAAGTTTTTTACTCCAAATTGTATTGTCGGATTTTGGCAAACAAACCATTTTGTCTATTAGTTAGATTGTGCATATTTTATTATATTACTATGATTTTGACACATTTTTAAATTATGTGCATAAATGTGTTTATTCCTTCTTTTTTTCCCTGAAAATCATAGAAATTTTGGCAAGGATTTTTGTAAATCCAAGTTATAGCTATTAACTTCAAGATTTTGGGTGCCTTACAGGTTTTTGATGGTGTTGAATCTATTTCCACCATCGAAAACATGATTCAAACAGTGCTACTCCAAGATTTCTTTCACAATCTTTCACAATTTTAATTTAATTATCTACAATTATTCAATAGATGGTGGGGATTTAACCTCCACATAATATTCTAGAATATTCATATTAGTACACACAAATCAAAAGTGGAGATTTATTAAATTGATTATATATATATGAACAAGTGTCATATAAAATTAATTATGTTTTTTTTTTGGTATGTGGTATTGATAACCCATGTTATTGGCCCATGGTAATGATTTTCAACTTCTTGTGGATTGGTAAAAAAAGTAAGAAGTGTATTTACTTTTCCAGTGGGGAATTCTTTTCCAAGCCAAAAAAAGCTTGGTGGATGGGGTTTCAAGAATCTGAATTGGTTTAATAAAGCAATTGCTCCCGAAAATATGTGGAAAAATTTGTTCTGTGGAGGGATTTTGAATCAAGTTATTAAAGATATATATATATATATATATATATATATATATATATATATATATATATATATATATGATATATGTGGTGAATGGCTTAAAAGAGCTCACCAGTGGCAATAAGGTGATTATTGGCAAGGACCCCTTTATTTGTGGATATTGTGTTTGCAAGGAATCTTCAAAATTGATTCATTCCGTGAACTCCATAGGTTATATCTATCTTAATAATGTAAAAAAAGTGGTCTCACTCTTTTCACAAATGGCTATCTGAATAATGTAAAAAAAGTGGTCTCTAGTCTTTTCACAAATGGGTATTAGTTAACTTCAATGAAATTGGGTTTGGCTGGACCTTTGGAAGATGAATGTAATTCTTACATAAAGGAGTTAAATGTCAATGGTGCTAGCTTAGATAACTCAAAGAACGTGCTCGTATGTTGGGACACCTTATCTAGTAGGGTGAAAGAAAGTCTTTCCTATGAAGCCATTGCTCTCTGTTATGGTTCATGATATAAACTGGTGGAATAACTATATTTGGAAATTTAATATCCTTAAAAATCTGAAATATTTCTCTTGGTTAGCCCTGCAAAAAAAATTATAACCTGGGAAAATTTGTCAAAAAAATGGTTGGTTAGGCCAAATCTATGTTGCCTTAGTAGGTTGCATGAAGAAACGGTTGACCATCTCATTGTATATTACCAAGAAAAATTGGCAAACAATTCGCATTATAGAGCACTTTGAACAAACCTCCTTTGAGAATACCCTTCATCATTGGGTGGAGAAGTATAAAAATCTTTGTTCTCTTCTAATTTTTGTGCTTGGGTAATCTCGTTACATAGGAACAAGGTTACTTTCAAAAACACAAATATTTTTATTCTCCAACAATCATATAAGATCGTGTCACTTTTAAGGGAATACACCTCCAAGAAAAACATGAAAAATATGAGAAGGATCATTTTCCCTAGCATTTCCCACTATCTTCTGGTTGGGTTTTTTGGTGGAGCTTTACAAGGAAACAAATGTGGAGGGGGGTTGGGGGAGAGGGGGAATGATTAAAATGCTAGGGAACAAATTTGTGTAGTTCAAAATTGACATAGGAAATAAAACAAATTCAAAATACAAACTAATTGTTGTTTTGGCTCTAATGTTTCTAACTTTGGTGAAAAGTATTAAATGCATTCAAATTCTTGGAAATTCCAAATGTATAATCTACTGATTGGCAGGTAAAGCCTAATTGAAAGTACTAAATCTTGCCACTTGGAAAAACATAATTTCCGAGATAAGAAATCACTTTCAGAGATCAACTTTCAACATACAGGGAGCTAAATTCAACAACATACTTGTTATACAAAAGATCTCTCTATGGACTCAGGTTACATTTATTATGAACCATTTTTTTGGAATCATAGTCCAAAGTGCAGATTCTGTACCTATATGTTAGATGGGTCTTTCTATATCTTTCCATCAATTTTTTAAGACAAGCTTTTCATATCGTTTCTTCAGTTAAAGGTTGTGCCTCTTTGGGTTCAAATTTCATGAGCTTCTTAAACAACTCTATAGTACTAATTTTTTTTGAAATACTTTATGTGACTCTCATAAGTTTTATATCAGCTATATATTAATCTTATATTAGTATATTCATATAATTTATTTCAAATTTATATCCTTTTTTTTTACAAACGTTGTCCCCTTGTGAGCTTTGTAATGTACATTTTTTTTATTCCATTTGAATAACAAAAAAAGTTATTTTTCTCCAAAAAATAAATAATATTTTCTATGATAATGTGGAACGTATATATAAATTATATATTATTTTTTAACAATAATAATAATAATAACTAGGAAAATTATATAAATTAAATGGTTGGTAAATGCCGGTAAGAATCAATCCATAATACAAATTAAAACACTTACTCATCATTGAAATTAAAAAAATCATAAAAAATAACATATATATATATATATATTAAATTATTATTTTTAATTATATAAATAAATAAATATGTAAGTTAAAAACATATACATTTAGAAAAAATACATAGAACAAAATTGTTAACCATGGAGATTTACCTCTCTTTACCAAGAAGTTTCTTAATATGTACATAGACTTTGTTACAATACCATGGGTCAATGCGATGCCTTATCAATACTACATGACCAAAAAACCATCTCACTTCATGTCACACTTGTTTATGCCATTTTTTTAATTATTTAATCTAATTTAGAGGGAAAAAGGACATTACTAATTTGGAGATAAATTTCAACTTTTGATTTGTATATACTATTATGAATATTCTAAAATATTCTGTGGAGGTTAAATCTTTGTCATCTACATAATAATTATTTTTAATGAAACCAATATAGATCCATCTCAACTCTGGGTCTACCAAGCCCGGATAGGGATCAAATTCCCTTCCACTCTAAAAGAGGTTTGTATATCAAGAGATTTGATAGTTATTGGGGCTTGATGGTTCCGAAGTTAAGATGAATCTAGGTTGTTTTAATTTCCCCCTTTAAATAGGCTATATTATTCATGAATATCATGTGTCAATACCATTGAACATTTTATTTTATTTTTTTATAGAGTTATTTTTATTTTTACTTTTGTTTTAACAAAGTTAAAATGTTTAAATTACATTTCATTAACCTTTTTATTTAATTCAATTTTATTTTTACGTAATTTGACTCAGTCAAAATGTTAAACATTATATTACAACATCTCTACCATACTTGCCTAGAGTTCAATTTTTTTTGGAAACTTTAGCATAATAATAATAATTTACAATAAAATTTAGCATAATAATAATAATTTACAATAAAATTATAATTTAGTTAATTTTATGATTTTTTTCTATTTTTAACAAAAATAAGATGTATAAAAATATTTCTTTTATGTTTATCATTTATTTCTATAAACTACACATAAATCAAATACACATAATTTAATTTGTATGTCTATCCTAATTTAATTTGCACAGTCTAAAGATGCCACAATTTTGTGAAAACAATAAGAATTCTGGTAAGATTTTGAGAAAATATGGGAGAAGTTTTTTGAAAATGTAGGTTACAGTTGTCAAACTTCAATATTTTAGGTACCCCTGGGGTTCTTGATTGTGGTGAATCCATTTCTGCCATGAAAAGAAAGGATTTGAATGCTCATACAACCAAAATTTTGAAAAAAAAATCGCCCAATTCCAACAGGAAACTTGCCATCAGAACGAAATTATGACCTCGGTAGAAAAAAACTAATTACGCCGAAAGGCATTCTCTCTGTCGGTTTGGAGTGAGCAGACAATGTTCACCCCAACCAATTACAAGCTTTCATTTTCGTCCTCCTCCTGCAAATAAAGAATTGACAGGTGGCCCAGTAAAATCGAATCATGAAGATCTGCCATGCTGAATATACACAACATCCGCCATTATATACGATGAACATATGAATCAGAAACTCTACAATCCTATCCATCAAGTCTGTCACAACAGATGATGGGAAACGACCCCTCCCCACCAAAAACGTGTGATATTTGTCGGTATTTGTGATTTCCAACACAACCTCTAGTGTTATTGTCGATATCCCAAACTTCATACACAATCAAATTGCCCACGTTATCACCACCACTGCCCTGCCCAAGGAAATTTCCAAGACCCAAAATGACTTGCAAGGATTCCTCGTCTAACCCCTTCTCCCTCTCTCTGTTCATTTCTACATCTGAACACTTGTATGATTTCTTGTGTCTGTCGCACTTGTGGCCAAGCCACGGATTAAAGTTGATGGTGGTGTGCTCGAACTTAGTGGTAATAAATAACCTTGTTACTGTAAGCTTAATACCATGATGCTCCACCATTCTTCTTCTAAAACTAGAGCTTCTTAATCATCCGATCCTTGAAGAAGAGTCACACGAGAAGTAAAGCATATTAATTTGAAATATCTAAATGAAAAAAAAAACAGCTACAACTTCCTTCGTTGTGGTGTATCTTCTGGATCCATCGCATCAAGTGATTTGTTATACCGATGTTTCGAACCATCTACCGATGTTCATTATCAAGATAAACGTGAGAAAGATTAATCTCAGAAATGAGGAATAAATAGGAGGGGGTAAGGAATGGAAATAAATGAAACGACAAGTCTAAATTGTATTGGCAAATTAATATATATTTCAAACTATTAATAAATTCAAATTTATTTCTAAATTTTTATATGGTTAGATTTTATAACTAATATTAATGTATTATGTAAATGTGTTTATTTAAATGTATATATAATTATAATATTTTAAAATTATAATGACAATAATTATAATATTTTTAAATTTATAAAATTTGGATTAATTACATAATGACGAGTATTTGTAATTAAAATTCTTATATAAAGATAAGTATTTGTTATTTTATACGAAAGTCCTTATTAAAACGAGTAAGTTTTAAATTGTGATAATTAGGAGTAACTTATTCCTTGCAATTAGAATACTCTTGGAAATGATAGCACAATTTTAAGAATTTATTTTATGTTTGCTCATCTGAACCTCTATTTAAACAAACAAACAAACAACAAAAATGTAAAACCACTTACCTAACTACATGTCAAAGGTCCTTTTTAAAAGCAAATCATATCTGCATACAAACTTGTAGGCAATATTTTCAAACGTTCTATTTCTAAGATAGCGTAAAATGTACAACCTTCTAAGTTCAACACATAAAGTTGTCCTTCAGTAAATTGGTATAATCATAGTCCACAGTCTCTCTGAAATATTAATATGGAATGCTAACATATTGAATAAATTACTAGAAGAAAAAGCACTGTATTGAATAAATTACTACAAGAAAAAACACTCATAGCCTTTGAAACTTATGTAATCAGCATAGGAACTTTTTTTTCAAATAAATAGCATGTTATTTTCCATAGAAATGTATATGTCGACTGTTCAATCTCCTTATAATTCCAGGATCCAAATATAATTAAAAAATGTAAGTTACCAAAACATCCAGAAAGTATAAAATTTCAATGAGTATCGATACAATGAAGATGACCATAGCAATGAAGATGATCCTAAGAGTGAAGGATATGAATGTCCAAGAGGAGGTGTGAATTCAACTCTACGAAGGGCAGCATCACTGTAGTCAGTCTCTCTTGGAACATAAGGCCTATTGATCTCATCGAGATAATTGTGCTCTAAAGTAAGTTGTCTTATTCTCTGACGGTATAAATATTCAAGCCCTGGATCTACCCCACGATAATCAATATCAGATAAGAACCCATTCCTCATAGGAAATGGATCGGTAAGAGGTATATCATAAGGATACGTAGAGGCATAAGGATCAATATCTCATATGCATAAGCATAAGGATCTGATGCTTGCTAAGTATAAGCATCAAGCAATGGTGCACACCGAGTCAATACTGTGTGAGGCCGATATAATGGAACTTTGGGAACCTGATCAACAAATGGTACACATCTTGCCACCCTAGCATTATCATGAAAAAATTTCCTGTTTACTTTCTGGTGGACCACGAGAGTTCTGAGAGGGTACCGGTCGAAACAACTAGCACAACTTTTTTACATGTTCTGCATTCAGTTGAAACTTGAAGTTGTTTTTACCATATTAATTATCTTTAATCACAACCTTGAATTTTTCCTCTCACAATGATAATCATTAGAAATAGAAAAACTAAAACCCAAATAACAACAAGAAAAGGGAGAAAATAAACATAACAACGAGCTTCTGGCAGAACTGGACTGAAGCAAAAGCCCATAATCGAATTATCTTTATAATGTTATCACAAAAAGTGGCCGCAATTCTCTTCACAGCGTGAATATTTTCTCCAACAGTAATTGTCAAGTTGGTAATAATGGGTTTGGAGTTAATAGTAAGTTGGCCAAGTGTAGTTTTATACTAGCTAACAATATTTTATTGTTCCTCGCCATTGCATACGTCGAACATTTGTATCAACAACACAAATTAAATATCTTGGTGATGTTGATCAACAATTCGAATTAATTATGCAGCCAACATTTATCGAATGACTTACAAGAGCGGGAGTTGGTGGCCATTGCAAGCATTCAGAAGGTGTGCCACTCTCTCCATCGCCTCCTTTGATTCTCTGGAGAACACACCATTTAATCAATGTTATCGCTGTAGCGTAGGCCATAGAAGTGAAGAGGAGGAGCCAACAATGGTGGAGAGAGTCACAGAATCTCCAAAACTATGCTGAAACTGATACAAATGAATTTGAAGCGCCCTATCATTGCTTCAAAGATTGAATTATTTATTTGTTGAAATGAAAAGTTGAAATTTCTAGATTTGTTTATTCTTCTACAGACTTCTGCATAATACTGTTGTTAGTGTTTTCCAGTGAGCCATCACTATTGCTTGCATTGATTTCTGAATATTTTATGAGCACTGAATTATATTGAACAAACTTGAAAATTTGTGCTCCTTAATCAAATTGATGAAAACTTCTTTATCCCTCTAATAAACATTGGGTATTTCGCTATGTTCATTGTCCTATTGAAATACTGTTCTCATGTGGTGTAGGACTCTTGGGAATAGGAAACTCTCTGCTACACTTTTCTTAACTGCTCATGAAATGTGAAAAGGAATTCCCATCTGCAATAATAACATGATGAAAAATTGGTTCTGATGCCAAATATGCCTCCCTGCAATAGAGTGACCTGCAATAACCATTATTACTTTTGAAAAATTCAAAGGAAAATGAAAAGTGAGTGAAATTTTCATAAATGTATTGAGAGAGCGAATCATTTTCCTTTCCATGGTGGGTTTGAAAAAGTCCTTTGAACAAGTTTTTACGTCAAGGAAGAAAATGAATGTGTCTCAGGAACACAATAGGAAGACAAAAAAGAGAGCAAAAAATGCTTTCCATGCAGCGCCTCACTCTCCATGTTCCAACCCAAAGAACACCTGGCTGCCACTGTTTCCAATGGTCCCATATTTGAAAGAGAGAATATTGTTAGTAGGAAAACCACCACATTCAAGACATGACTAGTTATGTGTTAAGTTTATGCATAAATGTTATTGGCTTAAAAATAGTCTCGAGTAGGGGACTTTGATGGTGCGAAGGAGAGTGAGGTATCAAAACTGTGCCCATCTAACAAGCAACATCATGACTCATATGATGGCTCTCTCACCCTAGTTGGATTAGACACCTCTTTCGCGGATAGACTAGAGGACACCTCTTTCGCTAATAGACTAGAGACTAATCCAATCTTTTGATTGTTACCACATACTGGGAAATTAGTAAAAACTTTGTATGGCCTAGGGAGTTGTCATGGTGTAGTGATTAGACATGTAGTCTAACCCAATGATGAGGTTTATAATTCATCATAGGAAGAATTTTGTGTGACCTATAGCAAACAACTACCTACCCCAACTTACAACCAATTATTTAACACAAACGACACAAATAAAACAACATGATATCATGGATATAAACTTAGTTATGAAGTGTGATTACAGATAAAAGTTCTAGTAACATGAAGCATTTATTAATCAAAGCTCATTAAAAAAAATAAAGTAAAACATAATCAAAAATTTGTTTAAATTATTCATTTTGTTTCTATTTTTACTTTGTCTTGTATTTACCATTTGAGTTTGTATTTACTTATATAAAATAATATATGAATTGAAGATTCGATCTGTGATACTAAATTTATAAAAAAATATGAGTTATCATTTATTATATTATATTATTATTTGAACTTTACTAAATTATTAACAATTAATAAATGATTGAATTGTTAATATAACATAACTATTAATTATTTTAATTGAAGTTTTATTTTTATTATAAAAATTAAATTAACAATTAATAAATGGTTGAATTGTTATTACAACATAAGCATTAATTATTTTAATTGAAATTTTATTTTTGCTTTAAAATTTAATAAATTATATTTAAATTATTAACTATTAAATTATAAGATCTAAGTTATTATTAAATTATAACATAATTATTTTTAATTTGATTTATTTAAATAAATTTCAATTATTAATAATATTTTATTAATCTTAAAAAATTATAAATGTCAAATATATTTAAATGTCTATGCATTATGTGGCTTATATAACAAATTTTAAATTTTATGCAAATTTTCATATACCAAATGTTAAAATGGATAAATCTTTCTACTGTACCCTTTGATACAAGTTGTGCTTTCATTGGCCACAAGAACCCTTGTGCCAACAAGCATTACCAAAAAAAAAGAAGAGAATTAGCACATGAGTGTTTCCAATATTGATCTTTATAATTAACATCTTTATAATTAACTTGCCGTGAAGATGTAATTTTGGCTTTACATAATCTAACATTATAATCATTTTGGTAAAGGAAGAACATTTTTTCTTAATTGCATTAAGGGTTAGGTCGACAAGGATTTAAATCCTTAAAGTTGTTGATTGTTGATATGTCCCAATCACAAAGCTTTTCACAAGTACTTTCACAACATTTATTGATACAACTATTTTATAAACAATCCAATTTTTTATCATCTTCGCAATAATTTACTGGTAGAAGTCATTTCTCCAAGTGCCAATGATATATTTCGACGGTAGATACCTAATAATTTCCATGTTCAAAATTTATTTTATGCCATTTTAAGAAAATCTCAAAAAAATTGAACTAGTTGATTGTCATTGTTCTAAGACATTTATGCTAGTGCAATTTTCTTCTTAAATATAGTTTCGTACTATGTTCATTAGAAGATATACAAAAACTCTATTATATTTCACTTTATTGCTCTCAACAATCCCAATCTTCCTTTAAAGTGGCAAGTGGGGCCGAATGAGAGTCAATGATATCCAATTATTGCAGAGACTGTGTTGTCGCTGTCGGATTCGACAGAGTGGCGTGCCCACTTGCTATACTTGTCTGCTGTTTATATGGTGACTCCACCCACATGGCTGTTCGTCTCCATGCGGTGGCGTCCTATTCATTTCATTACTTTCCACTGTCCACGTGGACAATAAGTTGGGGCGTGGCCAATGGGAGGAGACCACCCATGAGATGTTCACGTGAAGGCCTTTTCTTGTTTGAAACATCACAGACTCATAGAGTCATCATGACGTGAGCAGATCCTTACCGGTAACGAAATCTATAGTTTACAAAGTGTGGCTTGAGGAGTTTTTATTTTATGGTGGGGTTGGAGAAAAGCACTAATGATGATGGTGGAAATGTGATTGGGAAAGTAGTGTAGTGTTGGGTTTGTTTATAGATTTTTTTGTTTGTTTGTCAAGTTGTTTATGATTTTTAGGATTTTTTATTGAGTATTGGTTATGATGGTGGAATCTAGCGCTATGATGGTGGAATCGTCACTAGGGTAGAGTTACACCAACCCTTAGTTGACAAGATTTATTTAACATATCTCTTCTCTTTACACAGGACACAACTACCTAGTGAGATTTGATATGGATCACTTTGCTAAGAAAGCTAATCCTCAACCAATTGTGCTAGTAGGATTTGACATTATCAAACTTTTTTAACTTTACAAGTCATTTTCTTTTTTTTGGGAGGCTATTTTGTTAAAAGTTCAGTTGATGGTTTTTTTGTGTAATTGTAAGTTAATTTTTTATAATTTTTATAATTAAAATATTAAAAATGATTTTAAGGATGTTAAAATTATTTATGTATTTTAAAAAAATATTTTAAATAATAAAAAATTATGAATTTACAATAAATATTATCATTAAATTTGATCTACACAGTGTAATTTATAAAAAAAATGATTTTTCTCATTGGAATTTAGTGATACATTTTAATTGTGATTTGATTGTTATTTAAAATACATTTTTGAATGCATAAATAAATTAACAATTTGAAAAGTCCTCGATACACTCAAATTCTATATATTAAACAACTTAAACTCAAGTGTTTAAAAATCTTTGATTAAAAATAATCGAAAAAAAATATCTTGATAAAATATATTTCATTTATGAGTTACACTACACAAATTCTAAAATAAAAATAAAAAATTAAAGATCATGCCACCTCTGGGAACTTACCCAGGTTCAATTCCGTTGATTTTCCCTAGAATTTGAGTTTGTTCCGACATAATTTTTTCCATTGAATTAGTTTCTTGAACCCTCATGTGACCCTCTGTCTCGGCTTTCCAAGTTTCTAGTAGTCTAGCATGCAGGATTTCGCACCTAAGACTATGTTCGGACTTTAATGGTAAGGGGATCTTAAAAAATTTAGGTGAGGAATATAGTGTGATTATGGTTTTCAAAATTTGTTATTCCCTCAAAGTTGTTCTAACCTATCCTAAAGAACAATGTTTCCTCCTCATTAATGGATCATTGAAAATCAAATAAACCCAAAATAGAAGGCATAATGATCCCACCGAAATTGCTTTCTCCACGTTAGAATTTGTACAATTATTCCTTGCCTAGTTGGTGAAGTATGTGTTTGTCTAAGAGGTGAAAGATCTTTAATGACATTTCCTACATTGATATGCAGGGTGATAAACAAGAGAAAGATCTTACTACATTTCCTACATTGTTATGCATGTTGTTGTGTGGTTTCACTTAGTTTTAATTCTCAGTCATGGAATAAGTTGATTTTGTAATAAATGGATTTTAGTTTTATTATGATATATGTAAAATGAAATAATATTGTAAGGGTATTTTTTAAATTTTGAATAAAGTTACTAATGGATGAGAATTATGAATTTTTTATGTTTTTTATTTTTATGTTTTTAATTTTTATTACTGGATTTATTAGATGAATTGCTTGGATGACCAAAAGTGATAGAAATTTGGGCAATTTTTTATTTTATTTTCAAGGCAAAAAAACAGACTGGTTCTATGGAATTTAATAATTAAAAGAAAATTTGCTATAATATTAAACAACCA
This sequence comes from Pinus albicaulis, assembly GCA_034641835.2. Taxonomy (NCBI): domain Eukaryota; kingdom Viridiplantae; phylum Streptophyta; class Pinopsida; order Pinales; family Pinaceae; genus Pinus; species Pinus albicaulis. Next base: position 111,907 of record JAXQQM020082780.1, read on the forward strand.
TGCAATTTAACTTCTATATAATTTATCTCTTTTTTTGGGTATATTTTTTAGTCAATTTTACCCAAAATCTAGAAGGGATTTTTTGGAATTGTAGGTTTAAGTTGTATCAGAATGTCCTAGAGAATTTTTAGGTGTTGAATCTATTTAATTCAAAATGCAATTTAAACAATGAAAAATTATAATTTAACAACGAATTATATTGCAGACAAAAAAAAATAGAAAATAAATAAATAGAATATTTAGACTATGCATTAAACAACCCATGTTTTTACAAAGTTTAAGTGACATCTATTTTTATGTAGTTTAAGTGGTTACCTTTTAATTCATCAAGCTTTGATTTTTTAAGATTATTGTTTGGCACAATGGCTAAGGATCCATTTAGTACGTGAAAGATATTTGGTTCCCCATCGCTACCCCAAGTTCCTAGCTATTGTTGGCATCATAGTTTAGTCTTACTAGGTACCTTGTCATGCATTAACAATTGATATGTGGATGTGGTTATTCACATGTTGATTAAGGACCCATTTACCAATCCCACCTATTCCAGCCTTCCTTACTTGTCATTATTATCGTAATTATGTTTTAGTGAGTACGTTGCCACACATCAACGTTTGATATTTTAGAATCATTTCTTAGCACATTGGTTAATGAATGATTTAGCAATTGAAAGATAATATGCACATCAAAGTTTGATATTTTATGATCATTTCTTGACACAATCATTAAGGAATCATTTAACAAGTGAAATATCTTTGGTTTTAATCCTCCTTACTTAGGTTGGATCTTATAAGATCATTCCTTGCCACATTAGTTAAGGACTTATTTAATAAGTGAGAGTTTCTCTGGTTCCAATTCCCTTTACAATTATCTTGTCATTAATAATGTTGTAGTTTAATTGAAGTAGGTTCCTTCACACCATCAAAAATTAATACACATATTTTACCACTAGTACTGTAGATCCATATTAATTGTAGAAATTTATCATGCAACAAGATGGATTAGATCCCTTGGTGTGTAAACATTTTGTCAAATTATTTCAATCTAAAAGAAGTTTTCACCTTGAGGGACATGATACCTCTCCACAGGGGCCTCACTCAATGAACCTATGACGTATCACGTGCATTCATGACATATTAAACAATACCCTTAACTTGACTACATATTGGAGAATACCTCATGAAAATCACATTATTTAACCCCCTACAAATATGAACCCAATACACCTTCCCAATTTAAAAAACCCTTACTTTCACTAGATACTGCAGGTATCCATTTTTTCATTAGCATTTTTTATACCCATTTATATTTTTCATTAAATTTGAACTCCATTTTTTATACTTGTCAATATTAAAACCCTTTACCCCCTATATATCCCCCAATATGTTATGTCATTTTCACCTCAAAATTTATCCCCCAATATGAACCCACATGTTATGATATTGCTCCCCTTGTGAATCCCCTGTGTACCTCTCTAAGCATGATAGACATGGAGTTACGATGGATTTAAGTTGGTTCTTTACACACACACTACACTTCAACTCCATGTGAAGTATGGAAGGAATTATGCATCTTCCTCACAGTGAGAAACATACCAATGAAATGCTTTAATAATCATAAGAATTTTTTAATTTTAAATATTTTATGCATATGGTGATGATGAGGAGGATGGTTAGCATCCCAAAGTTTATTTATGGGACCTTAAGAAAGGTAAGAAAATTACTATGTATTGAGATATTTTATTTAAGGTGAACATTGTAATATTTTTTTTTTTATTTTGTTAATATTTTTATTCTTAAATTCTACTTGTCGATATTTAGTAATGAAGGAATTGCACATCACTCTTATATTAGGATATAGAAAGCACCTATCCATAGAATAATTATATTTTTACTTTCCATTCTATCTATTTATCTATTAAAATAACAAATTTTTATAATATGTTTTTACTTTTATTAGATATAAAGTTTATTATTATTATTATCTTTTAAAAATATTATATGTTAAACTCCATGTTGAATATGAAGAGAGTTGTACATCTCCTTCATATTAAATTGTATAAAAAACCTCAATATAATAAAAATGTCATATTTTAAATTCCCAAACACATTCACTGAATCAATTTAAAATTGTATAAAAAAACCTTAATATAATAAAAGTATCGTATTTTAAATTCTCAAACACATTCACTAAATCAATTTAAAATTGTATAAAAAACCTCAATATAATAAAAATATCCCATTTTAAATTCCCAAACACATTCACTAAATCAGTTTAATAAATGATTCAATCTAGAATTTATAATATATATTATATTGTAAAAAAAGAAAAATTCCTAGGATTAAAGACGCCTTTAATTAAAAACTAAAATATGTTATGTCAATTGTTCAAAACTATTTTATCATTATTGATATTGTAGTTTTTAACCCTGTACAAAAATGATCTGCAAACGAACTCTTAAAATAGAAAATAAAACAATAGCGAGAGCATAAAACATAAAACATATATACACAGAGATTTTCCCCTGGATCCCAATTCCGGGACTACCAGCTTGATTTTTCATTATATTCTTTTCAATGTTACAACATATATATATATATACATGCCGAAAAATCCATAAAACCTAATCCATTAACCCTGGATTAGAACATAAGCGTAGTTCCCTTGATCGGATCTACAAAATACCATGGGCAGAAAAATATCATGCCCAAAACCATGTGCAAACCCATGCACAAAACCATAGGTAGGTCTGCCCACCTAATATAGGGTCCAATAAAATTTCCCTGGGGAGTTCGCCACCCCCCACTTCTTGCTTGGAGCTAGTGTTGGAAAGAATATAACACACTCCCAACATTCTCCCAAGTCTTTTTGTTTTCTTTCCACAATGGGCCACATGAGAGCTTAGTCATTGGTCCAACCCTGCAACACCCATTGTTTCTCTACACCAAAAGAAATGCTCAATGCTCACAGACTTCGTCAATGCATCTACAACATTCTTCAAAGTGTCCACCTTTACGAACAATACATTTTTGTCCTCAACCATATCTCTCACAAAGTGATACTGAACATCAATGTGCTTTGTCTTTGAATGATAAGTAGGGTTCTTAGCCAAGAAAATTGGACTTTGGCTATGAGAGTCTATCCTTATAGCTCGCTGCACCAAACCCATACTTGAAAAAAAACTATGCAACCAAACTGCTTCCTTGCTTGCATGAGTGCTTGCCATCTATTCTGCCTCTGTAGTTGAAAGAGTCACTACAGACTGTCTTTTACTCATCCAAATGATTGCACCTCCAAATAGGCTAAACACATACCCACTTGAAGATCTTCTCTTATCTATATCACCAGCTCAGTATGCATCAACAAAGCCACGAATATCGAAAACTCTGTCTAATCATGGTCTTCCCTTGTAGCACAAACCATAATCAATAGTGGCACACAAATACCAGAAAACCTGCTTCACTATTGTCCAATGCTCCTTCCCTGGTTTTGACATAAACCTGATCAATACTTCCATTGCATGTGCAATGTCTTGTCTAGTACATACTATTTCATAATCAGGCTACCCACAACACTTTCATATGGAACACGGGACATGTCCTCTTCTTATTCTTGTGTCTTGAGACACTGTTCAACAGATAAATTTACACCTATAGGAATAGGAACCTTCACTGGTTTACTATCCTGCATATTGAACCTCCGTAATATTGTCTTGACATACTTCCTCTAGTTTAACCAAAGCTTCCTCTTTGCCAGATCTCGTTTAATTTCCATGCCAAAAATATAGTTTGAAGCACCAAGATCCTTCATGTCGAGTTTGAAGAACAATTGGGTCCTAAATCCTGGATAATTTCTTTGTCATTTCCAACTAGCAACATATCATCCACATACAAGACCAAATAAATAACACAGTCACCAATTAATTTAAAATACACACAGTGACCCTCTTTGCTTCTAGTGAAGCCAAGTCCCCGTATATATGTATCAAATTTATGATACCACTTCCTTGGTGACCATTTTAACCCGTACATAGACGTTTTTAACCTACATACTAGTTCTTTCTTACCCTTCACCGCAAAGCCTTCAGGTTGCTTCATGTAGGTCTCCTCTTCCAGATCCCCGTGAAAAAATGTTTTCTTCACATCCATCTATTCTACCTCAAAATAAAATCCAATAACAAGAGAAAAAAGTAATCTAATATAAGCTACCTTGGCAACGGGAGAGAAAATATCATCAAAATCAATTCCCGACACTTGGGAATAACCTTTTTCTATCAACAGAGCTTTGTGTTTCTCCACTTTGCCTTATGCACTCATCTTCTTCTTAAACACCCATTTGATTCCAATGCGCTTCCTCCAGCAGAAAACTCCACCAGATCACATGCCTTATTTTTGTGCAAGGATGCCATTTTATCAACCATGGCCTCCTTCTAGAGTTTTCCATCCTCTAAATCCACTGCCTCCTGGACAGTTTTGGGATCATCATTAGTGATAGATAAAGAAAAATTTGAATAGAAAGAAGATGGAATATACCTTTCTAGCTGCCTTCTTTCTCGAACTGATCTTCTCACAGCTGGAGTTTGTGGTTCTTCTGCTTATGAATCTTGTTCTGTTGTAGAGTCTGATTCTTCCTCCTTTGGCTCAAACTCTATCTTCTCAGGTTCCTTTGGTAGGACTTCATGTTTAACAACATCTTTCACCTCTGTAAACACCACATCTTGGTTGTACAAAAACTTCCTTGTTTCTCGGTTCTAAATCTTATAACCTTTCAAACCATCCTTATACCCAATAAAGATGCACCTTTCATATTTACTATCCAACTTGTTTTTTTTCTCATTTGGAACATGTACATATGCATCACAGACAAATACCCTCATATGTGAAAGAAAGGGTTTCTTACAAGTCCATACCTCATGTGGAGTCTTATCCTCCAACGCTGATGAAGGTGTTCTGTTAACCAGGTAGCATGCAGTCTCCACTGCCTTTGCCCAGAATTTGTGTCCTAACTCGGTACCACTGAGCATGCTTCTTTCCTTTTCCATCAACGTCTTGTTCATTCTTTCTGCAACTCCATTTTTCTAAGGTGTATATGGATTAGTCTTCTTTCGTGCTATACCACACTTCTTAGAAAACTCTTCAAATTCCTTCTTGCAAAATTCTCCTCCATTATTTGTCCTCGGCACCTTTATCTTCTTCTCTATCTGCTCTTACACCAGAGTCTTAAATTCTTTAAATCTGTCAAAGACTTCAAATTTATTCCTTAGGAAATATATCCATGTATTCCTTGAGAATTCATCTATAAATGACACATACACTGAATTACCCAGTGATGGAACCAAGACAGGTCCAAACACATCACTATGCACAATCTCAAATATCTTGTTCACCCTCTTAGCACCAGAAGGGAAACTCACCCGATTCTACTTCCCATATACACAATGTTCACAAAAATCAAAATCCAGAGAGAAATTAGACATACCTTCTACCATACCATTACCATGCAGTATTCGAAGGTCCTTCTCTCCAATATGTCCAAGCCTTTATGCCATATCATAGTATTTTCTCTAGAGACAACTAGGCTTTCTGCTCCACTTTCAGGAACCATAGAATTGTTGCACCTGTCAATAATAGTGCTACCTAGAATTTTTTATAGAGTTCCAATCCGAAGTCCTCACATCACTACCAATTCTCCTCAAACCATCTGGCATGCATCTTTATCGAACACCGTTTTTACACCTGCATTATCCATATTTCTTACATAAATCAAATTTCTGGCCAATGCAGGAATATGCAGAACACGAGGAAGTGTTCTAATCCTTCCACCTTGCAGCTTCAACTTGACTTCTCCACGTCCGACGATTATAGCCTTTATGTCATGCCCTAGGATGATATCACCACCATCATATTTCTCATACTTGCCGAACCACTCCCTATGGGGAGTGAAGTGAAAGGAACCTGAGTAAATCAACCATGCCTCATGATCTACATGTGTATTTGAAGAAGAATCCGAATACACATCCCCACCTTCATCTAAGGTCATTTTCGCCTCTGTAGATTTCCTTTCTCAGGAGCTTTAGATATGCAGTCCTTTTTTAAGTGCTCTTACTTTCCGCATTTTCAGCGCACCTTTACAGGCTTTCCTTGAGATTTAGATCTCACACTCTAGAACTTATTTTATTTATTTATTTTGATACCGTCGTCGTGTAGACAAGGCATCTCCATTTTGGCCCTCCATATTTTTCCGTCTCATCTCCTCCAACAGCAAGGCTGAGACAATTTCATCGAAATTCAAGGTAGTTGTATTGCTACCTATTGCAACAACCAAACTATCTGACGAATATTGTAGAGAACACAACAAACTGATGCACTTATCTGTGAAAATTTCAAATATGAAATTCTACTAAAATTATTGATTTATTTATCCTACTTATTTTCCAAAATAATTTATTTACAAAAACTTCCAGCAAATATCGAAATAAATTTTACTGCAGTTATCACACAATTACATAGAGAAAAGAACAGTGAAATATAAGTGCAAGAATCAATCACATTGACACAGTTATTTCTGGACAATTGTCCCTGGAAAAACCTAATGCAGGAAAACCAATGCAACAGATGAGGGTTTATATATTAATCTTCAGTAGCAATTTCTTTACAAGGAATGACTGGAAGAATAGCTGACAAATTTTCAAGAAAACACCTGAGATATTTTTTTCTCCTGACCTCCAGAGAATTTCTTACACCTGATAGGCCTTCTAGCCTTCACTACACCACCTTAGTATGTTCCTCTGTGTTGAGACTATGTGAGGACTGCATCATCACTGCACTGTCCCGCTGTGTTGTCTCTCTGTGCTGCCCCTCTCTTGTTCAACGTCATTCTGCAACCCTCCCTCTGAAATCAAATTCTAAATTATGAAGAATGGACTTCCCTCAGGTTACTGAGTGTTTGCTCGACTTATCTTCAATTTACCCACAAGTCTTCATTTATAATTTTCCTGTTGATAAATCAATGGTCGTGATCTAATATTTAATAAACGGCTAAGATTAAGACAGACTTGATCCTCGTCACTTAGAAACTTATCACCCACATTTAAGTTAATTCACTTTAATTATTTTAATTCCCTAAGTTTTAACTTAGGCTTCATTAAAAATAATTAATTATTTTAATAACTTGCATTTCGGGTGGAATTTCTTCAAACGAATTCTGGGTCTTGGAGATCTTATGTGTTCTAGCCCCTCTAAAAAATTTCAGATCTAGATCACATCCGATGCTACCCAAAAATCAACGCTCCCTCTTAGCGAGGAAAGTGCTCTAGCAATACTTCCCACAAGAAATATCACCCTTATCCACGACATTGGTCCTCTGCATTGCTGATGCTTGGTCTACTGCCCCTCATCTTCTGCACCGTTGCTATCTGTACTGCTGCCCATGATATTGTCACTATCACTGCCTCATCTATACTACAACTCCCTCTTAAGTATTGCACTTATCCATCTCTGCTACTGAAACAGATTATTAATCATCCCTAACTTCTCTTTGAAATAAACAAACTTTTTTCTTCCCAGAGCCTTAATGAGGATGTTTTCCATTTGTTCTCCTGTCGGAGTGTACTGTAAATGTATTGTTCCCTACTAGACACAGTCTCTAATAAAGTGACACCTAATGTCAATGTGCTTCGACCGATCATGAAACACCAGATTCTTAAAGAGCTTGATGCAACTCTAATATCACATAATATGTTGGTCGCTTCCATATTTGTCCTGAATAGATTCACAAGCATCTTCCTAAGCCATATGGCTTCACATGAAGTTTTGTTGGTTGCCATATATTCTGCCTCAATTGATCTCAGAGCTACGAACTTCTGTTTCCTACTGTACCAAGAAGTCATTCCTGATCCAATTTTGAAACAGTACCCAGTGGTACTTTTCCGATCTACTGATCTTCCAACCCAATCCACGTCAGTGAACCCACTCAGGCTGTCGGCATTGCCTTGGGTGTACTTTAATCCATGCTCAACTGTTCCTCGTATGTATCTGAGAACATGCTTGGTTGCTGCCCAGTGCATCCTCTTTTGTTCCACCATGAACTAATTGAGGGTGTTTACTGGATAACAAATATATGGTCCCATGTTAACTAGATACCTCAAGGATCTTATGAGATGTCTGTACACGGTGGGATCAACTTCTTTATCCTCAGATGGATCAATCTCCTTCCAATTAGTGATCATTGGAGTAGCCATGGGTCTACAGTCCTGCGTCCTGAACCTCTTCAGAATTTCTATAGCATATCTCCCTTTTCCAAGGAAGATCTCACCCTTCTGATGCCAAACTTCCAACCCTAGAAAATAATGCATCAATCCCAAGTCCTTCATGTTGAATTCTATAGCTAGGTTCCCCTTGGAATTCTTGATGAGCCTAGATGAACCTTTTAGGAATAGATCATCTACATATAATACCAGAATTAGAGGCTCATTCCCTATTGTCAAATAGTATAGATTAGGATCTATGTCACTCTTGACGAATCCCATATTCTACAAGTAACCATCAATCTGACCGTACCAAGATCTAGGTGCCTATTTAAGTCCATACAAGGTTTTCTTAAGCCTGCAAACATGAGTCTTCTACTCATGTCTCTCAAATCCCTCTGGTTTTTTAATGTATACTTCTTCATATATCACCCCATTCAAGAAGGCAGTCTTGACGTCCATTTGGTGAATCTCCCATCCCATCTACATTGCAAGGGATATCATAGATCTGATATAAGTATACCTAGATACTGGGGCGAAGGTCTCTTCGTAGTCTATCCCTTCCTTTTGAGCATACCCCTTAGCCACAAACCTGGATTTGTATTTTTCCACACTGCCATCTGCAACATATTTTATCTTGTAGATCCATCTCAAACCTACAATCGATCTGTCCTGAGGCCTAGGTACCACTTCCTAGACATCATTGATAATAATGGAATTGTATTCTTCCACCATTGCATCTACCCATACCTGATGTTGAGCTTCCTCCTAGAAACTAGAGAGTTATCCAACCTAAGCCATCAAGGCTTGGTATCTGTCAATTTTTCTACGCTGCCTCTTCTCATTTCTAGGATCTCTGACGAAATCCTCTGCGTCTCTTAGAATATGTTGCAATTCTCGGCTCGTTCTTCCACTGGTAGTGGGTGGATCTACCTACTCCTCCTCCTACAAATATTCCTAAAGTAAGACTTCTAGATTCTTATGCCTTAGAGAAACACTCATGCTAGTTTTGGCTGGTTTAATAGGCTGGACCAATGGATCATCCTCTCACTGTGTTTCAGAAGGCATCTCTCAAGATTTCCTAAAAATTTTGTCCTCCATGAATTTGACATCCCGTCGAACTAAAAAATTCCTATAGATAGGAATGTAGTTTCTATACGCCTTAAAATTCTCGCTATATCTTACCAGATATCCCTTTTCTGCAGCCTGATCCAATTTCTTCCTCTCTTTTTTGGGTATATGGCAGTAATCAAAACTACCGAAGATCCTGAAATGACTCACATCTGGCTTCTTGCCAGTGAAGACACTCTCTGGTGTAACCTTACCTAGTTCCTGGTGTGGAGCCCTGTTCTGAACATACACAAATGTACTGCATGTTTCCGCCCACAGAAATTTGGGCATATCTTGATCATACAACATTTCCCTCACTACTTCAACAATAGTTCTATTCTTTCTCTCTACAATTTGATTATGCTCCAGATTATATGGAGTGGTCCACTCTCTTTTAATTCATTCCCTTGCACAAAACTCAGTGAAGTATTTATCCATATATTCTCCACCATTATCTGACCAAAATATCTTATCCTCTTTCCTATCAGATTCTAAACTAGAGCCTTAAACTCTTTGAATCGATCAAATACCTCATCCTTGGTATTTAGAACGTAGATCTGGTCATTAATGAAGTTGACGAAATATTTGGCACCAATACGAGCTCTGGTGGACATTGGTCCGCAGATGTCTAAGTGTATTAATCCCAACACACTCTTAGTCCTATAGCTGCTCTTGGGGTAAGCTACTTTTGCATACTTTCATAACAAGCATCCTCTGCACACATCATCTCGTTTGGTGCTCAAATATGGAACTCCTGTGATGGTATTTCTGAGAATTATTAGAGCCCCATGCTGTAAGTGCTCCATACTTCTGTTCCATTACTCATTCAAATATTTCTCACTACTCTACCTATCAGTGCCATTGGAGATTCAAGCTGTACTTTATACAATTTGTTGCTCCTGACTCCAATTTGTGTTTTCTTCTTCCAACTTAGGTGTTTGACATATACTATTTTTCCAATGAAGTATACGTCATATCCCTTGTTTTGTAGCTGAGATACAAAAATCAAGTTCATCCCCAAACTAGGCACATGCAACACATTGGTAGCTCGAAGTTGGTCTCCTCCTTCAGTTTGAAAAATTACGGTACCTCTTCCCACACGGGTAAATTTCACCTTATTTCCCATGGTGATATTGAAGTTCATATGTTTTTCTTGATAGCTCGAAAAACATTCTCTTATTCGCGTCATATGTGTAGAAGCTACACTATCAATATACCAAACCTCTGAGGAAGCAGAGCTTGACACACAAGCAAATTCTTCTTCACATCTAGAAGCCAATTCAAATATGTCGTGATCCATCCTTTCCCTCATGCTTTCCTCTTTCTTAAGAGAGCTCCGTGGACCCTCTCGAGTTGCTGCTCCAATAGCATCAAGGCTTCGTTCCATTGCAGAATCTCCAACCCTCTTACCTGATCTCTGCTTTGATACGATGTGAAAATTTCAAATATGAAATTCTACCGCAGTTACTGATTTATTTCTCCTACTTATTTTCCATAATAAGTTATTTACAAAAGCTTCTAGAAAATATCGAAATAAATTTTATTGCAGTTATCACACAATTACACAAATAAAAGAACAGTGAAATATACGCACAAGAATCAATCACATCGACACGATTATTTTTGGACAATTGTCCGTGGAAAAACCCAATGCGGGAAAACCGGTACAACCGATGGGGGTTTATATATTAATATTCAGAAGAAATTTCTTTACAAGGAATGACTGGCAGAATAACTGACAAATATCCAAGAAAACACCCGAGGTACATTTTTTCTGCTAGCCTCCGGAGAATTTCTGATACCTGAGAGGCCCTCTGGCCTTCACTGCATCACCTATGCATCTTTCTCTGCGCAGAGACTGCGTGAGGACTACGTCACCACTATGTTATTCCTCTGCGCTATCTCTCTATACTGCCCATTTTCTATTCAACGTCCTTATTCCTCGAGCTCTGGTTGCTGCTGAAACCATCCTCTTCCTCTGCCCTGCAACTCTCCCTCTGAAATCGAATTCTAAATTTTGTAGAATCAACTTCTCTTGGGTTATTGAGCGTTTGCCAGATTTATCTTCAACTGACCTACAAGTCTTCATGTATACTTTTCCTGTTGATAAATCAGTGGACATGATATAATCTTTAATCAACGGCTAAGATTAAGACAAGCTTGATCCTCGTCACTTAGAAACTTCTCACCCATATTTAAGTTAGTTCACTTTAATTATTTTAATTCCCTAAGTTTTAACTTAGGCTTCATTAAAAATAATTAATTATTTGAATAACTTGTATTCCGGGTGGAATTTCTCCCAACGATTTCTAGGTCTTGGAGATCTTGTGTGTTCTAGCCCTTCCACAAAATTTTGGAGCTAGAGCACATCTGATGCTACCAAAAAATCAACATTATCTTCATTTGAGATTTTAATATCAACATATGACAACTGACTTACCACAATATTGAAGGCGTTGAGATGCTCTATCATCGAGTCTCCATCCTTCATCCTCAGGTTATACAGATTTTTTTGTAGGAACAATTTATTAACCAAAGACTTAGATTTGTACAAAGTCCCTAACTTGTCCCACAAAGCCTTCGCTGTATTTTCCCCAAATACATTCAACAATGTCAAATCTAAGATACACAATCGTATTGTGCTCTTTGCCTTTCGAGCCAACTTCACCCAAACTTCATCTGACATTATCGTTGGTTTAGTACTCGAATATACCGTGATCCACTGATATTTATCCACCAGCAAATCCTCCATCATGAGCTTCCACAACTCAAAAATCTGACCATTAAATTTCTCGATCTCTACCTTTCCACTACTTGCCATCTTCTTTCACCGCAAGAATCGATCCCTCAGATATCCCACTAAATTGGGTCTACCAGAGGTTCGAGAAAAACACCCCTCAGCAACAAAGACGCTCTCTTGAAGCCAAAACAACTCTGATACCAAATGTAGGTTTTAACCCTGTACATAAATTGTCTGCAAACGAACTCTTAAAACAAAAAATAAAACTATAGCAAGAACATAAAACATAAAACAAATATACACAGATATTTTCCCTTGGATCCCAAAACCGGGACTACCAACTTGATTTTTCATTATATTCCTTTCAATGTTACAACACATATATACACATACCGAAGCATTCATAAACCCCAATCCATTAACCCTGGATTAGAATATAACCGTAGTTCCCTTGGCTGGATCTTCAAAATACCATGGGCAGAAAACCATCATGCCCAAAACCATGTGCAAACCCATGCAAAAAACGATAGGCAGGTCTGCCCACCTAATATAGAGTCCAATTTTTTTTCTTCCCGGGGTGCTGCCTCAGACCTCGTGCAAAAAGGCTACTACCCCCTACAAACCCCCCGAGCTAATCGCCTGGAACTAGTCGTGAAAAGAATATAACACACACCCAACAAATATTATAATTCTATCTAAATAAATATCTTATAGTACATCGATTTTTAATTTCTTAAAATTATTCTTTAATCAAATAATTTATTTAATAATTAATTTTTATTCTCTAAAATTACTTAATTATTATTATAACAAAATTTGATTTTATTAAATATTTTACTAATTTTTTTTACAAATAACATATTCATTAAATAAAACTTTTTTAATTTCAAAATCTCTCTCATTTAAAATCAGTATTAATATTTTAATTCAAATATATTAATTTAATTACATATTGGTGACACATCCAGATCAAAGGTTTCTCAAGCCTGTTTAACCCCTCCTCTTTCTCTCCTTTTCTTTCTTTCTATTTTTTTTTAAAATTTAATTGATATCCCACTTATCCTATTACAGGAAATATGAATTCTCACATGATAAGGGTGAATTGAAATTTATGTGGAGTAGCAATTTTCTCGTATCACTCTATGAACCTAAAATTAAACATAATGTGGATTTACATGTACAATAAAAAGAATTAAATATAATGTGTTTATATATATATATATATATATATTTTAAGTAGTTTATGGAGTTTATGGATTTGAGAGATTAGTGATTGCTATGTCTACTAAATATTTGTATTAAGTTGATTACTTCATGCAAACTCAATTATATAACCTAATTCTGACAATATCGAGAAAATTAAACCCATAATTTCTTACCATAAAAAATACTTTAACCACAAGAATAAACTATTATAAATTTACATTTATATTAAAACCTATTTCACATAATAATCTATGTATTATAGATTAAAATATAAACAATAGTTTGAATTTGTATAAATTTAAAAATTTGTTGGAAGATGAATACGAAGATGATGGTGGCATGACAATGGAAATGTAGTGATGAATGATGGAAAGTGATGTGGATTGGTTGGGAGAGATTCTTAATTCTAAGTGTCAGAGGTTGTTTTTTTATGATTCTTTAAAAGCAATATTAATGAGATATATTATGATTATTTTATAAATATCAGTTTTTTTATGTTTTATTTTTATTATATAATAAATTAATAAAAATTATTATTAAAGAAATATGATTATTAATTTAATATGATTTTTTAAGAATGTGTTTAAGTATTTGTTATCACCTTTTCATGTGGTATTATTAATTTAAAATAAATAAAATATAATTTAAAACTTAAATTGTGTTTTTTTAATATTTATAAAAATTAAGAAAATGTTAATTATACAAAAATAATTATTTATAATGTTTTATATCATTCACACATATATATATATATATATATATATATATATAGTTAAATGTTATTAGTTTTAAATATTTAGTAAAAATATAAATATTTAAATTAGGAAATCCAAAGACTATGATGGTGGAGCTTTCCTCCTCTGATGCAATAACTAGGGTTCGACCTTAGTCAATCACCTTTCCTCTTCTCCCAATATTTTTGAGGCTCAATAACATTAGAATCTGTGAATTCTTTAACTCTGATGTCTTCTACACTATTTTTTCCTCTTGTTAAGTCATTGACTGCAAATATGGAGAAGAGCTCCCACATTTCCATTGCTCCATTAGCTAGCTTCTCGACCCCAGCTATGGATTCGTCTATTGTTGGCTCAGTGGCCTCTTCATCAATTGGCATTGGGGGTGTTTCTTCTACCCCTTTTTCTTTCTGTGATATATTGAGGGCTGCCTCTTGTTGCCCTCCTTCAGTGCCGCTTATGCCTCCTCTTTGAGATACTATGAAGTTTTCTTCTGGACCCTTTTCCTCTATTACTCCAGGTTTTAAAGCTTCAGTCATTGAGGTTTTGGTAGTCGCTAAGGCCCTAGTGAGGAAATTGTTTTTTTGAAGTTGGTTTGGTTTACAGGTTCAATGGATTGTGGCTAAGGCTCGTTGATCTTCACACATGGACATTAGAAATCTCTTATTTATGATGCCCTAAACATATACTCGTTAGCTCGAGGTTTATTTATCTTTTTTTTTTTACAGAGTTGAAGATTTATTTTAATTTCCAACTTAGGTTTGTGGTTCTGGGGTAGCGTTGGGCTTTCTATGCAGTCATGGTCTCCCTCTTTCGCCCCCCTTTCTTATTCAATCTTGACCGCTCCAATATGGGTAAGGCTTCCTAATGTTCCTTTGCATTTTTGGAATCATGCCTCCTTGACTGTAATTGGTAACAATTTAGGAACATTCTACTAGTGATGAAACAAAACTCTACTTAAAGCCCACGTATGCTCGCATCTATGTGGAAATGGATTTCAACAGAGGTTTTCTAGTTGAAATAAAGTTTACTTGCTCGAGATATATATGGATGCATAGACTAGATTAGAAAAAATCTCCTTTCATTGTAGAGCTTGCTACCAGATTGGCCATTCTCTCAAATCATGCCCCATAGCTAGGAAGAATAAAGTTAAGAGTTCTAATCACAAACCTTGATGGTGGGAGGGAACCAATCAAGATCACTACACAATATATAAAGATGATATTCCTCCATCTCCTAATAATGCAGAAAAAATGCAAAAAGAGTAAAAAATCTTCGGCAGTAAGCCAAGCTCTGACAAGTAATAAGGCAAAGTCTTCCGAATTTGTAAAAAAATATAATAAATTGATTTGTCCCCCAAGTTCCTTGTAGATGAATTCTCCTGAGGAAAAGGTTCTTGATGGTGTAAAATTTGATGATTCAGCAAGGCTCACACCTCCATCAATTAACAATGGGAAAAGGATATCGTGGGCATGCCAGGTGGAGGCGAATCCTCCTCCGAAAAACAACATGGATACTAAGAGGCAAGCTCCACCAAACATGGGAGTCATTTTAGAATCAACAAAAAATAGGGCTTAACCAAGTTAAAATAAAGATGAAAACCTCAAAAGGAAAAGTGAAAATACAACCTTAAAATTTTCAAAAGGAATGCATTGCAAATTCATATGGGTATTATGGGTTTTTTGGTAATTTTTCAAATGGAATAGTTTTAATCTCCAAGTATAAAGTGATATTAATATAAGGTTTTGGGTTGTTCCTACGTGTTCTGACCCAAATATTGAAGGGTTCCTGGTCTATTTTCTCTCATAAAATGTACTAGTTTGTCCCCTTCTTTACTAAGATAAATTACTAGTTGTTTCTTTGAAAAAATAATTACACATATTTAAGTTGTAATGTTATTTTCTCTGATGGGGATTTTGATGGATAGAAGCGAGGAAGATTGGAAGACTATCCCACTAATAACCCACACAATTAAGAAGGGTGGCATGGTAGCCACCCTCCACCACATGCCTTTGCATCACAACAAAACTACAACTTTAAATAAGATTTGATTAAGGATAATTTTTGAGACCTCCAACATTAATGTCGCTAGTTTTTGGGATAGTTCTGGATTATCTGATGGTGAATAGCTGTGTTGAGCTCTTGGTTGAGTGGTGGAAGGAAGCTGCTCAACATTTTAGTTTTGTCTATACTAAAAAGTAGGAAGGTCTGTTGCATTTCAACGCTTTACTAGGGGAAGTTCAAGGCCCTGCTAGTTTGGGCTCCAAATTTTATTGCCTTGTGTTTTATCGTTTTCGTCCATGCTTTATATTATCTCTCACAAAATACTTCCATTTTCTCTAGTACATGTTGAGGTCAAGTGGCAGTCTGCAAAGCAGGGTCAATTACCTTATGTTTTCTTGTTTATGTTCGACCATTCTCTCATTTCAAGCAAAAATGAATTTTTGTTGGCTTGAGTACATGTTGCGTCTATACAATTGCTTGATGATAATTTGGCACAAACTTCAAGTATGCAGGGATGGTCAAACATCAACTTTTGAATTTTGTCTTATTTCCCATTCTCACTTTTGAATTCTTGCGTATGGTTGATGTGTCTATTATGAAGTCCTAAGAGTTGTAGCCTTCATTTTCTTTTTAGTTTGGTATATCTCTCTTTCTCATGGGCTCTTGGGTCTTACTTGGTGTAGGATTTTTCTCTTGGGTAGAATTTCACCTTCTTCTTGTACTAAGAATCCTCTTGCTTTCTCTGTGTTATTTGGTTAGTCTTTGTCTACTTGTACCCTCTCTACTCTTCTTCTCATGCATGCTTTTTTCCCTCCAGTCCCCCCCATCATATATTGTTTGTGTTACCTTTTCCATAGACATGTCATTTTTTGTGTTACCTTTTCCATAGACATGTCATGTCATCTTATGCACTCCAAAAGAGGCACCAATGGTCATGGATCCCCTGGTGGACCTAGAGCCTTTTTTAGAGCCAATTATTTTGCTTGACTTTATCACTCTCACACCCCTTCATAGGTGTAAGCTGAAGTGGTAGAATAGATTCCAAAGCTTAGTTATACACAAGGAAGACAAGACTAGGACCTTCAAACAATAGACTTGTATTGGCAGGTTAAAGGTCTTTTGGGAAAGGTCCTTGCAGATCGAAATGATATAAGAAGTTAAATAATCAACTTTAACCAGAAAAAATGTTGTACAAAAAGTCATTTCGTCTATAAGTTAGAGTACACAAAAGAAAACTAATTGCATATCCATTGAAAAATATATTTTACCATGCAACTCTATTAAGTAAATTATTAATGATTCTAAGGGTTTCTCAATAAAACAATATTAAACTATAATAATTATAAAACTTAAGAATGCACAAAAAAAAAGGCTAGTTCAATTTTTAGTTGAGTTCTGGAAGTTCTAAAATATGAATCCAAAGAGAATAAATTGTTGGGCAGTTCAATCAAAAAATTTCTAACGGAATGCCATCTTCAATGATCCGTTCATGATCGAATTTTAACATTTTCCATTTCTTAATTTTCAATTTTTTCTTTGATTGAAATTCTATCAACTTTATGCGTGCTGCATACACCAAGTGACTATATTGACAACTTATGACATCAGGTTCATAGCCTTGAAAGTAACCAAAATCCCAAATTTGATGAGTTTGTTGGCAGAAATAACCTTTCAGTATAATAGATCCCCTGTTATATATAAACCCGTTATCATCATAGTTTTCCAATAATTTCATCTTTCATTCAGTGCAACACATCAAATAATACTTCACATTTTCATTGTTGGTAGTAGGTGCAATTACAACAAAACCATCTCCTGCACAATAAAACAAACTTACATTTAAAATTAGATCATAATTAACATGAAAAAATAACTTAAAATTAACATGTGTGCTTGATTTTATTATCTATTTCTAGATCTCTATCATTTGAAAGCAATTGAAATGTTACATTCTCTAACAAGATCAAACACTCGATCACCTTCGGATGATACTATAGTCTCCTCTTATTGAATTTCTTCAAAGGTTGCAACGAACATTTTCCCATTTGTATTTAGTTCTGTATGTTGCCAATATTTTACATACATTTTGTTTTCCCAAACATCATTGGATTCTGTGTTGTTTATGCAAACATGAAAAAAACAAGAATATTTTCTTTTATCAAATGCAAACACATTTTTGTCCAACTTTGTTTTAATTGAATGCAATTTTTGAGTCCCTTTTATTGTTTCAACGTCATCTCCAATCGATCTATCTACATATTACACCCCAATATGCTAAAAAAACCTATATGGAAAATTCAAACAAGAATATAAATATGTTATTCAAAATACCATCAAAGATAATCATTGTGATAAATAATGTTTAAAATTAGAAATCCAATAAAAATTAAATCATGTACATATTAAAGTTCTACATCTATATATATGCAAGTTAATATATATATATATATATATATATATCTTCGTACTTCCCTTAATCGGTTAGTCTCATGGCTTAGTGCAACGAAGCACCAATGAACAACTTGTTCAACTGAGACAAGTCTGTTTGCAGAGTGATCCATTTGATATCTTCGAAGTGCTCATTTTATACATGCCCCTATACCATCACGTTCTCCTTTTCCATGACCAATCTCAAAGAAATTCCAACAATGTTTAATACGGGTTTTCATATGAAGATGACACAACCAAAAGAATGATATGAAGATTTGAATTGACCTATGCATCCATCTGATCATATCCAATGTTCATCGAATTTTATTTCATAATTTTTCAAGGAGTCATAAATATTTTCAAAACAATGTTGTACAAAATATGTATCATGTGTACGATCGTCACTGATATAAAAGTGATATTATTTAATAACATGCTGATTTTCATTGGTGCTTTATATATGATCAACATTTTGTTCAGCATGTCTATATAGAATATGGACAAGCATGGAGACTTGCTCAAAATGATAGTATTCACTCTGTATTTATTTTTGTGGAAAAAATGTGTAGTTCTCTGCAAAATAAACTATTGACAAAATGGTCCCTGGTGAAAAAAATTCACGAGATTTTTTGAATTGTAAGTCCTTCCATCGACCTCTATGGGAATTCTTGGTGTATTTATAAATTTCTGCCTCCAAATTTATCAAAAAATCTATCACAAAAATTTCTCCTTTTTGTAAATCAGTTATTTTAGCACTTGTAGTACTACTTGAACCAATCGATGTATGAATATATTCATATATCTTCCATTTCACTTTTATGTTGGATAATCATTGATCATAATTTATATCAGTACGATATTTTTTTTGAAATTTAGTCAAATTTCCACAATCATCGCATTTTTTTACCACCGACACATTTCTTTTGGTAAAATAATTCATGGCTTTCTATTCCACTTACAATTTGAGATATGAAATCATGGATATTGGAAGGAGGATGTTGTGAAACCAGCGCCAAAAATAGAAGAAAAGAGAGATCAACGCCTTAGAAATCAGCCACTTCGAGGGGGAAACCTCCAATACATTACATAAATGAACAATTCTTGGATGATACAAATGACAAAAACCTCCTTCTATATATAGGAGTCCATGGGGCCACAATATAATCCTAGCCGACCTAACAATAATAATGTAAGGGCACAATAATAACAATATTGGGGTTACAGGGGTGCAACAATAATAATACGGGGGCTACACTAATAACAATAAGGGACTAAACTAGTAATATAGGGACCTAACATGCCCCTCTCCTTCAAAAAAGTGTTGTCCTCAACGCTTGAGTAGCTCTTCTTTGGGTCTTTGGCTAAAATTCTCATCCTCCCATGTAGATGCTTCGGGGGGTAAGTTCTTCCTTTGGATGAAGTCTGCGAAATTGTGATTAAATCTGCGAAATTGATTGATTTTGTAGCTATCGAGTTCTTGTTTTAGTGACCGCTTCAGGTTCTAATATGATTTTTCCTTCCTCATCAAGTTCTGGCAATATTGTTTGAACTGGATGATTTTCACCTATAACCTTTTTTAAGCATGAAACATGGAAAACTGGATGCACTCACGAAGAAGCAGGAAGCTCCAATTTGTATGCCATAGTACCAATCTTTTGCAACACCTTGTAAGGATCATAGTACTTTGGAGATAATTTATTATCCTTATTAGCTTGCTTGAGGGACATTTACTTGTATGTTTGTTGCCATAAAAATACCCAGTCTCCTACATCAAAACTTCTCTCGTTCCGATGTTGATCTGCTTGTTGTTTCATTCGATTTTGTGCCAAATTTAGGTTATCTTTTAAGAGTTGGAGAACTTCTTGTTGATGCTCGATGTGATATTCCACTGCTCGAACCTTAGAATTTTCTCTTAAAGATGTGATAAACAATGGATGATATCCATAAAGTGCCATAAATGGGGTCATTTTTGCTGTAGTATGGAAGGAAGTGTTATACCACCATTCAGCGAGAGGTAACCACTTCACCCATTGTGTTTGTTTATCAGACACAAAATAACAAAGATATCCTTCCAAACATTTATTCACTATCTCAGTTTGACCATCGCATTGAGGATGACAAGATGAGCTATGAGCTAATTGAGTACCCAAACAAGAAAATAATTCAGTCCAAAAATTTCTAGTAAAAATGGGATCTCTGTCGCTCACAATAATCTTTGGGTTTCCATGTAGCTTTTGAATCTTGTCCATAAATGTAGTAGCAATTGTACTTGCTTTAAATGGATGAGATAATGCACAAAAGTGTGCATACTTGGTAAGTCTATCAACTACCACCATGATGACATTCTTTCCTTCGGACTTAGGTAAACCTGTGATAAAATCCATTGAAATCTCCTCCCAACGTTCACTTGGAATAGATAAAGGTTGTATAAGACTCGGGGTCTTGATTGTCTCAACTTTATTTTGCTGGTAAACCAAACATTTTTCCACAAACTTTTTAATATCAGATTTAAGGCCATCCCAAAAAAATTTTTTCTTCACCCTATGGTAATTTTTAAAAAATCCTGAGTGTCCTCCTAAAGGAGAAGTGTGCAATTCCAAAATAATATTTTTTTTTTTTTTTTTCAGTTGGGAATTCTTACAAAGATATAAGCGATATTTGTACCATAAGGAATCATTTTTCCAACTAAATGTATCATATGTACTAGGATCTTGCTACAACTTTTGAATGAGTGTCCACACTTCTTTGTCCTTCTTCCATTCATCCCTTGCTTTGGTTATCCAATCTGGTTGGATAATAGAAATGGCACAAAAAAATGCTTCCACCTCTTCATTATTTCTTGAGAGTGCACCTGCAACAACATTTAGCTTCCCTTTTTTGTAGATTATTTCAAAGTCATAACCTGATTTGTAAACTGATCGAATAAAGTGCTTAAGCAGTTTGATTTTCCTTTAGATTTACTGTTAACTGAAGTATGATTTAATGAAAAATGACATAAAATAGTAGCACAAATGAATTAAATAACAACAATAATCAGAGAGAAGAAGAGGCAAACAATTTGATGACAGATTTCGTCCCTCCTAAACTACATCTCTGGGTCTGCTTTTAAGTGGGCATCCATTTTTATTAGGATTGATCTTGAAGAATCTTTACACTGAAATGGAATAGAATGACTGTGCTCGCAGGCACTTCTAAACCCTGTAAATATAAATTGCGCTTCATCGCCTTTCCAACGCATGTCTCCGTGCTCAATTCCGACCACCGACGGCTGAGCAATGCTACAAACAAAATCGCCTATGTCCTTCTGAAACTGCACTCCAAATACACATCCAAGATGAGTTTTATGAAAATTTCCATGGCTTAAATAGGCTGCATCGAACCTCTGTTTACTCCATTTAGCTATTGATTGAGCACATGGTGGGATAAGTGTCTCGAATCCCTATCAATTACATAAACCTAGGGACACCTTAGTGCATAATTAAATATAAAAAACCCATATTTAGACCATATCATAAAACTGGTGGCTTATTAACCGGGCGGAGGTTTTAACTTCTTGCATGTGAATAGGCGGAATCCCGGCGGTTGCGATCACGGTAACATCTGGCAGTAACAGTCTTATCCTTAGCCGCCGCCACATTCACATAGGAAACTACCCGACGGTTCCAACGCGGTTTACCTTGGTGGTTAGCGCTGCAGTTTTATCAAAACGCTGTCAACTAAAAACTCCTCTGCGGTCTATTTTCTTTGCTCACATTTCGTTTGAAGACCTTCGACATGGTTTCATAAACCACGCGGTTATCATAACGCTGTGGTGGGTTTTATTATAAAGTTTATTTGTAACAACATTTGTTTTAATATCCCGAACCCTATGTAAAAGGTTTATAACATAGGTTTTATAATATGGTTTTTAATATATAGTTTGCACTATAGTTTTAGGACTTAGGTGTTTGTACCATAGGATTTAGACTTAGGAAAATTTGTGCTTATGGTTTTTACATAGCATTTTAGGAATAGGTCTAAGGTTTTGCACCATGCTTAGGTTTTGACACCATGGACTTTTAGGTGTAGGTTTTAGAGATAAGACTTAGGCTTAATTATTAGAGTTTTAGATCTGGGTTAGCTCTTTAACCATAGACCTTTACACTTTAAGGTATTTCACCATAATTTTAACCCATTATTTACCTTCTCATCACACACATGACGATCATGCCATGAACGTTAAACCTTTACAAACCATGAACCTGAGTCACACTGAACCATGATACTGAAGGACCTTTTCACTGGTGAATTGACGAAACTAGACATCGAACTACTGGAGTTGACTTGGACCTTTCTGCTAAACTGTAATGATCAAGATCCTCCTGGATCAATCCTCTCCACTTAAAAAGCTTTTGGACCACAAAAGCTTAATTTTAAACTAACAATAAGTGAGAATACAACTCTCTCACTTTCATCTTGACTTTGATGACATACAACCATACTTGCTCATTGACCTGAAACTGATGCTTATTATGGCGCAATTTGAACCTGTCTTGACTTAATGCTTGTCATGGTGCATAAGAATGTAAGGCTTGATTGTAAGCTTGCTGAACATAAGTTACAAATTTATCCCACATCTTAGGATGTATACTGCAGTTACCTCGAAGAATATGTATCCCGGTCCTGTTCACCATTTTCGTCTTTCCTTGAACCAAATCCATGCTGCCCCATGGCTGCAAAGGAACTAGAAGTAGCAGGTGCAAACCAATATTTCGATTGCATGGCTTGCTTGTTGAACACATTACACATCCCTTTATGTACTTCAAAATTGTTTCATATGTCATATGAGGCCAATAACAATTCCTTTGACTTTGTGTCGTAGTCTTGCTTATGCATGCAATCCGAGAAAGATAAATTTCCCGAATAACCTGCACCTTTTCTATCTGAGAATTATGAGTTAGTGATTTAAAAGTATCTTCGAAATCATTATCAGTACTATACTGTGTTAGCCAACCATAAATTTCGTTATATCAGGTGGTGGCAAAATAATGTTGGATAGCCTTCAAGAAAAAATTTCATTGCTAAAATTGCTGACGCTTAAAGTCTTTTGATAATAATCTCATCTCTTTGGATAATCATCACCCATTTTCCCTTTTGAAAGGTAATTGGCTAAAAATTCATGAGAAAGACCACGAAATTTCTTTTCTCCCCTTTTCCTTCACTCAAAAACTATTCTCCATTTCATCTCTTTTTCCCCCTTTTTTCAAAGCTCTTTTTCACCCCAAAATCCTTCCTCAGCTCCTTCTAAAATCATCTCAAAACTTCTAAATCCCACACACCTTCGGTTTGGATTGGATTTCCTTTTTTCCCCATCACATTTTTATTGGCCTTAAAAATGCACTCAAAATGTGTCAAAAAACCATATTTCCATACATGTGGGCGCTAGCACCACTTAGCCTTCAACCTTTCTCCCACATGACCCACAAGACTGCCGCCAGTTCAAGAGCACCATCGCAAAATGTGTATTTGGTGCGTCCACCGTCGCACCACACAGACCACGGTTCGAACCGATCGCGCCTGCTGTCCCCACCCTTTTCATCGCTTCTCGATCGTATCAAGAACCTTCCATTTAACTCGCTCAATCAATGAAGTCGAAGTCTACCCGCCTTTGTCTCCGCGCTCAAAAACACTGCAGATAAACCAGCCGGTATCTATCGCACCGCTTTGGGCAAGGGTGGTTTTTTCTCGATCGGCGTGATTTATTCACCGTGCTGACGGTGGACTGGCACTGCCCACAAAATCGCTATTCATTTATACAAGTTAAAAATCGGGGACATGGGACCCGACGCGACATGATGTCTATCGTTCGACCGAGGCCGCCATCGTACTCGGGTGATCGCTCTCCAAAGATGCCCGTGCGAGTAACCCGCGTACGTACGCGTGTTAAAATAATTTCCGCCGTCGATCCCATCTTGCGATTTGGTGTCTAACCATCGCTCGATTCCTCATCCGCTAGTATTTCCTTTGACCTTGTGGTTTTATTCACCATGGTTTAATTAAAATATCTGCTGACGAGTGCATTTACAAGGTTTTTACGTTCGTCTCTCTCATTGCTGACTGCCGGTCGATCTCGTCCGATGGCCCACGATCTTTCCGAACCTCGAACAGCGATTTTTCACTATTTTGTCCAAAACAAAGGTTTTTAATCATTTCTCTATTTTCGCTTGAATTTCGCTCGATCCCGACCTTCGATTCGCGCGATCGATTTACCCGACCGACCCTCTCTATTTCCTTTTAACCCTTCCTATCAATCCCAATATGCCGGGATGATGCCATCCAACTAATTACGCCCCCTACATGTCCCTACGCAACAACAAACCCATATATGCGTGATTTTTTATTATTTTTGTATCGTGGGGTGTATCCCAAGTGATTTTTTCGCTATGCCCAAGAAAATCTGCAGAGGTAAGTATTTATCCTCCCGCCTCCGATTTAGTGTAAAAGAAAACTTCTTCATAGGATCTAAATTCACGTCACCGTGTTTTTCTGAATTGATGCCATATCATCCCCCAAGTATCCCTAAACCAAATGTAAAAACACCATGAATCGACTACAAACAGAGAAGTATCGTTCGAAGATAAAATTTATCAGGACAAGAAATTGAATATCAAATTGGGGATTATGGCTAAAAATGGATTATCAAGTCGAACCACAATTAAAAAAGAAAATCATGACCGTTTATTGAAAAGAGACTCCATCACGTCCTCAAAGGCTAATTAAACTTCCGTACCGCTCAGCAGTAGCCACCTCCACAATTTCAACAACCTAAAGAAGGTCGGTTATTACCGTACCGTAGATATTAGCATCAAATACGCTTGAACAATTATTTCAACCAAAGGAACTTATCGTAGTCGCTGTGAGAAGAGCTCAAGGATGATGAGAAGCTTCAGAAGTCAACAATTCTTTCCCGTTAAAACCCACAGAATAATGTAAATGATTTTATACAAAGGACACCTATGCAGTTAAGCTCATTGAGCCTCAAAGCAAGTAGCCACGTTCGTATTAATTAGTTTTTTGAGATTTTTTTATCGTATCCTACCTCTCATTTTCTACATATACTTTTGGAAGATGAAGATGAGTGAGGGTTGGTCGATCACTAGTTGTAATATTGAAACTTTAAAATAATACATAGTCCTGGTTAAGTTGAAGAACAAATGGAAGTCTTCTAAAATGCCTTGATGACATTGTTGCATGCTTGTTCCTAGAAGGCTCTATCATTGGATCCATGAGCTATCATGGTTGTACATTTCGAATCGCGATTGTTTTTCCTATTTTTCATTCTCGTTCCATAATTTTCATTAAATAGGCTAGAAAGTTTTAGGCCAAGAAACGACTTTGAAAGTGTCCTTAGACTCGTTCATCCTTCACCTGCTTGTTGTTTTCTTTCCGTCGAAGTATTTTAGAGTTCTTAACCTTCTTTAGTCTTCATGTTGTATTTCCTCAGTACAGTTCGAATAGTTGGTTTCGCATGACGTGTTCTCTCTCGTTTGCCTCACGGGCCACTTTAAAACTCGTTATTGAAGTCTCCTCATAGTTGCCGCATATGAGTCAACTAGGTTCTGTTTCCGATCTCGTTCTTTGTCCCGATTTTCAAATGAAGCTGTCCTGTGTTGTCTTTGTAGTCGTAATCACAGACGTTAGGTGTTCGTTATTCTATGACCACGCTATCATGAATATTTTATGTTTTTGTCATTTTGAAATAAAATCTTTATAAAATAGGTGTTCTTAATCTTAGATTTCTGCCTTTAAAAGTTGTTGTTTTTAAATCATTCGTTTGCTTAAAGGTGTGATTTGCAGTGATTCGTTGTTAGCTCCGTTTCATCAAAAATCTTCTTTATTGTTCAAATTGTGCTTTCTTCAAATTTCATTTGTTTGAGAATTAAAATTCTTTTTCAAATCATTGATGTCCATCTTATTCCAAAAAACCAAAGGATCCGTGGCCAAGTTAGATTTTTCCTTCTAATATCCCATATCTATTGATGAGTATGTTATGACTCTTTTTTTGACTCTATTGCTCAATGAACCGTATGTTTCTCCATTTCTATATATCTTTCCCAGATATTTTTAAGTGTTCTCGCTTGTATCAATTCAACCAAAAACAATAAAACAAACAAACAAACACCGTACTTAATAACTAGTTCAAAACCAATACTCAAAGCACACAAGATAAACCTTTCTTTAAAAACATTTGAGATCTCCTCTATGAGAATAGAGGAATAGATCTCGAACCTCTAAAGATTTGTTCTGATGTTGTTGTCTTTGATTTCCAC
This sequence comes from Pinus albicaulis, assembly GCA_034641835.2. Lineage (NCBI taxonomy): Eukaryota > Viridiplantae > Streptophyta > Pinopsida > Pinales > Pinaceae > Pinus > Pinus albicaulis. The sequence continues at coordinate 138,682 of JAXQQM020082780.1, forward strand.
AAATCATCAAAACACTGGACACCAACACAAATGGCGTACTGGGCTGGGACCTTTGTTAAAATCTTTAAAGTTAAACACTTCATCGTTTGTAACATATGAATTTTTCTTTCACACTACCAAGCACATTTCGTAATCATGACAGGGACTTTTTGGAATCGTTGACAAACTAAGAATTCCTAGGATTTTACTTAACCTTATCAAACCTTAGCCTCAAATATTGCTTACAAGATGAACTCGTATGCTGACACCCTAAATTAAGTGTTAAATCAGATTTAGGACACCCTGTTAATTTACAAGATCGAGAAACTTCCGTAAAACCTGCAAATATTTCAGCTTACCATAAATAAATTGTAGGACTATAAAACCTTTACCTCCAAAAGAGCCAAAATTTCCACCGTGACCCACAAAATGTATTTTAGACCTATCAGAAGATCTAATATTTAAAACATTACACAAAATCAAATAGAAGGTTTACATTAAAGTTTTTTCCTTTAAAAATATCAAATAGCTTTCAAAAGACTTTGTCATACTTGGTCAACACTTTTTAGCTAAAGTTCAAAAACACATCATAGTGGCTCTTAGCATCTACTAGAGCCTTTCCCCGACCCAAACCGCCTAAATAGTTGATAACCCGAAAGTATACTTAGAGCTCTTGCAATTAAATTTTCAATTGTTTTCGATCACCCTTGGAGAGCTAATTCACTTCCCAAAAATCTTGGCAACACACCAATCATAACAACTTAAGAAATCATTTTAGAACTAGGCCCTTGACGCATACAATTTAGACAGACTTTGGAGTCTTTACCATCTCTCACAACAAAGTGAACATTCCGCAGTAGAGAAACCACACCCCATTTACATTTCCTTCTAAATTTAGTGTGTCTCTCACCCAAGATCATCTCAACAATCTATTCATCCAAATATCCACTATTCAAATCATCATCACAAACCTTTACCTCTGCAAACCACTCTCAGAATTATTTCCAACTATAAACATGGTATGCCCTATTAGTGTTACCACAACCTCTCGCTTCCCCTACCAAATCATTACCACCAAAATTTCACCACCGGAAAAGAATCTACAACAACATCATGTAGATAGGATGAAGATGCATTTGATTACATGGAGATAGAAGAAGAAATCGTGAAGATGAGGATCTTTTCAAAGTTTAGAGAGATGTAAAGAAATGGTTTAAAAACTTACCTCGCAATGCGCATAAATGATCTCTCGCTCACATCAAACATTCGTCAACAAATGGGAACTCAAAGAATCTCTCTAAATACTATGAATATATGCCCTCAAGAGAAATCGTCAAGGAGAGTGTTCCGATCACCCACTAGGTTTGTTAGCATTTATAATTCTCTTCCAATTACATGAAACCTCATCAAGGCATGGCCTTAGTAAGATATCTCAGTGCCTTCAGAGGCCGACATAGATGTATCGCTAAGGAGAGATTATCAGTCCTTAGAAGACACAAGAAGGAGCTGACAAAGGAATCAAACATTATTGAGAAGAGAAATAGGTTAAGAGTTAAAGTGAAGAGGCAACTTATAAAGACGACATACCACACCTCAACTTCTACAAAATGAGCAACCTAGTGAAGGTGATGGAGAGATGTTGAAAAGATGAACTTAAATGATAGAGTGCTACCAAGAGAACCTCAAAATAACCAAAAAGAAACAGAACAAGAATTATAGAATATATAAATAACCAAGACAAGAAAGAAAGTTAGCAAACATATTAGACCTCCTTTCAACAGAACTATGTAGATCAATATGAGGAAGATAGGAGTTGTTGAAGAGTCTCATGTAAACTTGATTGGATCAAAGGGGGATGATGGTTTCTCACCGAGAAGAACAAGCTTTTTTATGACCACACAAACACCTATGAAGACTCGATAACTATAGATTGAAGCCAAAATGCAATCATGGAGGCACACAAAAAAGACATCTTAGGATATATGAAATTACAGATAATTCCAAGGATACAAATACTCAACATCGCTATCAAGAAAAACACAGAACTTCAAATTTCAAAGGACAAATAAGAGAAAACTAACATTTTGGCCAAGAAACTCGTACTTAAACAAAGAAAAAGTGTCCACCAAATGTTGAACAGAATACCTTTAGCACGTCAACTAGTGGTCCAAATGTTCATATCCCAATTATCACTCAAACAAGGTTCAAGAAATCAAAATGCTTTGAAAAGAATCTAATTGAAAAATAGATGTAAATACGAACAAGTCAATTGTTCCTTTCATCCTTAAGGGAGAGATTGCTAAGATAAAAATGCTACCATCTCTATCGAATCGTAACCCAAGAGGTCTACAAAACCAAGTTTTGAAAGCTTTGAACATGTGAGGTGATACCTATTAATTTTAAACTGGGACAGACAGACAAACTCCGAGTTGTTGTTTCGTTCCGTGTTGAAGGAAAATACCAAGCGGTTTCCTCCTTTCTATGTTAGTTTGAACACACATGAGAAAATTTTACACAATGACATGTTAGACTCAATAGCTTCCTACACAATTTAATTCCCAAGGTAGTGATGGAAAGCTTAGGCTTAGAATTACTAAACCACACAAAGACTTAGGGACCTTCGACCTTGTTGTTAGCCAAATGTTTGGGTTTAATCAAAGATTTGTGTGTAAACTTATCCCAAATCCTGCTAAGAGTTTAGTCATGACATAGTTGTAGTTGACATTCCCCTACATGATACATGCTCATCAAGATCTCTGGGAGCCAAACTCAGTGTGAAGCCTTCAAATGAAAAGTCTTATGCCACCATTCCCATTTTTAATCAAAACAGAAGACTATACAGTAAATCCTACATGAATATGGCAGAGAAATATAGACAAACCAAAAACTTCCAATCTATTCTATTCAATCAAGTTTAGACTTTTATCTTATGTAATGGAAGATGAAATCACTCAACAAGACAAGGAAAACATGGACTCCAACTGGGCCTCATCAGAATAATCAAATATTCCTTCAATCAAATTCAAAACATTGAAAACTTATTAACAAGAGAATGAAAACAAGGATGACATTTTTGAAAATAGGCTTGATGGATCTTTGTAATAAACAGGCAGGAGTGTGTGGATTCAAAATACAAACAGTAGTTTTTCATACAAATTGCTTTTCCATGCACTAACAATGTTGCTTAGCATGGTTACTCCTCCCATTAGCAATCGCTAAACAACAGAAGTTTGCAGGATATCAATCTCTGTGAGATTCTAAACTTATCATAAAAAATCAAAGGAGAATACCAAACTAAAAATCTGCTGGCTTAGGGAATATCGAAAATATTCTTTGATCTATTGAAAACTTTTGAAAGTATGAACTTTAGCTATTCTACAGGAACCCCAATCATCTAGCAATGAACTCATCATCACAATACTTTAGACATCAAATAAATGAACAACTCAATGTATAAAATATAGGTCACTGTGGTTCTATAACAAAGATAAATCGCAAGTAACATTCCTATTAAACATAGATGAGCTGAAATCGTAAAATGATTTAAGATACCAATATCAAACTACCTATAAAGAAAATTTTCGTAGGCTTCAACAAATCCTGCTGAAATGACATTTACCATATAAATTATTATGTGAAAATCCTTTGAAGCATAGATAATTTGAAATGGGCATCAAGAAGACCTGGAAGTTTTACAATGCAAAATGATAAATTTCCTCAAGAGGTATAGCACCCTTAGAACACATTTTTTATTTAACTAAGTAGCCAAAGAAATTAGAATAGAGCCTGTGGAACAAATACAGAAGAGCATAACATAGGCATTTACAATTTAAGATGATCAAGTTGTTCAACACTTTCCCAAAATTGGTTAAAATCGCAGACATAGAGTCGTTCAAAGAAGTTTAAAGATGTTTTTTTCTGGGGGATAAAGACTTAAAATCATATGATACTGTGATTGTCCAAAGATAAAACTCCTTTGAAAGAAAATCAAAAGTTTTTCAACAAAAACCAAGGAGAATAAATCCTTCTTACTACCTCTAGTTAAGGCAATTGGAAAATGCATGATGTCGAATCATAGTACCCAGTTGGGATTTTCTGGGGAGGTGGGTATCAAAATTAGTTTTCGTTAGAAAGAAAATAGGGGAAATCAAGCCAGATGACTTCAGAAATTTAAATAGAGCCTCTTTAAAGGACAATCACTCTTTCTCAAGATGGACCATAATTCAAAGGGTAGTTGGGGTCAAGAAGGATATCCCTCTTAGATGGGTTCTCGTTACAACTGTGTTAGTGCTCCCAAGTGACCAAATCAAAACGTTTACCACACCTTGGGGCACCTTTATGTATGTCAAAATGCCTTTCGGATTATCGAATGCAGGGCCACCTTACAAAGGGGTACCAGTAGCCCTTTCTCAAGATATTAAGCATTTCCATAATCATTTACTCGATGACATAAATCAAGTTTCTCAAAACGATGAAGAAATATTTGATTCACCGTAAGATTTTTTGAGAAGTGTAGGAAATTTGGCTTATCATTGAACTTAGAAGACACTTCTTGGTCTCCAAGAAGGTAAACTGGCTACAGGTAATTTCGTGATGAGGGAAATCAAAATAGACCCTACAAGGATAGATGGCATACGTATCAAATGCATCCAAGGAGCTCTAAGAATTGCAATCTTCTTCATCTAAAGATTAATTTTCTAAGGAGGTTTATTCCTAATCTTACGCAGCTATTAAAACATTAAAAACATGCTTACTAAAGATGTAGTGTAAATGGACTTTAATAGCCAAACAATCATTTGAACTGTCAAACAATTTAATCAAACACTTCATTCCGATTGGTCCGTATTTCACCAAATGCTTCTATATCTTTTCTTTTGTATCCGTAGCATAATAACAGTCACAGTATTTAATTCAAAAGAATGATTCAGGCAAGAACAACCAATCATTTTTTAGTAGGGGCCTTAAGAGATGCTCCTTCAAATATAACACTGCGGAGAAGCAAGCCTTAGTATTAGTGAAAGCATTAAAAGACTTCGTTAAAGTTCAGGTATTTTGTTAATTTTCACATAATTGCTTTTGTTCTGCTACATCGTTGTCGATGACATTCTAAGTCAAGACCCCGACAAGAAAGGGGAAATGGATTGCAACTATTCTTGAATAAGGGGATTCTAGAAATCAAAGCTCACCAAACTAGTTAAAGGGTAAGTTAGATTATGTAAAATTATGGCCGTAGTTCAATCTTCAAGCACTAGACATAAATATGGTAGATGTGTTGGAAGAAATAGAAGAATCATGGCATCGTTTTTATTGAAGAATATTTCCTAATTCTCCTTGGTATGTCGACATTATTTATGCCTTTACATTTAAATTCCCTCCTTCTTTGTCCAAAACCGTAGCCAGATTTCTTTTTTTTGAAACAAAAAGTTTTGAGTTTTTGCATTTTAGATGGGGTATTATATTGGAAAATTTATTGGAATTTTCAATAAATGTTTACTTGAAGATGATGTAGAAAATTACATGAATCAGATGATGGAGAATGTGGAGGACACTTAATGAAGGCTGGCGAAAGAACAAAATTTCATCCTGTTATTATTGGCCTACCTTTTCCCGTACACCTGTAATTGTCATGTCTTTGCCATAAGTGTCAAATATTTAACAAAAGAAAACTCCTTCTTACCCTTACATCCCATCGTAGTTGAGGCACTTTTTCAACAATGGGGTTTAGACTTCATCAGAAATTCACCCATCCTCCTCACCAATATAAGTGGATCCTCGCTGTACCACCGACTTTACCAAGTGGATAGTAGCTATACCCTCTGAAATGTTAATGACTGTCATTATTAAGTTCCTAGAAAAAAATATCCTATCCGTATTTGGTTGTCCCAAAGTCATAACAAAATGCCGTCGCTTTAAATCTAAAAAATATGGTTGATCACATAAATACCACACAACCTTGGGCCATTCCACTTTTTTACTACTCCAAGGAAATGGGATTATCTCGAGTCTTCCAACAAGAGCTCTATCAATATCATTAGAAATCGTTGGAACAGAATCAAAAATCATGGCACAAAGAAGTCAGTTCATGCCTTGTGGCCGACAGGGTTAACTCACAAAGAAATCGTTAAACATGTCCTCTATCAGCTAGTCTATGGTATGGATGCGCTTTTTCCCCATCTGCCTGGGAGTTCCACCATGAAACTCCTTCATACATTGAAGAGAATGACATGGTGTTATGAAGAACCAACCAAACAATCCATTTACAAGAGTACTGTGAGAAGAAGTTTATGAGGTGGAGAACACAACAGTCCAAGAAAATATGAAGAAGCTATTTGATAAGAAGACCAAGGCAGACAATTTCAAGTTGGAAATGTTGTTCTTTAAATGGGATTCAAGGAGAGAAGAGAGAAGGAAAACATGGTAAAGTTTCGACAACTTGTGAAAGGTCCACATATTATTCATGCCGAGAGGGGTCACAATGCATTTTTTCTCGACGAATTGAATGAAAAGAAGATCCGTATGAGTACAACTCACGCTGAAAATGTCAAGCATTACTTTCCAAGAATCACAAGTTTTAAAGAAGTTTCTGTTTTTACTACTGTAAATATCATAGCCCTTAACATTGCATTCAAAGTTATGAAAAATAAAAAAAATACAAAAAAACAAAGAAAAGAAAAGAAAAGAGGGCAGAGCCAGAAACAAGAAAGCGATAGCCCCATACCAAAAAGAGAACAAATCAGGGCAAAGCTTCAAATGCCACTCCTAAAACACTTCTAGTTAGTCGAACAGCTTCTAATCTTGCTAATTAGCTTAAATTTTCTGTCATAGGATAGTGAATTCTACTTTTCCAATTGTTTAATTGGTTTATCAAAGGTTCAAATATGCTCAAAATCTTAACCCAAATATTCCAAGTAGAAGAGAGCACCAACTGCTTCAAACCTTTATCAAACAAAGGTAAACTGCCCTAATTAGCTCAAACTAAACCAGTGATACAAAATGTACCAAATAAATTAAAAACAGAGGCTGTAAAAAGAGGAAGGAAATGCTTTGAAAAAATGATCTTAAGTCATTTTTTTTTTTAATTTTGTGCAAAATAATGTCTATGTGGAGTTTTTCTTATACATAGATCAAAGACTAAGTCAAATAGCTTAATCTTGACTTGAATTAAAAAATAATAATAATAATAATAATAATAATAAATAACAATTGTAGAATTTAGAGAATAAAAGTCTGTTGGACAGCTTTAATCCCGTCAGTACGCAGATTAGGTAGAGAATCATATGGACTCAATCGCTTAAATCGATTCCATGGAGAAATAAGGAGTATAAGTAGATTAGTTTTCTCGCTTTTCAAAAGAACAAATGTTGAGAAAGAGTTTGCCAATCCACGGCACTCTAAAGAAGAAAATGTTAGATCAATAGATTGGGTAGGTAGACAAAAGTTGTATTGATGAATTTACATTGTCAAATCCATGAATGCTAATATGTTTCCGAAACAAAAGAATATCATCCACATGAATGAAACCCAATGGATGAGGTGCAATTGATTAGCCTCCCAGAATGCAAGTTCCAAATTCTTGATGCCTTCAAAAAGGCACCATCCCCAAGTGGAGCCAACGTTAGCCAACCACAAATTTCGTCATACTGTGGTGGCTAAATAATGTTGGATAGCTTTCCTTCAAGAAACAATTTCATAAAATTGCTGATGCTTAAAGCTCCTTGATAATATCCTATCCTTTGGATAATCGTCATCACTTTTCCTTTGAACTCGTGTGTAAAATTGCTAAAAATTCCATGAGAAAGACCGCAAAATCCTCTTTTCTCTCTTCCTTCACCTTTAAACTATTTCTCCATTTCATCTCTTTTTTCCTTTTTCAAAGCCTCCTTTCACCCCAAAATCTCCTTCCTTAAACTTCTTCTAAAATCATCCCAAAATCCTCTGTAATCCTACACACACCGAAGCTTCTAGATTGATTTCCCCTTTTTTCCCTATCACATTCCTTTCTGGCTTAAAATGCACTAAAAATGGGCCAAAAAACCACATTTCCATATATGTGGGTTAGCACCTTCGGCCCTAGCTCCTCCCTCAACCTTTTCTCCCACATGACCCAAATAAGACCGGCGCTAGCCCGAAGAGCGCCATCACAAATGTGTACTCCAGTGTCCACCGCCCACCCACATGTATTCGACGGTCTTCGCAATCCCATCGCACCCATGGTCCCCACCCCTTTTCACCGCCCTCTCCATCATATCGCAACCGTCTATTTAACCCGCCGAGTCAATTCGCTTGCCCTCACCGTGGTCCTCTCACGCTAAAACACCGTGTATAAACTGCTTCTCATCGCGTCGATTCCATTCATCAAGCGATTTATTATTCGGGTAATCGTCGAGCAAAACTATCGTTCATCGTATGCGAAACGTGACCCAATGCGATATTGACTTCCACCGTCCGATTCGAGGCCGCCTACCTGACGATGATCGCTTCCCACATGCCCGTGCGATAACTTAGGCACGGCGTCGTGTTAGCATTTCCGCCGTCAATCCGATCTCGTATCGACAGCCTGCACCATCGCCCATTCCTCGGCCCGACGCATTTGGTCTCGTGTTTTATTCATCATGGTTTAATTAAAGACGGATGACCCTGCCGTATTTTTACAAGGTTTTTTGCTATCGTTTCTCGCTATTGACCGTCGTCGACCTCATCCGACGGCCCTCGATTGTCCCGAACTCAAACATGATTTTCGAATTATTTTTTGTCTAAAACAAAGGTTTTTAACCATTTTCCGTTTTCTTGACTTTCGCTTCCGGAGCCTGGGATTAAGCGTGAGCCACCGCGCGATCGCACGGCTCCAATTTAATTCTCCTCCTTTTAAGTCCTTCCGAACACCCACCATTGATGATGCTATCCACCCATCATGCCCTCATGTCCCCCAGCAGAAACCTACATATGCATGATTTTTTAATATTTTTTTGTATTGTGTGGTTCCATGATTTTTTCACCATGCTCAAGAATTCGTAGTGCGGGTGACGATCCTCCCGCCTCCGATTCAAAGAAAAAGAAAATCCTTCGCAGATCTAAAATTCACATTTCATTTGCAGCTGTGTATTGATGCTATATCATCCCCGTGCTACCCCCCGACAATTAAAGCGAAAACACCACAGAATCGACCATGTCGTAGAAGTATCACCAAGACAAAATTTAATGTGACGAAATTGAAGACAACATTTATGGGGATTAAGTACTAAAAAATGGATTATCATAAGCCTAAACCAAAATTAAAAAGAAAATCGTCATGACCGTTTTTATTGAAAAATATACTCCACCCACACCTCAAAATAATTAAAATCTCCACCACTTGAGAGTTCACCCATGTTCTTCAAAGCAATCAAAGAAGATCAAAGTAGCCGTACTAGGAGATATTTAAAAGTATCAACACAACCCAATAAATATTTCAACCAAAGGAATCAACAGAAGTCACAAGAGAAGTTATTTAAAGGATGATGAGAAGCTCAAAAGTCAACAAATTCTTTCCCCCGTAATAAAACCTGGTTGAATAATGTAAATGATTTTACATGAGGACACCCATGTAAGTTGTTTACTGAGCCTCTGTGTCAAGAAAGCTGTTTTAAGTCCGTATTAATTAGTTTTGAGATATTTTATCGCATCTCTACCTCTATTTTCAGTATATACTGTGTTGTGTTGGTTGAGTGAGTGTCATTGATCATTGAAGTGGGGAATATTGAATTTTTTAAAGAATACAGAAAAGTTTGTTGAAGTGAAGAACAAACAAGTCTTTGAAGCCTCCTTGATGATATTGTTGCATGCTTGTTCCCCGAGAAGGCTCTATCATTGATCCATGAGCTATTAAGCTCAGAAGTATTCCGAATCGTTTAATGTTTTCTCCCTTGCTTACCTTGTCTACAATTTTCACTATAGTAGGTTGAAAGTTTTAGGCTAATAAATGACTCGGAATACCTTAGACTGCTTCATCCTTCAACGTTTACATGTTTTCTTCTATCAAGTATTTAGAGTTTTTAACCTCTCTTTAGTCTTTCATGTTTGTGTATTTCTTAATAGTTCGAATATTTCAGTTTCGTACAGATTATGTCCTCTCGCTTGTTTGCTCTACCTTTAAAATCGTTATTGAAGTCTCCTTGTAGTTTTTCGCTAGCCATTTAAGGAGGTCTGCTCGATCTTTCCTTTGTCCTTCATTAAAATGTTTGTCTCCGTGTTTACTTGTGTCATGTTCGTATGTGTTAGGTGTTCCCTCTTCTATGATCGCAATTATCATGAATATTTTATGTTTTCTAAGTCATTTGAAATAAAATCTTTGAGGAAATAGGGTGTTCCTCTTAATCTTAGATTTCATTTTTAAAAGTTGTTTTGAACTTATTGTTTAAAGGTGATTTCAGAACATCTTATGTTAGTTCTGTTCATCAAAAATCTCTTTATTGTTCAAATTGTGCTTTCAAATTCCTTTGTTTGAGAATTAAACTTCTTTTCAAATTTATTGATGTCCATTCTATTCCAAACCAAAGGATCTCGTGGTTGCTTAGATTTTCCCTTTGACATCTCTAATATCCATTGATGAGTATGTTATGACCTCTTTTTTGACTCCATTTCTTAATGAACCGTATGTTTCTCCATTCTATATATCTTTCCTAGATTTTATGTTCTCATTTATCAATTCAACCAAACAAACAAAAAACACCCGCACTTAATAACTAGTCTAAAACCAATACTCAAAGCAGCACAAGATAAACCTTTTGCAAACAAACATTTGAGAGATCCCTCTCTGAAAATAAGAGGATTAGATCCTGGAACTATAAAGATTGGTTCTGATGTTGCCTTGTCTTTTGATTTGCCAAACTATCAAAACACGGGACACCAACATACTGTTCTACATAAAATTTATAAACCAATGAACTTTTATGCATTACTACTGAAGCATTCAAAGACAACATATCAACTACTTTACTTGTTACATCTTCCCTGTCTTTAATTACTAAGTGATTTTGTTGAAGAAATCCCATCCAACTATAGTGATATTGTTGCATCTTAGTATATGACTGAAAGTATTGAAGCAGCTGATAATCTATGTGAATCATTGTTTCCATTGCATAACCTTTAACATCTGTTTTAACTTCATATGGTTGTTGATGATTTATCAATGCTGTAAAATTTTTCTGCTTAATTGAATCAACTTTAACATCGACACTTATTTCCCATGCCCTATTTTGCTTATGAGCCAAAATTATGGGTGAACTCTATGGAGATGATCTAAGTCGCATTAATTCTTTTCCAACCTTACCTGGAATTTGTTGCTTTATTTCTTTATGCTCTATAACTGACTTGTGATACATTTCATTATTAGAGGCATCAAACATCAACTGCATCTCATGTGATATTTCCTTTTTATGAAGTAGATGTTTTGGTTCTTTAACTAGATCCTAAAATGAATCTACCTTTTTAACCAAATTTCCTTCATACTGAATTTCACAACCTGAACAAGTATCAATAAGATCCTTATGTTGCTCTTTTATCTACATGAGTATGTATCTCCTACTTGAACTTATTACGCGCTTCATCTGATTAGCATTAATTAAATTCAAGTGATCTTTGTTTTTATGTGCCCGAACGATGTACTTAATCCCATCTTTCCTGAGATGATACACATGCTCTTTTCTATAAAATACTGCATCACGGTCATAGAGATAAGGGCTACCTAAGACAATTCCACAAATGTCTAATGGTATCACATCTAGCTCCACTTCATCGACATAGTTAGCTGTGATTGCAAATTTTAACCGACACTGTTTGGTAACATGAATTTGAATTTGTTACTTTAACAACCCTAAAGGATATGACTTTGGATGATTATGTGTTTTCAAACACAATTGTTTAACCAATGACTCAGAAATCAAATTTGCATGTGATCATGTATCGAACAATGTATCTATCTTAGTATGCTTTGAAGTTACCCTTATATGAAATAACCTGATTCTTTTATCTTCATTCTATTGTTTGATGTTTGAAGAAGTAGAAATACTAGCATCAGAAATTTTACCTGTTGTAACCATAGTAGTGATTTTACCTTCATCACCTGAATCGGATCCCAAGTCCAAGACTTGTTGGATTGTTGTTTCCGCCTTCTTTGATTGAAACTTCTTCGTCTTCAGTTCCGGATGAAGTTTCCAACACATAGCTTCATCATGGCCGATCCTTTGGCAATGTGTACACGTAGGTCTATCTTCTTCCTTCTGAGCTGTGGCAGTCTTCTATCCCTTTGACTTGCCCTTATTTTTGTTGTCTTCAGTTTCCATCTGCTTGGATGTCTTTGGTGTAAACTTGAATGGTCTACCACCTGATTCGACATGAATTGCTTGAACACAAACTTCATCAAAATCATTAGGATTGAACATTAATAATGTATGCTGCAAATATGAATGCAAACTGCCAATATAATTCAACAAAGTTTCTTTTGTGTCCAAAGAAATACCCAGTGCTAATGCTTTCTTTCTGAATTCTTGTGTGATCTCTTGAACACTCTATCCCTTACCTTGTCGAAAGCGCTCCCAATCAATTACAGCTTGTTGTGTGTGACCCAACGGATAGAATTGTTTCTTTAGAGCTTTAATAAACTTAGTCCATGAGGTGATAAATTTTACTTTACGATTTAAATCTATCTGTGTCTTAATTTTCCACCAGATCAAAGCAGTACCCCCCATTCTAAGAGTAGCTAATTGGATCTTTGTCTTACCATCAGTAATATCTTGAATATGACAATAGACTTCTAATTGTTTTACCGAATTATCTAGTTTCTCAGGGTTTATTTCACCATCATACACAGGTATTTAGAACTTAACATCAAGTTTCAAAAGTGGATTCTTATGTTTCTTTTCTTTTTCTGATTCAGAATTAGAAGTAGAAGAGGAATAAGAAGATGATGGAGATGATGGAGGAGAAAGAGATTTATCTACCTTGCCTTTACCCTTTTCCTTCTTTGATGCCTTCGACGATGAGGCTGAATCCCTCATCTTCTTGTCTTCATATAATTCTTCCAACATTTGCTGCATGTTTAGAAACATCTGTTGGATTTGATTCTCATCCATGGGTTTCTTTTAAGTAGCTTCAGGAGTCTAGTCAACGGTCTCAGTCCTTGTCGTCGTTGATTGATGATCGACTTTACGCTTTCCGATCTCTGGATCGAATTACTCAAGCTCGCCTTTTCCACATTGCAATCCCATCCTGGTTAACATCCACTGACAAACAAACTACAAGCACAACCTGCTTTGATACCAAAATGATCTGTAAATTGATCAAATAAAGTGCTTAAGAAGTTTGATTAGTTTGTCCTTTAGATTGACTGTTAACTGAAGTATGATTTAATGAAAAATGACATAAACCAGCAACATAAATGAATTAAATAATAGCAATAATCAGAGAGAAGAAGAGGTAAACAATTTGATGATGGAGTTCGTCCCTCATGGACTACATCTCTGGATTCGCTTTTAAGTGGGCGTCTGTTTTTATTAGGATTGATCTTGAAGAATATTTACACTGGAATGGAACATAATGAATATGCTCACAGGCACTTTTGAACCCTATAAACAGAAAGTACTCTTCCTCACCTTTCCGACGCCTATCTTCGTGCTCAATTCTGACCACCGACGGCTGAGAAATGCTGCAAACAAAATTTCCTATGTCCTTCTGAAACTGCACTCCAAATACACTCTATGTCTTCACAATAATCCAAGATGAACTTTATGAAAATTTCCATGGCTTAAATAGGCTGCATCGAACCTCTGTTTACTCCATTTAGCAATTGGTTGAGCACATGGTGGGATAAGTGTCTTGAATCCCTATCAATTACATAAACCTAGGGACACCTTAGTGCATAATTAAATATAAAAACCCATATTTAGACCATATCATAAAACTGGTGGCTTATTAACCGGGTGGAGGTTTTAACTTCCCGCATGTGAACAGGCGGAATCCTGGCAGTTGCATTCACGGTAACATCTGGCGGCAACATTCTTATCCTTAGCCGTCGCCACGTTCACATAGGAAACTACCTGACGGTTCCGACGTGGTTTACCTTGGTGGTTAGCGCTGCGGTTTTATCAAAACGGTGTCAACTAACAACTCCGCCGCGGTCTATTTTCTCTGCTCACATCCCGTTTGAAGACCTTCGACATGGTTTAATAAACCACGTGGTTATCATAATATTGTGGTGTGTTTTATTATAAATTTTATTTGTAACAACATTTGTTTTAATATCCCGAACCCTATGTAAAAGGTTTATAACGTAGGTTTTATAATATGGGTTTTAATATATAGTTTGCGCTATAGTTTTAGGACTTAGGTGTTTGTACCATAGGATTTAGACTTAGGAAAATTTGTGCTTATGGTTTTTACATAGCATTTTAGGAATAGGTCTAAGGTTTTGCACCATGCTTAGGTTTTGACACCATAGAATTTTAGGTGTAGGTTTTAGAGATATGACTTAGGCTTAATTATTAGGGTTTTAGATCTGGGTTAGCTCTTTAACCATAAACCTTTACACTTTAAGGTATTTCACCATAATTTTAACCCATTATTTACCTTCTCATCACACACATGATGATCATGCCATGAACCTTAAACCTTTACAAACCATGAACTTGAGATTGAACCATGATACTAAAGAACATTTTCATTGGTGAATTGACGAAACTGGACATCGAACTACTAGAGTTGACTTGGACCTTTCTGTTGAAATGTAATGATCAAGATCCTCCTGGATCATAACCCAACATATTTGTGACCCATTTTTGCTGCTCTTCTGAAGATAATCTTTGTTCCAAAAAGTGTTTAAGACTATCATGATCAGTTTTTACCTTGAAGTGTCTTCCCATTAGGTAAGGTCGCCATTTCTTTAGTACATGCAGTATTGCTAAAATTTCCTTCTCATAAATAGCTTTCTATAAATAATTTCCTTTGATTGGACGACTTTCAAAAGAAATGGGTCTTCCTTCTTGCATTAAGACATTACCAATTCCATTTCCTGAGGCATCACATTCCACAATAAAGGTTTTTGTGAAGTTTGGCATAGCTAAGACCGGTGCTAGGCACATTGCCTCTTTAAGATGTTCAAAGGCCTTAGTTGCTTCAGGAGTCCATGAAAATGCATCTTTCTTCAATAATGTTGTTAGAGGTGTTGCTATTCTCCCATAATTATTAACAAAATTGTGATAATACCTTGTTAACCCGAGAAATTCTCGCAACTGCTTTATGGTTGTGGGGACTTTCCATTCCTTAATGGCTTTAATTTTGTTAGGGTCTACCTTAACACCCTCGTGAGATAGAATATGACCCAGATATTCCACCTCTTGTACTCCAAAGGAACATTTGGATTTTGCATATAATTGTTTCTCCTGCAATAGTTTGAGCACCCTGTCAACATGTTGAGCATGATCCTTCCAAGACCTACTGTAGATTAGTATATCATCAAAAAATACTAGCACAAATTTTCTAACGAAGGGTTTGAAAATGGAATTCATGAACCCTTGAAATGTAGAAGGTGCATTGGTAAGGCCAAAAGGCATGACCAAAAATTCGTAATGACCCTCATGAGTTCGAAATGTTGTTTTCAGAATATCTTCAGTCTTCATTCTAATTTGATGATACCTTGAATGAAGATCCAACTTGGTAAAATAAATTTCTCCATGTAATTCATCCCATAATTCATCAATCACAAGAATGGGAAATTTATCTTTAATGGTGAGCTTATTGAGCTCCCTATAATCTGGACACATGCGCCATGATCCATCCTTCTTGTGCACCAATACTACTGCAGCAGAGAAAGAACTTTGACTAGGTTGATTTATACCAACCTCTAACATTTCTGAAATCATACGTTCAATTTTTCTCTTTTGGACATAAGCAGAGAAAGAACTTTGACTAGGTTGATTTATACCAACCTCTAACATTTCTGAAATCATACGTTCAATTTTTCTCTTTTGGACATAAGGATATCTATAAGGCCTGATGTTTGGAGTGTTACACAGCATTTTTTCACTGTACCTACAATCCCCAACTCACACATTGGAGGGTCATTTCTGTGACCAATGCATAGTGTCATGCTTTGCAAATTACATCCTTGCATCCCTTTTGATGAAGGCAACATTATTCTTGCTGGCATTTCCCTAAGAAGAGCTGTGGAAATCCCTATTTTTGCCTTGGCGCGAGTAGCCCTTTATCTCCTCGCGCCGACCTGGGAATTTTACACTAAGCCTGCGCCACTTGGCGCTTTGTCCTAGTGTGATGCCCGTGCCAAGCTATTTATGAATTTAAAAAAAATAAATAGAGGTGGAGGTTCCATTCCAACCACCTTGGGGATGAGTCATTGGGAGTGGTTGAACTGAAACAACCATAGGCCTCCTCCTTTAGCTAGTAGTTTCCACCTCCCTTGGAACACTCCTAAAGGATAGGTCTCCATTCCACATTTGTAGGGATCCTAACCTCCTCCTTTGCCTCTATATAAACAAGCCTTCTCTCTTTATGAAAACTAGCTGAACTAGCTGTAGCTGGAGCTGAATAGTTGAACGAGATGAAGCAGACTAGCTGAAGCTGAACAAAGAGAATTATACAGCTGAACTAGTTGTAGATGAAGTGTTGAACTTGAGATACTAAGATATAGTTGAATAACCGAGTTATGAGAAGGTAGAACAAGGAGAAATCCATCGAGAGGTCCCTTATCCCGTTCGAATTTCCCGACGAGCTTTGAGACGTGCTTCACCCGAGCCCCGCTGGAGGAGACCACAACATCAGAGCATGGTTGTATCTATTCTTTTTACCTTTTAATATAAGTGACTATTGTCTATTTCCCTTCTTGTGTTTTATCTTTATCGAATGCAATATGCTAATATTCTCTAACTAATTAGTATATTTTGGATGAAATTAGTATGTGGGATATGGTTGTCATTTTCTGATCTTTGTACAGGTGTCCAAGTGCGATAAGTGAAGGGATTGTGACTTGCCGGATCGGGAGCGAGCAGTTCTCATCACCACTACGATTGCCGACAACAGCATTGGACCATAGGTAGGCTATCTTATTGCATCCTTTTTCATTCAAATATCTAGTAACCTACACCTTAGCATGATTCCTTATTACTAGACCCACCCTAGGGCTACAGGGATCGTCTCTGTCCGTAGAGAGGATTTACCTACATAATAAATTGGCAACCATACTGGGGATCAATGTGAGTTTGTCTTTGATCTTGTTGGGTATTTTTTGGGTTTTTGGTCTTTTTTTTAACCTTTTTGGTTGTTTAACTGTGATTCAAACCCTTGTTCAGCCCCAGAGTGTCAAGATTGACCTCTGCTCTGTTGAGTTTTTCCCTTTTTCATTAGTTAACTAGCTTGGCGTGGTTTTCCCTTGAATAGTCGCGCCGATTGGCGCATGTTGCTTTTGTATCACTCGCGCCATCGCCTGTTTGGTGCTGAATATCGCCTCACAGTCACGCTGACCCTTGTGAGTTTTTGGGTGAGAGATTTGCATGAGTTTTTGGTTGATTGTTCTTTTTTCTGGGTTATTCTTGAGAGTAATTGAAGTGTTTTGGACTGTCTTTGATTGCTGGAAGCTCATTTTCATCAGTTGTTTGTCCATTTATTATCAGTGTGACTTGAGGTCTTAGGGTTTCTGAGTGCCTTGGTGTACTATGCCTTCTGTTTGGAGATCAAGTTTCTTGATAGTTGTCGAATTCGTTCCCTGTTTAATTTCTCTTTATCTCTTTGATCCTGTTGAGTATGTTCATCAGTTGAATCATCATTTCCTTGCTTGTTTGATTTTTCTTCCTCTTACTCCAAGCACCTATTACACTGCTTGTATGGGTCATTTTCGAGATTTCTCTTTGATTTGAAAAGTTTGTAGCATTGGTTTGGGTCTTGCTGTGTTTTTTTTATCTTGGAGAAGTCATTTCGTTCCAACTTTCCCATTCGCTCTCTCAAACTAGTGTTTAGTTTTGTTTTTTATGACATTTAGTGCATTGTTTGATCTATTGCATTTGAAAAAACAAAATATTGCATTTCTTTTGCTTTGGAAATGAAATGTTCCTTCGCATAACTAGCATTGTATCGGCTAGGAAAGAGTTTTTGTTTTCTATATATTTCATTAGATGCATTAGTGGATGTTTTCACATGATTTCAGTATTCGCTATTGCTTGAAATTTTTCTTTACTTCTCGTAGATAGCTTTCATTGAACGAAAATGGTATCCTTTTGCATATAGTTTTGCATTTAGGAAGATTTCATATCCGACGTACTTTAAGGCCTGGAAATTGAAACTTAATCCAAGATCAACATTCAAATTTATTTCAATTAACCTAAGGCAACATTGAAACCTAACGAAATATTCTAGTGGTCTAAGTTAGAGACGTGTTTTGGCATCTTAAAACCTAGTAGCTGTGATTCGCCATCTGGCTTCAGACAGCCCTAGTATGGACTTGTGCTCCTCGTACCGTCGAGTATATAAAGGGAGACCCCTCTAGGTTGCAATCCTTTTATCTATAGGACGCTGAGTGATACACCGAACACAACATTCGGGGAGACTACCTACACGTACGTCAAGTCCTTGGTCATTTCTCTTTCATTTGATCACCAAGGTGTATATGGCAGTTCACGGAAACATGGCATGCCCTCTTTCTTAGACTACCTGAGTAGTCATTTTTTATCTTTACTGACTCCTTAAATTTGAAAAGATCATCGAGCACTTGTCCTTTCGCGCTCGTTCAACATTGAAAGTGACTAGAGTCATCTTTTGCTTGTTTCTTGACTCTTAAAACATGAAACAACAAAGTTTGGTTTCAGTGTCTTAAAATTAACTGTCCACGAAATATTCCTGGTTAAAGTTAGCTTCCTTAGCGTTGTTTTACCGTTGTTTCTAATGACAACCTTTCCGGAGTTTACCAACCAAGGAATCCCCTCCAAAGGGAATCCTGGCCCTTTTCTTGCTTTTGGGAATGTTGGTGCTCCTTATATGGCAATGTTGTCTCTTCTAGGGTTAACTGTTGGTTTTCCCATGTGGTTCTTTTCGACCTTGGTGGTCCTGAATGCCCTGATCTTTGTTCGACCATCACCTCCACCTGAACAACACCATGTTGATTCTAAGGTGGACCTCTCCCATTCTTCGCCTATTTCTTCGGCCTCCTCTTCTACTTCACCTGGTGAAAGTTTGGATTCCAGTAACCAGGCGGCTAAGAATAAGAAGAAGAAGACGAAAAAGAAGAAGTCAAATAAGCGAGAGGCTAATGTTGCAGCTATTGCGCCTCGGACACCTTCCCTTGAGAAACCATCCAACCTTCCACGGAAAGTCAAATTCCCTTGCATGTTGTGCAAAGGTTACCACCTTCTTCGAGACTGCCCTGGCATTCCCAAGGTACTTGAAGTGTCGTCCAACGGTCGTCCACCATTGCCTTTGGCTTCCGGAAGTCATATTGGTAGCACATCTTCGACTAGTGTTGATAAGACTCATAAGAAACAGGGTAAGATTACCAATCCCTGTAAGTTGTGTGATGGGAATCATCCCATTCATCTTTGTCTGTACATGGATGAAGCCAAGAGAATGTTGAACAACTCTACTATTTCTTCACCCTGCCTTCCGGCTGGTTATCAGAAACTTTCTTTGAGTCCTTCGCTATTTGATCGACCGTTCGGTCAAGATTCATCCTTGGTCGATCCCACTTCCCCAGAAATTCAAAATCACGAATCCATTCCTGACCAACCATTGGTCGTGGAATTGGTCGACTTGATCCCGCCTATGGTTCATCAGGTCTTTTCCGTTGAGAGTGGATCTCATTCCCCTCATGTTCTTCTTGTTTCTTCAGATTATTTGAACTTGGAGAAAGATTCTTTTGTCCTTATAGTTCAAGAAGCTGCTCCTCCTACTCCCATGATGGAAGTCTAGGAGAGTGCTCCCCTTGCTCCGGTAACACCAGGGGAAAACCATCTCAGTTTGATGGTACCTCCTCCAAGTAGTTTGGTCATTTCCTTTGATTGGAGTCGATTTTCAAGATATCGCCTTCCATCTTATGTGACTTTTGAGATAATGGTACAGACCTTTGATCTGGTCGTACCCAACACCATTATAGATGAAGGCACGTCTGTTAGTATTTTGTCTTCCACTACTTCGCAAGCTTTTGGTTCTCCACCACTTATGCCTATTACGCAAAATCTATTGGCTTTTAATAGGGGAACTAGTCAACCGTTAGGGATCCTTCTGAAGTTGCCTGTTACTTTGGGAAGGAAAATCGTCTATATAGACGTGATGGTTGTTCTAGGCCCCTTGGATTTAAATTTATTCTTGGGGCACGACTATACTTATTTCATGGGGGCGGTTGTCTCTTCCCTCTTTCATGTGATCTATTTTCCACACAAAGGTCGGATCGTGACCATTGATCAGCTTTTGTTCTTTGGTCTTGAAGTGACATCTGGTTCACCATCATCACTTCCGGGTCTTTATCCGCCGGTTGTATCTTCCCCATCACAGGTTAATTATCTTCCCATGCCCGCATTCAGTGATAGTGTCGTTTTGCATCGTGTGCTAGGGGCATTGGGTCCTAATTTTCAAGATGTTGTTCTCCCATCAGATGCGAACCTATTGGAGTCCATGACCTCTTATTCGTCGTAAAGAAAGGTTGTTAGAGCATAGTTCATTTTTCTTGTGTTAAGATCCCTAAAAAATGAAACAAGGTTGTCGGAGCAGAGTTCCTTGTCTTGTGTCAAGCTCCTTAAAAAATGAAACAAGGTGTCATGAGGATAGTTCTTTTAATGTGTCAACCTTGTTAAAACAATGAAACACGTTCCCGTTCAATTTGAGTCTTTGCTCAAATCTCATAAAATCCCAGTCGAGTCTTTCTTTGATCTTGTAACTTGAACCTTCACTCCCTCTGCTTTTCGTTCATTACATATGGACTGAAGCTTGGGGGGCATGTACCTCGAATCGAATCACCATGCTGGGGGCATGCCCATTTTTATCAAGCATAGTTTACTTTTGTTTTTGAGCTTGCGTAAAAATGAAATCTTTTGACTTTTATGTGCTTTGTGAATGTTTTCCTTTCTTTTGGGTTGTTACTTATTATGCGGATTATTGATACATTAGATAACATTGTAGTAAATAGACATTTGCATAATTTTTAAAAACATCATCATATGTAAAAAGATCCATGTAAGGAAATAGATGTGTATATATATATATATATATATATATATATATATATATATATATATATATATATATATATATATATATATATATATATATCACATGTTTGCAACTGTGTGCATCATAACGTCAAAAAATATGTGTATGTTTTTGTTACATCCCAAGACATCATGTCTCGCAAAAATATGCAGATAAAATAAACCTAGGTGTCTAATTAGCATGATGCTCGTGATAACATGTCACGGCCCGTACTAGCCGCCTCAGCAAGCGGTGAATTCAGCTAGGAACTCCTACAGTGTGTCTCTGATGGGCGTGAGGAACATCATCGAAATGTGCATAATTTGGGACTCCTTGGGTGATCCCCTCCAAGTTGCACACTATCTCATATTCCTCATTGCCCTCACCTTAAGGGTCGAAATCGCGAGGGATTCAACTCACTATTGGTGACATGCCGACAGGTCTCTTTGGGCCAACATCTGCATCACATGGATTTAATGTCATAACATATTTAAATAAACAAAAAAATCATAATACTCATAAAATTCAAAAATTGAGTCTTACCCAAATATTCATCCCAATCTTCTCCCTCCGGGAGTGGGAGATCTGGGTCACCAGTGAATTCTATGCCAGAGTAGGGCCAATCCTCCATGACAATCAGTTTTTGATGGAGCCAACCAAAAAATTCTGGCCTCCAAGAAATCTTTTGGCCACCCCATGCCCTTGGCACCAGTGTTGCCCATCGGGCCATCCAAGGTTCTCTTGCTGGTGGATTCAGAACTATAACCTCGTGTCACTAAAAAATTGGTAATCGTTCCAAGAAGAACGATACCAGGATGGATCCATAACGAAATTGTTTCAGTTTGGCCTTCTTGCACTTGGTTAATTGGCGCTTCATGTTTATGGTCACCGCATCTGCCGAGTTGAAGAGGGTCGGAGCCATGCAGTCCACGGCAAGAAGCAACCATGTCTTCATTACTTCGTGCAGTGCTTGTGATCCTGCAGCATGAGTGATGGTACGCAATACCACGCATAGTGTCAAATCCGGGATAGTTTGGATATCAACTTTCCCATTATCAAGTCCTTTTCGGCGCTCCTCACATTACTACATTTATGGAAATTCACACTCGTTCGACGCTTTTGACCAAATGTCGTAAATTTCCTCAATTTTTTTCAATCCCGCCCAAAATTGTCGCTATACCGACGTTATAGAAAAGTGTCGCAACAACCGACACCCCAGACAACACAGCCATTCGGCGACGCTATGAATACGCCGCAACTGGTGACACACCATGCCCCGTGCAAGCGGCTGCCATTGCGACGATCGCTCAAACGCTGCAAGTGCCACACAACGTCCAAGTGCCCAAATTCACACGCTGAGCATTCGTCGCAATACGACGCTTTTCCGCCGCTTTCACACACCCACACCCCGCGCGCGCCGGGCCACACAAACGATTTTATTAAAAAATACCAAACTTATATCCGTCGCAACAGCTACATTAACGTCTAACATCACGCGCGCATTCGCTCCGCGCCCGCAGGCACGAACACTCGCCCTCGCCCGCGGGCACGCGCCCGTCCCCGCATTCGCCCTCGAAACACGGCCCCGAAAGATTCGGGCGGGGGCACGCACGCCCTCGCACCGCCCGAGCCCGCGCAATGGCACCCGACCCCGAGCTCATCGAAACATTCGCCCGCATTCACCCCCGTGCTGGCCGCGCCCCCCGCCCCTCTGCAACACCGCTCGCCCTCATTCCTTGCAAATGGTGTTTCATCGCAGGCCCTTCCTCCCATAGTAGGTTGACTCTATTTGGTTTTTTGGTCAATTCCATTGATTGTGTTAGGTCGTAGTTCTCTATAGATGTCAAGAATCAAGATTCAATACCATCTATTATCTTCTTCATCACCCAATACAAGATTTAAATTTTTTCCAAAATAGCCACCACACCTACACCATTATTTCTCCTTGCTTTAAAAACCCTACATATTTAAATGAAAACAAGCATTGTATTTCAACTACAAAAATCTATTAGTGTCTAAACGTATATGTGTGCATCACTGTAGGTATTCTTCACTTTCACATTGGGTTCAGAGGAATGTGCAAGATAGTTCATATTTTTTGTGATTTAGATTATCTTTTTGAAAAGGAAAGGTAAATTATTTCCCCATGGAAAAGTTAACACAGTTTTCTCCTTTTAAGCCATCGGGAATGGTACAACAAAGTTCCATTTTCACCGAAACCTTATGAAATGAACCAAATAAAGGCCATGTCCCCACGGACATCATTTGGCTTTGAAAATTGCTATCACACCGTGTTGTTTCTTATATTACATCACGATAGTTTTCAGGTCATTTTCCCTTTTGTTTCTTGAGATGAAAACAACCAAAGAAATCACGAAGATCCTTTCAAGAACAAATGACCTATTTCTAAACCATATCTCAACCATTTTTTATTTTATTCATGGTTGCTTACTTTGGAGAAATTTGACACTTTTATATGAATATAAAACATAAAACACAAAATGGGAAGGAATTATAGAGGTAGTGTCTTAAATTGTTGTCAATTGGTTATCTTATAACATTATGCATGTTCGTACTGCCAAACTAGATTCCTTCCTGGAGTTAGGACACAATATATTAAATCAAAGTTGTAGTTTCTAATTTTTGTATTGGTTCATCAACTGAAATTCATACATTGCATGTTCTACCAGTTTGTTGTTTGAATAATTTACCTATCGACAATAGGAAATTAGAATTATGATTATTATTACTTTATGGATCTATTAAGTTACTTTTAAGTTTTCATGGTTTAGTGTGAAATTATCTAGTGTGCCCCTAGGCTCTGAAAAGGAATTCCAAGGACTCCAGAACCCTAGTTTTTAAATGGTATTGTTTCTAATCTTTGCTTTAAAATATATTAAATTATAATTGTAATTTTAAAACTTAGAAGAGTTAAAACTTAAAATGATTCAAAATGAATTGGTGTATGCTATTTGATGAATTGTCCTGGCATATTTAAAGACTGACTCCTTAAATAAACATGCCTATTTTTTAATGAAAGAAGTTCTTAGAGATAAAGTTGCTGCCTGCCAGGCAGAATGTACAATGTCGTTCCAGGGTTTATTGGCATGGAAGTTGACTTAATACAACTGGACATACACAACAATTTCAAGAGGGATTATTTGTTCACACCAAAGGAAGGTCGTAGTGCTTATTTATGACTATGATGCAAAATCAAGGCCATATTCATCATACTAGCATGGCTTAGACTAGAAAGAAACACTGTGAAGAAATTTCTCACTGCTTTGACTTTTTAAATGTGTCATAAATTTAATCTTCAACCAGAAAGCCTGATCTAATTCGTGAATTTTCTCGCCTTGGACTACTATGAAAGAGCGTATACAAACAACAAAGGAAGTGAACAAGATTCCAATTGTATGTTCTCTGTATAATTAAATTGCTCAAGGAGGACAAAGAAATGTCCAACCCCATAAAGCAGAAGCCAATTATAAAGAAGTTAAAACTTAAAAAAAACCAGTTCCTAAAACATACTCTTACCTATCCATGAATCATAAGTTCACAACTTACCCAGCTAAAAGCGTAGACTTACCACAAACATCCATCCTCAATTGCTATGGATGAGCCGTAGCTTCAAGATGAGAGTGATTCTACTTGGAGAGCATGTTAAGTGAAGATCATGATGTCGATGTATGGATGTCGATGATATGGCTGAGGAAGCACACCACTATTAGGCTTTAGCTATTTTTATTTTAGTATATCAAAATTTTTAGTTCATGTTTACAACATATTTGGAGATGCCTTGAGGCAAATTTTGAATTTAGTATGACAATGGATACATATTTTGAAATTTTGAATCATGATTCTAATTTTTATGTTATTAATATGTAACCTAGGCCCAAACTGTACTTATATCATATATGTAACCATGATATTATATCAAACCAGAAATTTTGAAATTTCAATGACAAATGTCACATGTGAATGTTAAAATTTATTTAATGATGTAAAAGCTTAAATCTTAAAGTTTAAAGTTTATAAATTATTAGTAATTTATATAAAATTACTATATTAGTGCTATTAAATTTATAATTTATAAAATTATAATTTAGAAAAATATAGTATTACATATGATATATAAATTATAATATATATTAATATAAAAATACCTAGACTTCAACCTATGTACCCAAGCCTAAAATGTTTTCCGTCTCTGCCTTGCCCCCGAACCTAATGCTTCGGGCAACATAGTTTCAAACATTAAATATCAACAAAATCGTTTAAAGGATATTGAAAGAAAAAAGGTGATGAAAGATAGAAAGTGCCTTACTTAAATGCTCAAGGATTTTTCAATAGTTGCCCTGGGAAAAGCTTCACTGTGCCCTCTAAGACTGCCTTTCCAATAATGTTATACTGATCACCTTCAACATTGTTGTTCAAAAATGTCCTCAAGGTCTTCACACAAGTTTACTTTAGAAGTTTCTCCAACAATATATTCGTTTTGGGGCGTCTTCATTTTCAACTCGTTCCTTGTTTGGGTGCCTTAAACGTGCAAAATGACATGTTTCTGTGGACCTAATTCAATGCAAGGCATATTCTCAAAATCCCCAACTCTATCTTTCCTGTCTTTATTAGGAATGAGCCACCATTTTGTGTTTTTCAAGTTAGATATTGTTTTCAAGTTTTTACATTTATAATTTTATTGTAATGCTGCATCGATCAGTATAAAGACAGAAATTTCGGACAGATGGATCATATTTAAAGAGGCTATCGAAGAACATGTAAAGTGCCAAAGATTGCTCTATTCTTCAGTATTTAGTTATTTACATAATTAAAAGGTTATTAATTTTTTTGTTCAAATGTGCAGACATCTAGCCATGGTACGCCTGATGATTCTCTTTGAGAAAGAGTTTTCTTTTCTCTATCCTCTTATCTCTGTTGTTCTTGTTATGGAAAAGGTACCTAGGACGCAAGGTTTGAATTAATACTCTTCGATAGACGCCATTAAACACCTTTGGGCTTAAGAGAGATAAAACTTATGATGTACTAGAAACATATCGTAATAATTAAAAGTCAAAAGGGATATTTTTTTTGTTCTATGAGATGAATTGTGATAGTTTGATTTTTAATTTTTATACTGATTTTAAATCTGAACCAAAGTTCTTTTTCGTATGTAGCGTTTTTTGGCACCTCCTGCTTCTAAACCTGTGTTGGTGGTAGTGGGACAGACAAGAGATTGCTCAACAACCCTCTCAGACACCTACTCTTTAGGTGCTGCCCAAGAACAGCATCCCTACCTAAGTAGACACCACCAACCGCCGAACGTGTTGGTACGATGAGAAGGATATGCCAACCATTATTAGCCTGAAATATACTGTCACCATAGTACTATTAATGGCATGTTGTTGGTGAATGATGAAGGTGTCCTTATAAAGCACGTACAACCCCAAATTTTAATATTTTAACTATTTCATGTATTTTATCTAAAACATATCATGATTTTTATTTTTAAATTAATGTAATATGTTTTTTTGGTGTAGAAACAATGAGTCTTGTGTTTTTGGAGAGTCATGCTGGCATTTTGGTCTAACTATATGCGTCATATTGTGGTGAATTGCATCTCAAACTCAAAAAGAACTTTAGATTATTCAGAGTCTTTTGGGCTCAGACATTCCGATGTATTTACTGGCATTCTAGCTTAAAATATTTGAAACATAACAGGACACCTATAGGACTTAATTGAAATTCTGTATCTCCTAGATACGAGTGTCTCCTCACAACAAGAGTGAGTGAGACATCATCCACAGACGAAAAGAGAAAAGGGCAAAGAAAGAAGGAAAACAAAGCAATCGGACCCGCAAGGTAAATTACAACTTTAATTCAACAGCTTAATTTTCTCTATGTCTAAAATAAAGTGTGCTGTCATTAAAATATTCCAGAATGCAATATTTGATGCTAGGTTATTTTAATAATTTCAAAAGCAAACCAAAGCTAGACGGATGTGTATGTCATCACAAGTTGAATATTGTATGGCCACTTGAAATTCGCTCAAGACCGAATGGTAATTAAGTAGCCAAACATTCGTATAATTAATTTATCGCTTCCAATTTTTTTGTAATCCTATCAAACATGACAAAACATACAATCATATGTGTAATGTAGCGTGATGACTTCTAATGTAAAACCACAGAGAAGACAAAATATCGCTTTCCATTTCGGCTATCAAGCCGTAGTTAAATGTCATGTGTTGGGGCAGTCCCAAGATCCGTAATTTCATAAGGTAAAACATTAACCTTTCAACATGTTTGTTTTCGTCCAAATTTAGCTGCCCAACAACTTTGTTTAAACTGTGAGCAACACTACCGACGAGGCAAATAAACCTGGGCTTTAGAGCCGATGTAGATGATCCCTGGTGCAACCCCGATTACCGTAGTGGGGACCGCCCACAGCGGCACGATCATGAGGGTCGCGACGGTAATTAATTTCCACTTATAATTTTTTTCTAATTATACTTGATGGTTGTCCCTATAATGTTTTTTTGTTTAATGATGAGAATGTTTCCCTTGAGGATCTTACTACCAGAGAGGAAGATGGTGGCACAAACTTAAATATCACATGTTAAACCTAGCAATTGCAAATAATCACAATTTTTTATATTAATATTACCGAACTAGTTCAATGATATTTAAAACCCGATAATTAAAATTTAATATTATTCATTTTTGTAGGCGACAGTTTCGGCCACCGGATGAGACCAGACATTGTGACTATTAACCATATGCCACAATCGGGTGTACCTGGTAAATAATCTCATTGCAATTTTTTATTATTAATATTACCGAACTAGTTCAATGATATTTAAAACCGTACAATTAAAATTTAATATTATCTCGTTTTTTGTAGGCGATGCCCCCGTCACCGGGATGAGGCACTGTATATCGTGACTACGAACTAGGTCACGGTGCAACAACTGTGCACTGCAATAATCTCACTGTAATTTTTTATTAATATTACTTAACTAGTTCAATGATATTTAAAAACTTATAATTAAAATTTAATATTATCTCGTTTTTTAGTAGGCGATGCCCCATCATGATGAGACCATGAGCATTGTGACTACGCAACTAGGTCAAATAGCATGGTTGAAAGGAACAACAGAGTAGCACGATGATATTGATGATGTAATTAGGAGCTTAGTGAATAGAAGAAGAAAAGAAATTTGATAATGTAAAATAATATTGTATTGTTATAAAGACAAATCATACTATACTTAAATGTTTTTGCGTTATATAAAACAAACTCATTTATCATACTATTTTTATGTTTAAGCACACTGGTAATGTTTCCTTGTGTACTTTTTTTCCGCTTAAAAATCGAACCTTTCTATTATAAAAGAGGGTTACATAGCATATGCGATGTATTTCTTTTCCTTTTTCCGTAGAGGAAACAACTGCTTTTTTGATGAAAAACACTCAATAAATTTTGTCAAACAAAAGTCGGCCGAAAAGGAAGAAAATCAGGCGTGTTACCTTTGCCCACAAAGGAAAAACACCGAAACAGTAACTTACTACCACTATCGTCTAACAAACCGTTAAGTAAAAACGATCGAAGGAGTAAAGGCCGACATGTCCAAAAATATGATTACTGTGCTTTCGACATACGAAATGTAAATGTAGTTTTTGGTTACGTTTTATAGAAAACAGAGTTTATACGTCGAGAAAATATATACACAATAAGAAAAATGAAGAGAAAGAAAGTCATGATGCCTTCCAAGATTAAGCAAAACCGGAGGGCAAGTCTTCCTTGCTACCCATCCACTACTCATCAACCCACCATGAACCAAAACTCGTTCAATGCTCTTTAGGTTAGTTCCGCTTTCAAAGAGCTTTCTTTCCAGAAATGTGGCAAATTCGATGCCCTCATCAAACAACTTTTGGTATAAAAGAATTTCGTGCTAAAGGGGTTAAGAGATAATTTCCGTAATCGGGTGAGCCATTTGCCCACCAACGCATTTTGAGAATCGTCGGCAAATCGACCCGCACAACATTGAGCAAGGAGAGCTAAACATAATAGCGACAAGGCTTTGAGCTCAGCCGAAATTGTTTATCCTGCATTGTCCAATGAGGCTTTTGAGAGAATTTACGAAAGTATATGACCAAAGCAAATTATTGGGGCTTTTGTTTATATCGTGAGGCTCCATCAAAATAGGTTTGGCTTGAATGACTCCTTTTATATCTTCCACCGAACAGTGTCTACAACTAGTCGAATTTGGAGGGAAGGGCATAGCCTTCGTATTTTCATTACCTTTCCGCCGCAAGTCTTCGTAATGGAAAACAAGAGTTCTTTGAAGATGTAATTTCTTCAAAGCATCCACACCCCCAAACAACCGCCAGGGCAGCAGCTCGACGGTCATTAGGAGCTCGCCGCCACCAATTGGTCTAGGTTCTCTCGATATTTGCTCCTCCAACAAAGGGGACCTTTGTTTGTCTTGCTGCCTTCATTCCCGTAGGCTTTTGAAAAAAGCGTGCGAAGAAAATACGTCGGAGAGTTTCTCACCTCGGGCCACACAAGGAACACCATCTCGGACCAATTTTCCCTCAATCGATGATGCTGTAGGTACTTTTCACGAAGAACACACTGCAGTGTGCCAACCTAGTTCCTCACTGTCTCTGGGCTTCTGCTGTGGTTGGTTTTGGCCCACCAGCTTGCCTCCTCCCACCCTTCTCGAGACATAAGCCAATCATAACCCATCTTTGGAGAGAACTCGATTTGAGTGCACCCATCTCACTCTCATCCGGCTCATTTGTAATACTAATATGTGAATTCAACAACGTTGCATTTAAAACTCTATCTTCATGCCACCTTTCTTCTAAAGCAAGTGCCTCCTCCGAAAACCTTCCGCCCAAATTGAAGAGCCATTATCAGCAACTTGACCGGGAGGAGAAAAGGCTCACTATTTAAGTGTTCAAGGCTTTCGAAAGAGAAAAGAGTCCCAGCAGCTCATCGGCGGGGTCCCCTGCCTACTCTTACAGATCTACCATCACCCACTTTCTCCACGTACCTTTTTCGGCAATTCCCATCATGAGTCAACAAAGCTTTCCATACCAATATGTATCTTTTTTGTTGATTTGGTAGGTTGTCTTATCCAATCTAGAGGCGAGGTCGTCAACATATTCTAGTCGCGTATGTCCAGAAAGGAACTGAACACCCGCGCCTAATGCAAGTTTTTGTCACAGTGACCGAGAGAAAGGGTGCAAACTTTATCCCCCACCTCTCTATTTTTTGGTTTAACACTTGAACTCAGTAACCCAAGGGTGACATAATCCTTCTTCTCGGCCAGCCCATAAAAATTCACAAACTTTATTTATTTTTTGCAAAATACATTTAGCACACAAATTAGACTCAGGCTCAAGAACCCAGATGGCCAAAACATCATTACAACACAAGCTCGCTCGCTTGACAACCATTTAAAGCTCCAATGTTTCACTGTTTCTTCAATTTTTTTTAAAAAGGGGAGCCGCTTCCAGCTTTTGGTCAGAAGAGCTGTGGTTTCAATTAAAACGATGTATTTGAACACATCTCGTAGTGACTTAATCACAAACCCAGGAATCTTTTACCGCTTACTGAAGGGGGAGCTCCCCGTCACGTGACCGAAGATTTCTGTTTGCTTGCTTGCTGTGCGTTCGCGGGCTTTTAAGAAGAGATCGAAAGCCTTTTAAGACAAAATGTTAGCCCCACTCCCATCACTAAAGATGAGAATATCACGGTCAAAGAGTGATGGGTCACCCATAGATTCAAAACAACTTCAATTTTTTCAAATCACTCGGTTTCTTCGCCGCTTTTGATCATAAGACTTATACCACCGCTAGCAAACAGAGTGGGAGAGAGCAACCGTTAAGTCTCGCTCAGGGTTAAAGAAAACCGAAGTCGCCTGCTGACTTAACAATCAAGCGAGGGTAACACACGCCATGGTCCACCTGGTAAAACTGGCGTTCGAACTTTACGAGTTAAAAGGAGCCTTTACATACATCCAAAATCGATTCGTCGTAGGCCTTAGAGAGATCAATTTTGATGATAGCCTTTTTTTCTCGCTTTCTCCTTTTTAGGTCACAATAGCTTCTACAAACACCGATGCTCTGTGATTTGCTCTCCCATCCAAAAACCGAATCGCTTTCCGCTCGAGATAATTTTAGTGAAAGGCTTCAAAATGAGGCAAGGTATTTGTAATTACCTTGTATACACAGCATAGGGAGCGAAGTAAAATCATCAAAGAGGAAGGGTTGTCCGACGAATGAGCATGGTGTTGCGTTAAAAGGTCAGAGACCAAACTCCTAGGACCCTTGATTCTTCTACGACCCTTTGTGTCATCGCTCAAGAGATCAAAGGAGGCAGGGGCTCACGCCCAGCCTATCCGGCCGGACTTTCTTTTGGTATCGTATTTTAGCAGACTCTACTTCATCCCTCGAGACCGGTGGGCTACCGTAAGATTATTACCTTCGTCTTCAAGAACCTGGGAAAACCGCGCTCTCTACAATCTCTTAGCAACAGAGGCTTCCGCCGAGCTTTAAATGGGTATCTTTGAAGAAAGAGACCCTTAGAGAAGCAAGTTCTTTCAAAGTGACCGTGTTTTTCTCAGCTTCTTTTTGGCATCCCAAATGGTATTGATATTTTTCCTTCCTTTGTAGCACACGAAAGAATTTAGTATTTTCATCTCCGCTGGAAGCCGTACGTACTTACTTTAAGCGTCAGCCTTTTCCTTTACATGAAGAAGTTCTTCTCGTCGCTCTGCCTCTCGACCGTCACAGATTCCACCGTGGTACAGCCCTCCCATCCGGGTTTCCAAGGTCTCCAGCTCGAGCGATGACCTTAGTTCTATCTGCTAAATGACTTTTGAATAGCCCAAGATTTGCTGTCCGTCAATAGCTTAAGGTTATTCATAAACTCTCGTCTGCCTTAAGACCCCTCTCTTCATTAAGCTTTCCATCCTTCCTCTGGTAGTTTGAACCCGCAGAAATAAAATAATCACCGCACAAACCAAGAGGCAATAACTTGAACGGGGACCCGTGCTTTAAGAGATCCTTAGCTTCATCAGAATCGGAAATGGTCGCAGAGGCTCTATCACCCACCCAATGATGGAAGATAACAACTTTCGTAAAGAGCCACTCCAAAAGAAACCGATCCGCTTTCTTTCCTACTCAAATACCAATTCTTTTATTGCGGCAAGCTGTAGGTCCGTTTTAGAAGCGGGAGATCAATCAAATGAAGAAGCAAATTTTTGTAAGGAAAAGTCTGTTAGAGGGTTCCGTTCGGCATTTTCCTACGTATTCGGGAGACCCCCCCCAAAGAGTAAAGTTTTCAATTCTCCTCCAATGACCGCATTAGGATGTATAAGAAGAGACTTTTTGGAAAAAAGGGGCTCCGCAACTGCTTCCTTTATCACAGTAAGCCTATAAACATTTAAAAGAAGTAAAGGAAAACAAAAGCTCCTTAGAGTAAAGTTTCAACGGCTAAAGGTGTTCGAAACCCCCGGAGGAGATTTCTTTTAGGTTTCCAACTCGAAAATTGCAATTTTCACTCACCGCAGCGTTTACCGCATCAATTGCTCGGAAGAGCCAACTCCGTCATAGACTTTGAAAGAAAGGCAATAATTCTCTCCTCAAGCGAGGTTTCTGAAGTACAAGAATATCCGCAGGTTTATGTCGACCGATTAAGTTCCTCGAAAGCTAGTTTTTTGGGTCGACTAGGCCAACTTCTACAATTGAAAGAAAGCAAAATCATTTCGCAGGGAACCGAGGTGGCTTTTGCTTTCACAATTTCACCAAGCGATTTTTGTTTCCCATCAACTATATCAATAACAGCCCTTCTGCCTAGCTTTTGGACACAATAGATTTCCACTGTTTTTCTAGTCTGCTGGCACCAAACTCGTCGAAGACCACTGTCAGGGAGTGTCGATCTTTTCCTGGTAAGACCATAGCCAAAGATCTCAAAGTTGTAGGGAGGAGCACCGTGAAGGGCCGATTCTGGTGGAAGGGTGACAGAAGACCCGCAACTAGGAGGCGCAGGGTCTCATGGACAAAGGTACCTAAACCACCGTACTATCAACCAAAGGAGTATTCGTGACGAAACAAGAAAATTCTCCATCTCAAGCCGCTGTAGGCTAGGTCGAATTAACAGACACGAAGAAAAACTAGAAACACATGCATTGGAGGGGGAAAAAAAGGCATACCCGCCGAGATCCGCCGTAAAACCCAACAACACAGAAGAATCCTGGGAAAACGGAATCTCGTGGAACATGTTTGGAGGCTCGACGAGATCCTCGCTCGTCGTACCCGGGCACCGGAGGTTCAACCTGCACCTTCCTCCCCATTTGTTCCCTGAGTGGGGATCCATACTGGTTTTGAGACAGGAAGACCACTGCATTTTCCTCGGGGCAACTTGAGAGTGTTCTTTCGATTTTTTTGTGGCTCAAAGGCGCTCTTAGCCAAGTGCCCGCATACAAAATATACACCTAAGGGTAAATTTTCACAATCCACCGCACAAACCCATCTCCCCATACTTTAAAGTCATGGCTTCAGCAAGCCCTCCAATGGGGTTTAGACTTACTAAAATCCGCGCCACACCGAGAGACCGTCCCCCGACCTGCTCGAACGATTTTTCAGTCCAGAACCCCCCAAGGTGTTTCTTATGGACATGAAAATCGAGTCAAACCGTGAATCGACCGAACCTCGAATTTTACCCACATCGAGATTCATTCGTTCGGACTCGAGCATCGAACAAGGTGTCCATTCTTGAAGAAGGACCGGTCGTTTTCTGCACCCACCCTCGTTCAGACCCAATTACTGTTGGATCCTTGAGCAAACCGCAAGGTAAACCGAAATCTTTCCGTGCCTTGTCTCCACAAAGCTCGTTCGGGAGCGTTATCCCACCTTTTCGAACGGAACTCATTCCCCGAACACAGCCGGGGCTTAACCCCCGCCCTCGCACCGCCAACGAGCCTTGTCTTCGCAGGCTCACAGCTCTTCTACCCCAATGTCCACCCCAGCGCGTTGCAGGTCGCTCCTTCTTTTAATGGGACCTTGTTTTTTTCTCTTTTGCACCACCTTTGGTGACCCGTACCTCACCTTCCTCTCGGTTCGAAATGATGTCGTTATCAGTCGCCTTCTCGGCGGGCCTTGTCTCCATCTCCAAGACCCTATTCACACATGCACAAATCACAAAACTTTTGTCCGTCCTCGAAGACTCGCGTTCTGTATGACCGCAGCCTCGGCCCTGCACTCTCCCCCCCGTCGTGGGCATCCTTGCACCGCTCCCATCACGACCTGCATCGTTTTCATGCCTATCCCCACGCTCGACGGGCCCGACAAGAGGCACAGACAGAGCATCTTCCAATCTTCTTCCACCGAGGACACGAAGAAGTCGCAAGAGCTGAACCTACTTGCACCTCCTTGAGCAGGCCTTGTGTCACTCAAAAGCTCAAGGGAAAATCGCCTCCGGATCGAACCTTTCCGTGACTTCGTCTTTCACATCGTACGGCCCTCTTTAAGAGCGGAGGTCGAAGTCGGCCATCGACATCCCCAGCTCCTCCCGAGAGGTGGAAAACCAAAGAAAGTCTAATAAACAAGCCCCGATGAAGCAGGAGATGTCCCGGAAGAGACGAAACGGGTCCTTTCAAAACATTCGCCCTCGCAGACAACGCCGGATGGAAAAACGCCACCAGTTCTTTCTGTCTCTACCGAGACAGTGATGTTGGTATCCTAGAGGAAGCAACCAACCTTTAGCTCCTTGGAAGAAACCACTTGTTTCATTGTGCCTTAGGAAAATAGTCAGCTCAGGTGTTATGAACTGCAATATCAGACTCTCAAAATCATGAGGAAGGATTCCTCCCAAGGCTGTTCCAACTACCAACATGCTTAACCCTATTCTCAGTTAATAAAAACCCCAACCCCACACCGTAGATGCTGGAGACTCGTAAGGGAGGCAACAAAGTAACAAGTTTCAAAGGAAAAACAACAAGAAAGTGATTAGGTTAAAATGTTGAGGATAATGCCTTTTGTTTTTCTGCATTTTAAAACGCACAAGACGTTCAGGACGCGATGAGCAGAAGAGGGTGGTGCGACCGAGCGCGCATCGTGACCTCGTTCCCATCACGTGCTCGCGTGTCCGGCGTGTGCTCCGGCTCGTAATATTAACCATCCACCATAGCCGAAACCCTAGCGCTTCCGTACCGCCCCTATGCCAAAGTCCGCAACACCAATCGACAACAGTCATAATGATGTCAAAATAGTGTTCTTTCATGGAACTCACTAAAAGCCGCCACCGTTCTATTTCTTTACCTTTTTGTTGAATTGTTTTTTATTAGTTATTGGAATATTTTTTATGCTCATGAAAGTAAAAATGAAATATAGATTGGGAATTGAGAATTGAGAGTGATGAGGGGGGAGGGGCTCACAAGAGAGCTTCCACCTTCACGTGGTTGGCCCCGCTAGGTAGAGAATACCGCCGGAAGGATGACCTGGAGCAAACTCTTCATCCTCCAATGAGCAAACAAAAAAAAAAAGTCAACACCAGATTTAGTTGCTACTTTTTCGTGGGAGGTTTGTTCTAAGTTCATGCGACCTAACAAATTGTTCTTGAAACGGAGGAGTTTATTCAGTATGTTTTGACATTTTCAACATATGTTCTAACATTACTGCTAAGAATGCATCTTAGAGTAAAATACCACATCAATTACTTGTATTTATTGTATAGATAATGATGGATTTTGATTGACTTGGCAAAGCAGTACAAATCCTCTTGCATCATGAGCAATACAACTTTCTGTCAACTAGCATGTTCAGGATATTTTTGCTTGTGCACTCGACTAGGTTTGTAATGTCACATTTTTGTAAGTTCCTTTATATTTCAGTAATTCAATATTAAGCTTGTTCATGATTATTATCTAGGTTTTTTGGTATGTGTTTTTTCATCTATTTGATTGTAAGCAACTTCCGCATGTTTCCTCGTTGTTCACTATGATTCCTCCCACCACCTCAGATGAATCCGATTTATTGTTACATGTTACTTTATTGTTATTAAGGATTTCTCCATTTGGCTTATTTCATAGGTTACATCACAAAGTTGGTTTAACCTTGTGTTGGCAGTGATTCCTAGTTCTAAATCTAGTTTTTATGATATTTTCTCTCAGGACATTCCCCATCACCTCATACCAGCATGCCAGCCCAGCCTGCCACTTGCACCAATCAAAATATGTCAATTTCTCTGAGGGAAAACACATTTCACCCATTTCTTTGCTGAGAGTTTAGGGTTTCTCTAACATAGCTTCAGAAATTGTCTAAAGGTTTCGGCTGAATATCGTCATATAATACCTGGCAGTTTGGATCGATGAGTACAGCTCCTAATGGTTGGTTGATTCGACATAAGAACCAATTTCCATATAGTCATCTTGAGATATTTCCTCAGAATTTTTCTAAGCCTTTTTCACTCGTTTCTAGTGGTGGGATGTTGTTGGGTGATCCACCGTCATCGGTGCTCTTGTAGTAGGGAATTTTTTTTTGGGGATATAAAGGAGAATTTGATGTAGATATCCAATTGTATGTATTCATACAGACAAAGATTTATATTTAAGAATTTAAATTAAAAAACATGAAACTCCAGCATGTATAAATCAAGGTCATGAGACACCGGTTAAAGATTGTTTTGTGTTGGCCTTAATATAGTCATGATTTCTTTCATTATCTTAATGCAAATATATAGTCCGGTCTCATTAAAATGAGGATTGTGGTTGTATTTCTCTTTGGTCGTTTCTCTCTTAATGTTTCATAAGTTGCCAAAAGTTGCGATAGTTAAGTTTAAATATTTGCTCGTTACAATTTAAAAGTGGT
Source organism: Pinus albicaulis (assembly GCA_034641835.2). Lineage (NCBI taxonomy): Eukaryota > Viridiplantae > Streptophyta > Pinopsida > Pinales > Pinaceae > Pinus > Pinus albicaulis. The sequence goes on from JAXQQM020082780.1 coordinate 175,755, forward strand.
TTAGCAATGGGGAATCATGTTTTTTAAGGTTCATACTTAATACAAGATCTTGTAATTCTATGGCCTGCATAAGAGAAGATGGTCTTGCCTGCGTATGACAACAATTTCCACATCTACTCTATTAGGTAACAAAGGAAAGGTAAGAAGTTATGGGTCGTTTTGATAATTATACAGTATAATTGTCTTCTCTTTTCGCTTAACGTCTTAATCGCTAATTAGAAGAGGACTCGAGATTATGACACGTAGAGAAGGTAGTTAATACAAGAGCTATGAAAGGAGTTGTACTTCAACAAGGATGGCTCAAAGGACAAAAATCATAGTGTCGTAGAAAATTATGTTTAAGGACATTTATCCGTACGTGAAACTTTCATCGCGGTGGATCTTTCTGTCCACTTATATTCATTTTTAACGTGTTGCTTTAATTTTTCGCGATGTTTGTTTAGGTACATGGTTTGGCATTCAACGACACTCATCGAAAGCATTAAGCGATTCTGTTCGAATGCGCGGTGGAACAAACTTGTCGATCTTTTGTTGGAGTCACTCCTTGGGGCGAAGGGCAAATGTTGTCTTGGAGAGCAAGCATGGTTCTCCGAAAATAGTTAATGATGGTGTGACAAAAGAGCTACGAGGCAATTTGCAGATGTGTGCTACGTGTTTTCTTTTTAACGTTGTATTAGTTCTCTTCTTAAATGTCTTAGATTTGTAGGCATAATTCTGAAAACTCAAAGGTGAAAGGAAATATATTGTTACCTGTCTACTTGCCTATGATCAGCTACATTAGAGTAATGCATAAATATTTTCACAACAAGAAAAGGAAAGGGTTATACGAGTCAAATTTTATTGCTATTGACGGTGTAATGAAATGTATCTTCAATGCTATGGTTTTGCCTCTTTGTTGGTTGAATTAGAGGTAACCCAGCTGAAAATATTGGGGCTATGTTACATGAAAGTTAAAAGTAAAGATAAATGATTTAGTCGGGGATGGAACCACAAATATCCGAAGTGTTCTTGCACATGTTGAACATTGAAAAATTCCAACAAACAAATGAGAATAAATCTCCTTCTCTAACACAAGAGAAAATAAAATTTTTTGATGTTGTGATATTTAGTTTCAATACTTTAAAAACAAACTTTCTATTCCTTTAATAACTAAAAAAACTATTACACTTCTTCTCACCCCAGAGGGATTAAAATTATGATTGCTACAAAAACTAGCAGCATAAAACCTAACCTTATTGTCTCGTTCAAAACAAACATATTTCATTCCCCTAAAATGACTATTGTGAGCTTTTTCGACTTTTCGCACTCAGTATACATTACCTCAAAAGCACTCGTATTTCACTTTTTTACACATCAAATGTAATAAAAATTTCATTTCATCGTCTATAAAAAAAAACTACCAAGTTTTTTTTTGTTCTTTTTATTTTTATATGCTTTAACACATAAAACATATTATAATAAACCCTCTTTTTTAAAAATATTAAAATTAAAAATAAATTTTCTATGTTCGCTTATTTTCGTACATGATATATATATAACATATGTTTAAAATATATATATTAAAGTATACATAAAATTAAATTATCAAAACATTAAAGAAAACCAAATCTGTAGCTCCATTAGGATTGAATTTCAAACCAAATTCACACCAAAATGGGATGTCGTACGTTCGCTAATTTGTAACGCGCGAATTTTCAATCCAATGTGCCTTATGTGTACCCGTCCCATGAAAGCCGTATTCCCTTCAATTTCATGCGATCTGTCATTAATGTCTTCCACTGTGGTCTCCTTTTGAATTTGCTAAAAATCGGGGTACTGCTTTGTTTAATTTCTCGTTGGTGAATTGCGTTATCGTCGTTATTGTGTTTAAATACAATCTCAGACAGAATATGGCTATGTCATTACCATAAAAACTTGTAGGAATTTTAAAACGTCGACCACCGGATGGCGCAAAGCAACTCAAAAAAATGTTGTCGTCGTATCCGTCATCACAGCATTTAATAAATTCAACAACACAGGGTTTAACAAGCGTAGGTGTAAAGGCAACTTTTTACGATAGTACCGTATTTTCTGAAAGATCATCTATTCATTTTTGTAGGGTCTTTATGGTGCTTCAGTTTTTTAGTTTTTTGGTTGGGCTGTATTTAGCCCAAGATAGTTGTGCTGAAAATTGAAGAAGGTATTAAAAAATTTTGGTTCTTTTGTCAAAATTTATGAGCTTGTTATGAGATTTTTAGGAAATACAAAACTGACAATGGTTGTATCTTAAATTTGTGGAAAATAATTTGAAATGAAACCTTTTTGTTTAGGTTGTTGCAGCAGGTGAAAAACCCCATTCAAATTACTAGAGGCATTCACAAGAAAATAAAGGCCCTTGTTTCAGAACTCAAAATTTTGTCAAAGGAGGTAAACGCTTGCCTTTTGAGTAAGCTGTTTTTCCTTTTTGCTAATGGTTTGGTGTATCTAATTGAATTAGTTGCCTAAGGTGTTTTTGGTTGCAAACTCCTTTTCATTTTTCATACAGTATTGGCCTTGTGGAATACATTTGATTGTGTGGTCTTGTTAGATCTACAACATTTGTAGTTGTTTAGTCTTATGGCTGAGGTGCACTTTTATTATGGAAATAGTTGATGCAATATTGTCATTTAATCCTTACTACAGGGTAGCATGTTGATAAGTTTCTTGTGAAAAATTTGGTATTCAAAATGACACTTGATCCTATACAGCATCATGCACTTGACTTCAAAATTCATATTCAAAGTGTGCCAGACAATTCTTGCAAAATTTCAAATATTTATGTTGTTTTAAACCATTATCTTTTTCATGTATTGGATCCTGAAAATGTGAAAAAGACTTTGGTATGAAACCAACTGGTGAATAATTTCCAGCAAAACAACCACTTCCAAGACATGATTTAGAAGTAGAACATATGTACTTATGAAGCATAGAAAGATATCCTTGATGCATTGTCAATGTTTGGCTAGGGTTATTTTGGAGAAAATAACTCCTTATTCCTAGAATAGTGATCTTCAATACAAGTAAATGCCAGAGAAGAGAGATCATCGTGTGACATAAAGCTATTAACAAAAGTGAACAGGGAATGATTATTAATTATGGCATACTAAGTTGTCAGTGATTTTGACTATTTTTCTTTAACATGTAAAAATGTTAAATTCCAAACTTACATCATCATGGTTTGGAATCATGAGCTTGACTAATTGTCCACCATGTTCATAATTTCATTGTTGTATTCATATCTATAAAAAACGTTTCAAATAATAATAAAAAAGTTATATAAGAAAAATCCAGACCTCCATGCTGCTGCTTCTTGTGAGACAAAGTCAAAATTGCATTACACAATCTGACACATAAGAATCTCCTATATCACGGTGGTATGTATCCAAACTCTTATAATAGTGTCTTCAAGACTTATGTTGACATTGCCAATGAGATATTTAAGCAATGAAAGATGGAGCCTTCTTCATTGTTGTATATGTAACAATATTTTATTAATATAAATATTGATGGTTTTGTCTTTCTGAAAATGAAATGTAAAAATAATTTATTGTGGTCAATTGAAAAGTTTTTTTTTAAAGCTTTTCATTATGGAAGGGCGACATAGATATATTCCCTTCTAATTGAAATTCGGACCTGCCCTTCAAATTTGATCACTATGTGGGACCTTAACAAACAATAAAACTATTCCGCCACGCGTTATATAAAACATATAACAAAACCTTTGTCAAAACTTCAAACGAACCCTTTAGCCGTGGGTATTTCATCACGAATTGATCATTTTACCATGTACCTTCTTCTAGAGGAATATTTTTCCACTTGATTAGGTACTTCATAATGGTTATATGTCAAAGAGATACAGAATGTTTATCTATAACTTTTTGTGGTTCAAGAATCAACTTTCATTCTTCATCTAATTTTGGAAGTTCTATTTACATTGGCATATTTTTTCCCAAAACTTTTTTTAGGCAAGATACATGAAAAACCTTATGAATGCAAGAAGAAGGAAAATATAACTTCTACACCACTTGTGCAATCCTATGAATAATTATTTAGGGCCATAACATTGTTGAGATAATTCTTTATTCTTCTTTTTCTTGAATGAAGATTGCTTATAATGCTATGATCTAAAAAATACCCAATTACCCTCCTCAAATTATCTTTCACTTCAATGTTGTTCCCCTTGTTGTTTTATCATGTTTCATGTCATTTTAAGGTTTTCCATAATAATTTTCAAATTTTCTTTAGTATTTTCCATATGTGACTCTGTTTCCTATACTTTGGACTTATCTTGCAAAAAGTATGAGATACTAGGAGTTGGATATCCATAAAGGGCCTTAAATGGGGAAGTTTTAGTAGATGTGTGATAGGTAGTATCATATTACCATTATTCCTTGATGAACCCACTTCATCCATTAAGATTGCTTTTCAAAAGAGTAACATTGTAGATAACCTTAAAAACATTTGTTAACTATTTTTGTTTGACCATTTAATTGTGTTTGACATGTAGAACTCATGGCAGCTAGTGTTTCTCCACTCATATTCAATAATCATTTCCAAAAGTTTCTTGTTACTATTACTTTAGGAAAACCATGAAGACTATGAATTTCTTTCACGGAAACTTCTGCCACTTGGCTTGTTGTTTATGTACTTTGAGCTCTACAAAAAAAATCTACAAAATTTTTCTATATAACAGACCACAAAAATGTAATACTTACCTTTATATTTCAATAACCCTGTAATCAAGTCTATTGATATATCTTCTAGTCTTTGAATATGTATTTGGAATGGTTGAAGTAACCCTAGAGATTTTACTATCTCTATTTTATTTATTATGCAAACTTGACCTTCTCTTACAAAATTTTGAATATCTTTCTTCATTCCTTCCAAAAATATATTTTTTGTTCCTTTGAGATGTTTTAAGGAACCCTGCATCCTACCATCAGAGAGACATGGGACTCCCTTAATATTTTTTTATTCAAATATTCTTGCGTGCATAAAAATATTCTACATTTGCACCAAAGTATATCTTTCTTTCACTCCCAATGCTCCATAGAGTTCATCCCATCCTTTATAAATTTTAGTTTTTGTTTAGTACTATTGTCATTTTTCCATTATGGAAAGCTTCTTCTAACCACCTAGGAATAGAAAATTTAATTGGATATAAATTTGAGGCCTCTTCTATTTTAGAAAGAGCATCATGTACTAAATTTTCCTTACCCTTTTTGCAGATTATCTCAAAATTAAAACTTTGCATTTTTTCTCCTCATTTTTGTTAATCTTCCAATAAAATCCATAGCTTCAAAAAATAATTTATGCTATCATGGTATATCTTGACTTTAAAGTACCTCCCAGTGATATACTATCCCCATTTTTTATTGCATGTAATATTGCTTCCATTTATTTTTCATACGTAGATTTCACCAAATATTTTCTTTGAATTCCTTGTTTTTAAAAGCCAATGATATCCCTTATTGTGTTAATGTTACGTAAATTCCTTGTCCTAGTGCCTCACACTCTACTATGAATGTTTTACCAAAAGTAGGTGCAACCGATGTTGGTGTAGAAGACATGGCATCCATTGAAAGAGAAAATGCCAAAGTAGCCTCATCATTCCATATAAATGATATTTTCTTCAAGAGATATGTGAGTGGACTTGAAATGCATGCATAATTCTTAACAAATGATCAATAATATCATGTAAGTCTAAAAAAATTTCTAAGAACCTTGATTTTCTTAGGAATAGGTCATTTTGTAATAGCTTGCATCTTTTGAGGCTCCAACTTCACTCCTTCCTTTAAAACAATATGAACCAAATACTCAAATTATTATTTCCCAAAAGCACATTTGGATATTTTTACATAAAAATGATTATTCTCAATAATTTATATAACTTTTCCACATGTTTAGTGTGGTATTCCCATGATTTATTATAAATATGTGTATTATCAAAGAAAACCAACACAAATTTTATAATATGGGATCAAACAAAATTGTTCTTAAGTCGAGCCCGCTAGACCTCAAACGGAGATAAACCCTAATTCAAACCAAATTCACATTCCAAAATAGCCTACTAACATCGGCCAATTTTGTGACATGAAAACCAAATGAATTCCACCCTAATATTTTTCGGGTCTGAAGTTGGGCTGGCGTATGGAGGGAGAGTTGTGACTCGAATTTCATGTCAAATTATCCCTAATCTTTTCTGGGTCCAGATTTCCACTGTGCGAGTGGCCCAAACAAATATCTGCTGCAATCAATTTATTCCATGTGTCCTCAATCAAAACTTGCCCTGCTCCCGGCTGCGGGTGCATTCGATGGTGTTTAAGGTGATGTCCTCAATTGCATTAAGTTTTAACGTTGTTTAATTATCCAATATTCAAGTTCCAAGGTTTTCACATTAAATCACATTAAGTTTTAACACTATTCAAGATCGCACCTCCACTCCTGTTAGCGATTCCACATGCTCGAATATGATTTGGCCTTCGGCTCTCATTAATGATCAGAGATTAATTATGAAGGGTGTCCTTTGATTGCATTGTAGTCGGGTCGATAAAATGGCATTTCTCTATGGTTTTTCAGACGAGCTGATTGATGGGTTACACTGCCTGCTCACTGTGACGAGAAGGAGAAGTGGCCAGATGAACTGCTGCTTAGACCTTGCTACATATCTGCATTTCTCTCGGTCTGGTCTATGTCTGTCTTCCTCTGTTTCTTGGAATTCTGCTTCCCCGTCTCCTCTTGTGCCCACTGCTGAGACTACACCCATGCCTTGCCTGCATCAAAGGATGCGTTGCCCCAGGGGGAGCACTAGAGGTCAACTACTGCGCGCTCCCTCTAGGCCCTCAACCGAGTCTTCTTCCGGCCAGTCTAGTGATTATTACGCAGGTCGCTATCCAAATACTAGGAGTGGGCAGGATCGGGTTGTAGGATTTGTCCACTGTATGGATTCCCCTGCTCCTCGTTTCCCCACCGCTAGTTCACCTTCTCCCACGACGCGCACTACACAATTTTCCTTTAATTTCTCTCTCAACCGCCCATGAATCACAACTTCAGTCACTGTGGTTTTCCGCGAGAAGGCCCAAACGGAGGAAGAATGCACCCGTCCGGCGGGTCTGAGCTCGAAAAAAGCCGGCCAGCATTCGAGACTTCAGGAGGGGAGCTGTGGAATGAATGTGGAGGTAGCACCTAGTGATCCTGGACCTTCCGAAGGATGGTGCCAAATCGTGGAGGAACCACCAGAGGAGTAGTTTGGTTAATTTTGTTTTCTTTCTTTGCAGACCCACTTAATTGGGCATGTTTTAGATTATATTACTATGCTGGACCTCTGTAATATTTCTGAATTCTATAAACATTCAAGACTGGTTTCCCCGTATGAGGGCAGTCTTCTTAATTTTTTGATTTTTTGATGACAAATTTGCCATGAGTCTGGGCAATGTTTTTGACTTCGGTGTAATTTTATTCCCATTGTTAATAGATTAACTTTACTTAGAAAAAAAAATGTTGCCCTGTTTCTATTTTAAACCTATTTTTTGAAATACAGAGCCATGTTTATATGATTGTTTATAGTCAAAGCGCTGCGGGGTGGTTTATTATATTAATATTTCACGGTCAAATTATGTTCATAACAATTGGAAAAAAAAATGTTGCCCTGTTTCTATTTTAAACCTGTTTTTTGAAATACAGAGCCATGTTTATATGGTCTACGTATTATAATCTTTCTCTGTATATCTACAGGAACCTTTTTGCTATGAACAGGGTGGATGTTGTAGCGGGCTACTAATGGAAACAAGCGAGCCTGAACCTTACATCTCGGATGCAACAGATGGTTACCAATTTTGGAATCAAGCGAGCCTGATCTTACAAGCGAGCCTGGGTTTCTGCAGATGGTTTTTATTTCCGGGAACAAGCGAGCCAGAACATACAATCGACCCTAGGTTTATACATATTTTTGCTCTATCATGGATGATTTTTGTGTGAGGCGTATATCAACAGTACATGTCTCTACACATTTCCTGTATCTGCTTTATGATACTATTTTATGTGTTGATAGGTTATCACTCTGCCTTCAAAACTAGTGATGCTGGTCTATGTTGCTGGTTTATTGATATGGTCTGATGGTCTTTTTATATTTTGGACATATCACACTCCTCACATGATTAGCGTTTTTCTCTGTTCAAGGATTTTGGGTAATTTAATTTTTATTTGGAACAATGGACGTCGGTACTCTATCTGTTGCTTTACTATTCTACATACTGCTATTTCACTTTCTTATAGATGCCTCGGGCATATTTGGATGCTTTCTCAGATTGTCGATAATCTCCATGTGAACCGTTACTGGGTTTTATATCAAGTCCCTGTATGTGACATGGGGTATTTTTCTATCACTGTCTGGGGTGGGACTTCCACTTTTCTGGATGGATATTTGGGTTCCAATCTTCAGATGTGAAAATGTAATAGCTTCATGGACTGTTTTACTTCATATAATATATTCAAAACAACGTTTTTTCTCTTGTGAAAAAAAAATGATTAATGTTTATCACTCTGCCTTCAAAACTAGCGATGCTGGTCTATGTTGCTGGTTTATTGATATGGTCTGATGGTCTTTTTATATTTTGGATATATCACACTCCTCACATGATTAGCGTTTTTCTCTGTTCAAGGATTTTGGGTACTTTAATTTGTATTTGGAACAATGGACGTCGGTACTCTATCTATTTCTTTACTATTCTACATACTGCTATTTCACTTTCTTATAGATGCCTCGGGCATATTTGGATGCTTTCTCAGATTGTCGATAATCTCCATGTGGACTGTTACTAGGTTTTATATCAAGTCCCTGTATGTGACATGGGGTATTTTTCTATCACTGTCTGGGGTGGGACTTCCACTTTTATGGATGGATATTTGGGTTCCAATCTTCAGATGTGAAAATGTAATGACTTCATGGACTATTTTACTTCATATAATATATTCAAAACAACGTTTTTCTCTTGTGAAAAAAAAAATGATTAATGTTTATCACTCTGCCTTCAAAACTAGCGATGCTGGTCTATGTTGCTGGTTTATTGATATGGTCTGATGGTCTTTTTATATTTTGGACATATCATACTCCTCACATGATTAGCGTTTTTCTCTGTTCAAGGATTTTGGGTACTTTAATTTGTATTTGGAACAATGGACGTCGGTACGTACTCTATCTGTTGCTTTACTATTCTACCTACTGCTATTTCACTTTCTTATAGATGCCTTGGGCATATTTGGATGCTTTCTCAGATTGTCGATAATCTCCATGTGGACCGTTACTGGGTTTTATATCAAGTCGCTGTATGTGACATGGGGTATTTTTATATCATTGTCTGGGGTGGGACTTCCACTTTTCTGGATGGATATTTGGGTTCCAATCTTCAGATGTGAAAATGTAATGACTTCATGGACTGTTTTACTTCATATAATATATTCAAAACAACGTTTTTTCTCTTGTGAAAAAAAAAATGATTGTTTATAGTCGAAGCGCTGCGAGGTGGTTTATTATATTAATATTTCACGGTCATTGGAATGCCCACAATTCATAACAAATATTGGATATTTATTGTCCTATTTTAAAGTTTCATTTTTTTTTTTAAATTGAACCCACTGAATGGATAAGACGCGCCTTAAATCCCGGAATTGCAAACTTAAAAAGTCGGAAGAGCGACATTATAAAAACATCGGGAAGAGCGACGTTCAAAACGTCGGACCACATTTCATCAGAATTGTGACAGTTTACAAATGTCGGAAGAGCGACGTCCAAAACGTCGACTACATTTCGTCGGAATTGCAACAGTTTACAAACGTCGGAAGAGCGACGTTCAAAACGTCGGACCACATTTCGTCGGAATTGTGACAGTTTACAAACTTCAGAAGAGCGACGTTCAAAACGTCGGACCACATTTCGTCGGAAGTGCGATAGTTTACAAACGTCAGAAGCGCGACGGTTTGGGAAACGTCGGAAGAGCGACGCCTGTTTGGAAGCGACGGAAAAGTGTCGGTAGTGCGACACTTTTTAAGTGCATCGAAATTGTGACGGGATGGAAAACCATGTTTTTCCCATCCTCGAACTGTCGCTCTTGCGATGACTATGTGTCGGAATAGCGACGAATTGGCCGTCGGAAATTCCGCCAAATTTTCTAGTGTTGGATGGGGAGAGAGGGAGGGATAGAGAGATGGATTTGTATGGGGAGAGGGAGGGATAAAGAGATGGATTTGGAAGGGGAGAGAGGGAGGAAAGAATAAATGCATAGAGATCTATAAGTGGAGAGAAAGAGGGAGTGACAAGGAAGAGATGGAGAGAGAGTGTGTATTTTTTGGGGTGAGATAAGGAGATAGAGAAGGAGAGATGGAGGGAAGTGTGGATATAAGGAGAGAGAGATGGATATAGTAACAATGGTTGAATGTGAAGAGAGAGAGAGAGAGAGAGAGAGAGAGAGAGAGGTGGAAGAGGAAATGAAGAGAGAGAATGGAGAGATATAGGGAAAGAGAGATGGAGATGGAGGTAGAGAGAGAGGGAGATAATAAGAAATACATAGAGAGTGAAAGGTGGAGAGAGAGAAAGTGGGATTCATAAGAAAGATGGAGAGCTAGGGAGAGAGGATAGAATGGGGGAAGAGAGATAGAAGTGGGGGAGAGGGAGGGAAGCGGAAGAGAGAGAGAAAGGCAGGGGGGATAAGAGGAGGGATTCATAGATAGATAGATTGGAGAAAGAGAGTATATGTTTTGGGGTTGATATAGAGAGACAAAGGGATATAGATATATAGATGGAAGGTGAATAGAAAGAAGAGATAGATGGCTACATGGAGGGAGTGATAAAGAGATTGATAAATATGGAGGGAGAGAGAGTGTGTGTTTATGGGGGTGATATAAAGAGACAAAGAAGGATAGATGGAGGGGAGTATAGATATATATGGAGGGAGAAGAGAGGGAAGAATATTTCTTGCAATATATGCATTGATTTCAGTGTAGATGGTGATTTCTAATCCTATTTGATTGCTTGCACTAGATCCATTGATGTTGGTGTAGATTTTGATTTGTAGTGATATTTGATTACTTTAACTAGATGTATTAATTTCAATGTAGATGATTTCTAATCCTAGTTTATTGCTTGGAATAAATACATTGATTTCAATGTAGATGGTGATTTCTATAAATTCATTGATTTTAGTGTAGGTGGTGATTTATAATACTATTTAATTGCTTGAATGAGATGCATTGATTTCAATGTAGATGTTGGTTTCTAATCCTATTTTCTTAATTGCACTAGATGCATTGATTTGAGTGTAGATGTTGATTTCTAATCCTATTTGATTACTTTCAATAGATGCATTGGTTTTAGTGTGGATGTTGTTTTCTAATCTTATTTCATTTCTTGCATTAGATTCAATGATTTCAATGTATATGTTGATTTTTGATTTCTAGATGTAATTGGATGTATGATGGTACATTAATTTTAAAGTCATTGGATTAATAATGTGCATTGATTTCAGTGTAAGAACAAAAAATTATTGATAATGTACATTAAATTTTATGTTATAGTAATTAAACCTATTAATATTGGAGAGCAAGAGGTACAAGAGATGATGTTTACTACATCAATCCGAGTTAAATATTTAAATGGGGTATGATTTCAACTGTCCTTTTCATATAATTGATATGAAAAGGTGACAAAATTAACAAGGATGACGATAATCACGTGGCAAAAAAATCATATGTAATAAAATATCTAATACAAAAAATTACAATGTCTAGTATATTAAAATAAAAAAAATTAGTTACAGAAAGGCTTATGTGTGAGTGCAAAAGATTCCTATTTTTATTTTATTTTATATTTTTAAATAATGATTAAAATTGTGAAGTCAAAAGATAAAATATTATTATACCTGGCACATGCATTGTATTACGCATTCAATTTTTCCATTGACTATGTATTAGTTTGTCTTTGAGTGTAATGTACCCTAATAATAATAATAATAATAATAATAATAATAAATAAATAAATAAATAAAATAATGTAATATTAAAATATAAATAAATAAATGGTAAACAATCATAATGGTAAATAAATATCCCCGATGGGGGTGAGGTATGTGTAGCACATGGAAGGTGTCTTGCATTTATAACAAGTGGAGTAGGGGTGAGGTACGACCCTCTTGATCCCTTCACCATAACACATGCAGGAGGAGAGGTACTGACTTAACATTGGAAATTCATATGAAATGTAAATACACATTGGAGTCCAGGGGTGGTGAAAGATTAATGCGAGGGAAGATGAGAGAGCCTAACATCCCACTCCTCACTTTGGTCTGGTGTTGGTCCTTGCAGTGCCCTCCGGGGAGGAAGCGTATGCGTCGTATGAAGGCTTATGGAGGGAGTGGTTTGTGTGTCCTTGTCAGGGAAATTCTCTCGTGTGGTGTGTCAAACTAATCCCCTCTTATCAATTTCTTTGTTATTGTCTACATTGATGAGAAATGGAAGCTGAAGGGCAGTGAGCTCACCCGTTTCGATTCTTCCTGTCTTTTGGTGAGCATGTTTTTTCGAGCTAGAAGAGGAAGACGGAAATTGCAGTCAAGGAAACTCTGTGGGTGGTGGCCGAAAACTAGTTTCTTTACCTAATTTTTTGACATCCCACAAGCGTGCGACGATGTTTGGTGGCTTGGTGTGTGGTCTCTATGTAGGTAATTTAGGGGATGGTCACTGCCATGGTGGGACTTAAGATAAGGTGTCAGATACTTTTTCTTTGTTAGTTGTTTAGTTGTCTATGTTGGTTTGGAGGGTGGTGGTATTTTGTTTTCTTGGTGGTGGTGGCCTTTCTCGAGTAGTGTGAGGTAATTTCGTGCTTCTCTACTATGGTGGGTGATGAAATTTAGCCCCTTTTCTCATGGTGGTTATTTTTTCTAGTGGGGGGTCTCCTCCCTAGTCTCAACACACGGTGGGGATCCTCCTTAGCGAATTATGAAGCAATCAACGCAGTGTGGGTGTTCTCTCTCCCCTTCCATCATTGGCCATGGGTCGATGGTAGACTAAAAAATAATCATGGTGGATCCCCATCAGGGTGGCAAGACTGTGGGGCATGTGCGACTAGCTAGTGTGGGTGCGCGTCGAGGCTATGGAGGAGATAATCAAGGGGCTAGCAAGGGTTAGGGTTCGAGGGTTCAAAAGCATATTTGATGAGATGGAGGAGACCATGATGGAAATATAAAGCATGGGTCTGGTCACTATGAGGGAAACGAGGGGAAGGGTATCCAACATTGATGCCTGGAGAATTGTTGTGCATTTATTAACAACATGATGGAAAGAGTTGACATAGTTGAGAGAGTCCACCATGAGGAGCATGCAAAGTAGATGAAAAATTTTTACCGACTATACTATTCTCAGTTCCAAGTTTGGGAGAGTCTGGAAGTGGTTTGGTGAGGCCAAAATCAACTTACTGAGAAAGTATAAAATTTGGAGACTTTTTTGGCACTCTTTCAAGGGCACATACAATTTGAGTTCCATCCTCGCCACCTCCAAGAGAAACCCTAGACAACCTTGCATCCATCATGTCAGACGAGTAGTATGTTATCTAGTGTTCTAATGTTTTATATGTGTTTTTGTGCCTCTGGCCCAATCGTTTATGGACATTGTCCCTAGTTTCTCTTTTCTCTTTTTCTCATCTAGTGCAAATTTTGTTCAACAAACTTGGTAAGGGTGAGACCACCTATTTTTTAAGCTACTATATGTACTTTCATTTTCCCATATGAATAGAACATTGAGTTATAAAAAAAAATTGGTAAATAAATAGTAAAATTTAAAGAAAATATAATGATAGTCAATAAATAATAAATAAAGAAGAAAGTATAATAATAATAAATAAATAAAATAATAAATAATAATAATAATCTAGTTTCAAATAAATATGTATAAAATTAAACTATAAAAATAGTCAAAATAAGTAAAGCTAACAAAAAGTAAAATAAAATAAGAAAAAAGTTAAATTAAGACTGCTATAAAAATAGTAAAAATAAGTAAAGTTAATAAAAAGAAAAATAAAATAAGAAAAATTTAAATTAAGACAACCATAAAAATAGTAAAAATTAAGTAAATTTTAAAAAATAATAATAAAAGGAATAGAGTAAGAAAGAGTTAAAGTAAGAGAAATATCAGATTAAGTAAAACTTAAAAACAAATAAAAAAACTTGCATGTTGACACATGGAATGTGTTCACGGAGACCAATTTCCATTGTTTGGTCTATTTAATGGATGATGAGGAAGATGATATTCATCATTCCTTCATCTTTTCTCTTGGGAGAAAAGTATTGTGAGGCAAAAGATTCCCTGGTAGTAGTACATTGATTGAGCGCTCGGGGGTGGCCAGTTGTAGAAATATTATGTGCAGTTGATCCTACGGTTGGGTGGAGAGTCGTCCCCAAAATACTTGTTGCAGTTAACGGAATACAAATAGTGTTCAACTTCAGACTCTAAGGTAAGGAATATCATTGTTATAGGTAAGTTTTCTCTGCTCGTGTTTTCGAAAATTCTATGTTAAATAGTTGAATAGTTTTGTGTTCATTTTTAATCATACAATTTGATTAATTATTTGTATATTTTAAACCATAGGTGCTACATTGACCAAGACAATTTAGCTTCTTATCCATATTTTAACATTGTGAATTCAATTTTTGTTATTTTATTATTATTATTTAAATTTATTTATTTCTAAGTTGATAGGTTGACGTCTTAGTATTTTTTTATTTTTTTTCTAGTTTTATTTCTTTTTTATGTAACTTTTCAATTATTTTTTCCTTTTTCTATATTCCCATTTTCCATCAGTTATAGTTTTTCTTCCATATTTTAAATTTAACATGAAAAATTTTAAAGATGAAAAAGTAATGAAAAAAACTTTTTCAAATATACATATTTTAAATTTTAAATTTAATATTTTTTACTTTGAAAATAATTCAATTTTTTTCCCAATATATATATTTAAAATTTTTAGCTTTAATATATTTTAATTTGACTTGTACTCTTTTTAAAACTTTTTCTATGGCATTTTTTTCTCTATTTTCAATTCCAATTCCGTTAATCGTACTATTTTTTTCCTCGTTAACTTTTAATTTGACTTTATTTTTTTCCCTTGGTCTTTCTATAATTTTTTTTCTCTAAAAGAAACAACTATATGATAGAAGCTCTATTTCAATGAATATAATTAAAATAGTAAACAAAAATTATAAAATTAATATATTAATAAAACTAAAACAAAATTTGAGTGTAATTTTCTCATCCTTCATTCTACTCAAATATTAAATTTGGAAGATGACTATTCATATTTTCATCTGTATTGATGAGGATTTAGTTGTGTCATGGTGTCGTTATTTATATTTAACTTGAAATGTCTCCTCATCTAATGTTCCAGAATTGTAAAGTAGTAGATTCATCCAAAAAAATTCGTATAGGCACATCGTGCATTGCAAATCAATCTTATATCATTTTGCGTTGCACAACTTAATCTCAAAGAAATCACCTCTTTTAATATTATATGAGCCTGCTATGTATTTGGCATTAATATAAGTATTATTATAGATTTATATAATATTATTTTGTACAATTATTTGTCTTCAAATTACTTTTCATATTATATGGTCCTGCTATGTATATGACATTAATATAAGTATTATTATTGATTTAGATAAGAATCATTTGTACAATGTTTTGTCTTCCAAGTAGCTTGTTTTATAGAAAAATGTAGCTCTCATTTGAATGATGAGACTATGGACATTGGAAATTTCATGGGACAACCATCAGTTGATTGAAAATTTTTGCACCCATCTTCTTCATTATACATTGGTGAATTATGCATAATTTTTCAACTAGAAAATCATATTCTCTATGGTGGAATTTGTATTGGGATTTTGGGAACATCATTTGCTTTTATCTTTATTGTTCTCAAATGTAGTATTATGTTATTTTCTTATAAAATCAAGGATGATTTCGTTATTTAGTATTGAAGAATTTTATTTTTTTAACTTGAACATATTAAACAATTGCATATTTATTTCTTGAAGTTGTTGATATTAGTAAAAGTGCTACCATATGCATTAAGGATTTAACATTGAATTATATTATTAAAGAACATCATAGTACCTTCTAAAAAGTATATCTTTGGTATCTAGACAAGTAAAAGATTTGGTTTGTCCCTATAGCATATTATTTTGGGAAGAATATTACAATTTTTTGTTTTTTCACAAGTGATTAACAATGATTTGAAGACTCTAGAAACAAGTTAACACAAAGTTCTGTTGTATCTAATGGTTTGATGGAAGTGTGGGTGCAGGCGTTAAGGAGAGTTTCTCAAACTTTGTTACAATGGTTTCTAACTCACGAGAAATCTGTTCCAATTCCTTTTTTCCACTCTCATTCATCAAATTGAATGAAATCTGATTGATTTATTTAATAAAAAGACATTTGGAAGTAGAAGTCCCCTTATACATTCATAACATAATGATGCACTTTAAAAAGTTTTAAACCCTTGGAAACAATGTTAAAAAACCTTTGGAAACATTATAAGCACTTTACCCAATGTTTAACCTTTTCGGAATGAATGTTTAACAAGCTTCAGAAATGTAATAATTTCTTTTTAAAACAAAGTTTAAACCTTTCGGAAATGTATTTCTGAACCTCCAACTATTAATAAAACTCTATTGATATAATATTCAAACCTTTTCGGCATCATATATTTGGACTTCAAACTCTTAATAAAACTACATTGCAACCCCCTGTCAGTTCCATACCTTTTATTAAGTCTCACGCAACTCTCGATGCAAATATCATCAGATCTCCCACAGATCTGATTGGATGGATATTGCATAGAATTGGCCCCTGTAACTTATCGCTCCAAAATCACGCGAAATCGGTGATTTTTTGGTGTGACATGTCAAGTCTTAATTTGATCGCATTTGACTGGAATAAAACTGCCCACATGCCAAAAGCGGTGCGAAATTAGTGGTTTGGTTTCTGAAAACTGCTTAACCTGCAAATTGTGTTTAAATCATGTTTAACACGGATTTTTCGCCATTTCTTAGGTTTTAACTTTAGTTCATCTTAGAAGCCTCCCTTTCCACTCTGTAACTCTGATAACCATATATCAATTAACACTACCCGATATCAAGCAAACGAACCAGAATTTTTTAAATTCCTCCAAATTCTTATTACTGAAGTTAAATACATTCAAATCCTCCTTCACATAGAAGCAAATTTCTCTCAATTTCTACATAGAAAAACCATAAATTAAATGAATTGGAAGTTATGAACCCTTCGGGGATTTTCCAAGTATAACACAAGTAAAAAAATCCTGCTATTTTATTAAATGAGAGGCCAAACCCTCACAATCAATTCTTCTACGGAAAATTCCTAATTCCTCCTTTGTAGAGGTTACATTTATAGGTTTTTTTACATAACAATCAACCTCCTCTTGAGGATCGAATTCTCCTATTTTAGAAAAAATCATAATTACATAATATCTTCCCTAAATCTATCAACTGAAGCTAAATGTGCTGAAACAAATCTAAAACTGTTAAATCCTCCTAAATACTAATTCAACCCTATCTAGTATAACTGTAAAATGACAACTAAAGGTACCAACACCTTTGCTTTTAATTTTTTTTTGGATTTTTGGAATAATTAATGAAGCCTTTTGTCTCTAAGCCTCATGCCCCTGCATCATGGTTCAATTTTATTTCTTAATTTTAATGAATTTTCTGCCCTTTAACTAAATATCACTTCTAATATTAGTATCTAATATTTTTTTTGCAAGATGAATTATATGTTGTGTTAGTTTTATATTGTTTTTAATTAAATTTAGCTATATTTAAACTAAGCGACATGTACTAGTTACTATATAGCACTTGTTTATTTAGTATTGAATTCTATTTTATTTTTTATATTGCATCATGGTTTAAAATTGAATTGGGAAAATATATAATATAGGTAAGGTGTATTGAAGAAAATTATTGAACCAAGTCCATTCAATAATAAAAATGAACAAGAGAAATATCAGTGTAATATGAGTGTAATATGCAGCACTGTTATTTTTTATTTTTTTTTATCTGCAAGTTTTCATGCTAAGTCAAATCTTGAAACATAATGATAACTATTTTATTTTTATTTTTTAAAGCAACTTTTAATAATGATTTTTTGACTTGAAACAACAAAAATTAGTAATCTACCAATCAAAAATTAAAAATTCAAAAGATAATGTTTAATTTCTAAAAATAAACTTAATATTTAATTTTATGAAAACTTTAGTAAACTTTGAAAATGATAATTAAGATTCAAAGCATTTTGAGCCAACTATATTATAATATTCACAACATAGTCTATCTTGGGAAAGTATAAAAGTAATAAAATTAGATTTTTAAAGCTATTTCCTAAAACAACACTATTTTAGAATTTTTATTAAAAAGTATAAAAAATAAACCAAGGACCCAAAAAAACATCTTTTATTTTTAAATTATTAAAAAAAAAATGGAAGTAGAGGAGGGAAAGAAGAATAGAGGAAGCAAATTCTCTATCACTTCAAGATGTTACTTCACTCTTATAAGGACTTACAAACCTACCTCTCAATGGAGGAGGGTGAGTGATAACCCCTCGAACATGATGTAAAGCAAAGAGGATTTGTGCTGGTATGTTATAATTCTACTAAACTCCGATTAAATATTTATGTATAATTCCATTATATAATACCGGACTAGATCCATATTATCCCTAGATTATCAAGAACCGAGAGGGATCGAAACTCTCGAGCTGAAACCTTCTTTTTGAGTGCAAAACCTGAGGAAAGGGTTGCACCTCGAGAGATTTCATCCATCTCGGCACTTGATAGATTCGGGGTTAAGATGGATCTAGATTGGTTTCAATCGTGTGCGATCATAAAAAAATTATTGAACATATAATTATTTTGTTCATTTTAAATATTCTAAATATATCTAATATTAATTTGGTAAATTTAATCTTCACATTTCTTAGTTACCTCAATTTGTTGAGATGAGAGAGATTGTTAGTAACTTGAATGATGAAATAAAAATTTTAAGTGAAAATTCACAATGTAACATTGTTTAATGATATAAAATGTAAATAATAAGAATATAGTCAATTACAAACAATCTTCATTACAATGAGTCTGAAACTATTTTCTTCTATTATTCTTATTGTCACACCTATTAGTTATTTTCTTACCACGTTTGTATGCAAAGTGATTAACAATGTTGAATGATGGAAAATGGGAGTGATAAGAATGTATGCAATTACAAATAGTTTACAGTTTAAGGAAGAATACATTTCAGGTAAATGAACATTTTATTTAGGATGAAAATTCAATTATTGTATTTATGTTTGAATTACTATAACAGAGAGGGAAATATAGATGGAGGAGGCTGAGATTTTCTTACACTAAATTCAATGCACACTATTAATATATTACTTTAAAATTATGTACATCATGCATCTAGTTACATCAAATCAGTAATCAATATCAATACTAAAATTAATACATCTAGTTCAAACAATTAGGATTAGAAATCAACATCTACACTAAAATCAATGCATGTAGTGCAAACAATAAAATAGGATTACAAATCAACATCTACATTAAATTCAATGCATCTACTAATAGAAATAAAATAGGATTAGAAATCAATATCTACACTGAAACCAATGCATCCAGTGCAAGCAATCAAATAGGAGTAGAAATCAAATTTTACACTGAAAGTAATGAATTTAGTCTATGGTATTAAATAGGATTAGAAACCGACATCTACACCGAAATCAATGCATCTAGTGCAAGCGATTATATAATATTAGAAATCAATATCTACACTGAAACCGATACATCCAGTGCAAACAATAAAAAAGGAGTATAAATCAACATCTACAATTAAATTAATGCATCTAGTGTAAGCTATTACATAGGATTAGAAATCGACGCCTACACTTAAATCAATGCTTCTAGTGCAAACAATCAAATATGATTAGAAATCAATATCTACACTAAAACCAATGCATCTAGTGCAAATGATCAAATAGGAATAGAAATCAATGTCTGCACTGAAATAAATGCATCTAGTATAGGGTATTAAATAGGGTTAGGAATCAACATCTACATTGAAATCAATGCATGTAGTGCAAGCGATCAAATAGGATTATAAATTTATAACTACGCGGAAATCAATAGATCTATTTCGTGGAAAATGAAAATATTCATGAATTTATACATCTAACTTTTATATTTGTATTTGTCTTTGTGCCTCTCTTTCTTATTTCCTCTCTCTGATCCTTCCATTATGTGTCTAACTGCCTCCCTCTATCCTTCTGTTTCCACCCCTCCTTCTCACCTCTGTCTCTCTCTCTCCACCTCTCCCTACCTTTCTCTATATTTCTCTTATTCTCTCTCCCCTTCGTCATCTATATCAATAACTCCATACACACACACACACACACACACACACAGATATATATATATATATATACCCCTCCATCTATATCTCTATCTCTCTCTCTCTCTCTCTCCCTCCCTCCATCTTCCTCTCCCTCTTTCTCCCTCCGTACCTCTTCCTATATCTCTCTCTTCTCTCTCACTCCATATATATACCTCTTCCTCCATCCCTCTATTTTCCTCTCTCGTCTTCCCTCTCTCGCACTTCCATCTATATCTCTATCTCCCCTTGTCTCTCCTTCTCACCCACAAAACATACTCTCTCTCTCTCTCTCTCTCTCTTTTCATTCCATCTCCACCTTTCTCACTCTATATATTTCTTCCTATCCAAACTCCATATCTCTCTCCCTTCTCTATATCCCTTCTCTCTCTCCATTTATCTTCCCCAATCACACACACACTTTCTCTCCCCACCCTCCAACTCAGTCACTATCTCCATCTCTCTCTCCTTCTCACTCTCCCCTTTCTCCCCTATTCATATCTATCTATCCTTCTATCTCTCTTCCCCATATTTCCCTATCTCTATCCTCTCATTTTATCTCCCTTCTGTTGTCTCCTCTATCCCTCATTCCATATTCATATCTCCCTTATCATTCACTCTTTGTCTCTACCTTTATCTCTCAATGTATTTTCCCCCCCTCCCTCTCTTTCCCCCTTCCAACTCCATCTCTCTCTGTATTATCTCTCAAGTCCCCTCTCTTTTAATTCTCCTCTCTCCCTTTCTCTCCCAACTCCCTCTGTCTCTACCCCCATTGATCCACATCATGTGTGAAATGAACCTCTTTCTACAAATTTGCTAATAACTTCTGCTATAGGTGATGAAATGAAATTATGTCAAAGACCCATTTGAGGTATTGAATCTATATTTCTAGTGATATAAGACACTTCAAATTTGATGACTTGTGGGTTAAGAAAATGATTACAAAAACTCATAGGATGCATGGTGACACAGTGTTCCAAACTGTGTAACTTCAATTGCTCATGTCTCTCAAACCACGAAATGAAATCAAATTTCATAAAAAAACCCATTTGATATAAAAATAAAAAAATTAAATAATATATATATATATATATATATTACTATGTAATATGATCTGTGGAGACTGTGGCACTTGCATGAATATTACTAAATATTACTGTAAAACATTGAAACTTAAATATGTTTCATACCCTCATGGAGCCGTAAACCAAATATGGATTTACACATGAACGGAAAAATATATCGAAATAAAAATAAACACCAAGATGTAGAAAAAATAAAACTTTATTTCATTAATATCAAATGACTGAAATATGCTTACAAACATGAATGGACATAAAATATGTAGGGCAATGGTAGGTTGTCTCTGAGAAGATATGTGGCATCTATATGCCTTTGAAATATGTTAGAATGAGGATCAAGGGACTTCTTATTATCGAACAATAATAGAAAACCCTAAACAATTGAATCTCTAATCCAAGGATATGTAACACCGACGGTTTATGGGCCGCGTTGGGGTTAGTTTGGGAACCAACTTTTTGCATAATAACTTGGTCATAGTATCTTTTTTTGGTGTGTATGATACCTCATTGGAACGGTATCTCCAAGGACTACACCGTTTAGGGCCTCACAAATTCTTCGGATGTTCAAGACCCGAAAAACTGCTAAAAATAGTAAATAATAAAACTGATGAAACTAACTAAGTGGAATAGGTTGGTGGCCACCAATATCCACTTGGATCATTCCTACCCCCTTCGAAAGGAATTGTACCCATTGTGTGCAGAGCCTCCATGAGGAAGGGAAATTTCTATTGAACCTGGTCCTTGGAGAACCACTTTCCCTGGTGAAGGAGTTGGCCTACTTTGAAGTTGTTGTATCTTGCGGTGGTATCTAGAGACGCGCTGCTTCTAGAAATGTAACCAAAATGTGTTTCCCACCTAAAACTTGTGTGGCACACAATGTTTATCCTGGCGATGATTTTACTTGGCATTGGATTTCTCCAAGATGTCGTGGACCTATTGGCAGATGTCAACCAGTACAAGTGTGGATTATGTCTATGTGATTACATCAGGTATGCAAAAATTAGGTAGCAACACGTATGGGGTTAGATAAATGTAGTGCTTGACTTGACAATGTAGAGGAACCTCAGTGGGTGAGTAAAAAATATGTTTGTATTCCTCCACAATTTTTTTGCATTTTTTGATGTCATGCATGGGAGCCATGTTTGGAGGTTGTGGCCATTATCTTCTTCTTCCCCTGTGAATGAATTGTAATGAAAACAAATTTCATAGTTTGGGAAATAATATTACTGCGTTGCTTTGCAGTAATCAAAGAGATAGCAGGAGGCGGTGCTACCTCCGCTATACCGTACATCTTATTTGACAAAGTAATAATAATAGAATGAGGTCTAGACTAATACACAACATGTCGCTTTCACAAGTATGGTTTGCCCAATAATACATCAGAAACGTCAAGAGTATAAACATCACATAGTACTTCATCCATGAAGGGCTTGGTACTGTATGGAAGGCAACACTACTAGCTGACGTAGGGATCTCTTCCATGGTAAAGCCACCAAATGGTATACGGTTGCATGTGTGTTGTGGTTGGTAGGTCAAGTCGGTTCACGACCTCTAATGAAATGAGGTTCTTTTGGCTTCCACTATCGACAATGAATTGTAGTGGATAACCCTTCACCCACATCTGCAAATGGAAGAGGAGCTTCCCCTCCTTTGGATTCTCAGGAGTTTGGTGGTGGCAACAGTGGCTTTGGGATCCACGTCAACGATTTGGTTCCCTTTTTCATTCCCCTTGTTCCGTTATGACTCAGAACCATAACATGCATCTTATTCAGATGCCTTCATTTCAGCCAGCAGTGACTGTTTGGTCCAACACTCAGTTGTGCTGAGTGGAACTGTTATGAAATTCACACCACTTCTCCATGTCATTATTTGGATTTATGGTGTTGTTTTGAGTCGCCCTACTTTGGCTTTGCCCCTTTTTATGTGGTTCAGGGGCACCTTTCCTTGGCTTTGGATTCATAGATCCAAAGTATTGCTTATTTTGCTCAAATTTCTGCTCAATCTTGGTGGCATATCAATATGCCGCACCAAGCGAGGTAATTTTTAGGAACTCAATTTCCTCCTGAATGTATATGTGGAAATATTTGTGATACTTGAGCACCAAATGTATCCTTGAATATTTAATACTCAACTTTGTGTGTAGGTTATGGAATAAATTTGTCAGCTCATGCACATATTTATCCCTTTGCTAACACATCCTGGTCCATTAGATGTAATTTTCCTCATAGCTCCCCACAAGGTAATGTTGTTCCTTGATGTCGTCTCGGAAGAAATTCTAATTTGGTGCGACCAAGAAAAGAGAGGGTTGCCTCTCATCCTTTTTCTTACAGTAGGTTTCCCACTGGTCTTTGACACGTGGGGCAGTTTTGAGGAGTGAAAAAGTAATATTTTTTCGTTCCGAGAAATCATGGATCGAAAAATACCCTTCCAGTAAATTCAACCATATGTCTATGATGTCTACATCTATATGACCTTCAAATACAAGAATGTTAAAGTTGACTTGTACCTTGAAAGGAGTGGGCCTCCAGAGTGGTTTCTGGATGCAGATGCACCGCCAGTGGGTAGTGCTTGAAGGATCTAGGCAAATTTATCCCTCATCGCATGCCTTTGTTTCTCGACGGCACAAGGAATATTTTTATAGGATCTCTTTCTCTCTCGTATTTCTTTTCTTCTGCCATGGGAGGTCATTGGGGTTTGTGAGGTTGATCTTGAAAAATTTCAACCAAATCAAGCACTAAATCCTTATACCCAAACCTCATTGGGGACATGCAAAGAAAGATCGAGAAAGATAAAACCACTTTGATTCCATTGATCTAGATCTTGGTTGAAAAGGACCTCTTGCTGCAACTTTGCTGATAACTTCTGCTATAGGTGATGAAGTCAAATTCAGTTAAAGACCCATTTAATGTATTGAATATATATTTATATTGATATAAAACACTTGAAATTTGATGACATGTGGGGTGAGAAAACAGTTCAACAATTTCATACAACGTGCGATAATGCAATGTTCCAGAAATGTGTAACTTCAATTTCTCATATCCTTCAAACCATGAAACGAAATCAAATTCCGTAAAAATTCCATTTGAGATAATAAAAAATAATTATAAACGAGATATTTTGGAATCTCTATAATGATTTTTGGAGACCATGGAATTTGTGTGAAGTTTACTGAATATTACTGCAAAACATTAAAACTAAAATATGTTTCAAACCCTCATGGAGTCATATCATGAATATGGATTTATGCAAGAATGACATAAAATATAGAAATAAACATAAACACATAGATGTAGCATAAAAAAAAATTCATTTCATTAATATAAAATGACTGAAATATTCTTACATACATGAATGGACATATACTAGCTAAGGCGACGTTATCTTATCTCTGAGAAGATATGTGGCGGCTACATGCCTTTGAAAAATGATGCTCAAGGGGCTTTTTATTATTGAAAAATAAGAGAAAAACCTAAAGAACCAAAACCCCAACCCGAGGATATCTAACACCAAGAATTTATGGGCCTTGTTGGGGTTGGTTGGGCAACCAACTTCTCAGGGTCATAAGTTGGTCATAGTATCTTTGTTTGGCACATATTATACCTTGTTGGAAATATATCTCTCAGGACTATGTCATTTAGGGCCTCAAAACTTTTAAAAAAAGTAAATAAGAAAACTAATGAAACTGACTCGGTGGAATAGGCCTGCGGCCACTAATATCCACATTGATCACCCATAACACAAACACTATCTTTCCACCCTCAAAATCTATCAATATATGCCTCTGTCTCCCCTTTTATATCTCCCTCTCTCTCTCCCCTCCATATCTATATCTCCTTGTCTCTCTCTTCCCCTTCTTTCCCTATCCCTATCCTCTCCTTTTCACTCCCTTACCTCGTCTCCTCTCTCCGTCATTCCATCTTCATCTCTCCCTTATCACTCCATCTCTCTCTCTACCTCTATCTATTAATGTCTTTGTTATTCCCTCCCTCTCTTTCCACCTTCCAACTTCATCTCTCTCTCCACCCCCTCTTTCCTCTCTCCCAAATCCCCTATATTTTCCATTCTCTCTCTCCCTTTCTCTCCCACCTCCCTCTATATCCTCCCATCATTACACAGACACTCTCTCAGCCCCCCAACTATATCAACATCTCCCTATCTCTCTCCTTCTCACCCGCCCCCCTCTCCCCCTTCATATACATGTCTCCCTGTCTCTCTGTTCCACTTATTTGCCTATCTCTATCCTCTCCTTTTATCTCCCTTCTCTCCTCTCCTCTCTCCCTCATTCAATATTCATATCTCCCTTATCGATCCCTCTCTGTATCCACCTCTATCTATCAATGTATTTTTTCTCACCTCCCTCTCTTTCCCCCTTCCAACTCCATCTCTCTCCCCCATCTCTCTCCTCTCTCTCAAGTCCCATCTCTTTTCCTTCCACTCTCTGCCTTTCTCTCGCACCTCCCTCTGTCTCTTCCCCCCATCACACACAAAATCTCTCTCCACCATCCAACTATGTCAGTATCTCCCTCTCTCTCTCCCTCTCACTCTCCCTGTCTCCCCCCCCTCCATATCTATGTATATTTGCCTCTCTCTTCCCCTTCTTTCCCTATCTCTATCCTCTGATTTTATAAAATCTAATTAATAAATAAATTTCCAAGAAAATTTTACTATTTTATTTTGAGATTTTTCAATCTATGATGGTACAACTTATCAAGGCCCTCTTCACAATTAAGTCGTAATTATAATTTAACAAAACAAATTTAGGTGCTACTAGTAGAATCAATTTTCAATTTGAGAGTCAGTTTTAAAGTTTTTGTCCATAATGGTATTAATTATAAGGGTTTTAATTTAAAACAATTTAGAATTTTAACCACTCCCTAATAAAATGTGATACCAAATTTGCTACATTTTGTTTTGGGAGTTGAATGCAATGATTTTGACAAAAATATGCATTTTTTGGCTCACAATTTTTGCTTTGAGGTTAAAATTCCTGTTAAACTAGTAACTATGTTATCTTTGAGGAAATTGTTCATAATCTAAGGAGTTTGGGGTTTTTCTTTGATAATATATTTGATAATATTTTTGTTTTATGAGATTTATCCCTGTTTAATACACCAATCATTTCAATTTTTACCATGACACCATAAATTTTATTACTCCACAAATATATTAGTGTTGTTGGAGTTGTTAAACTCTATAATCTTAGTGTTTTAATTTGAACAAATTTTTGTATTAACTTCACACATACCCTTAAGACTATTTCATTTCATATGACAAGAGATGAGATAAGAGACAAATCAAATACTATATAAGAAAAAGATCTAGTTGAATCGGACACATAATGAGGAATTAACGAAAGAAAAACTTGAAAAATATATTCAATATTAGTTTTAATTCATCATTCCAATGAAATTCCCTCTTTTATAGATATTGAAAATGATTACCAGATCTAATTACTTCAAGAGGAAATAGTTGACTAATGACCTCATATACTATCCAACAATAACTTAATGCATATCAATTTGATATTATTAAATATGACAACCTCTTTTTCTTTCTCAAAAGCATCGTTGTGTTATCATTTTGAAAGTTACAACAAGATACAACATATCTTAATTACAATTGAGCATCACAAGCTTCAAAAAATATAGGTCCAAATTCCTAGAAAACACTAATCCTGGAAGAGAGCCAAGACCATAGGTATTTATGGTTATTTAAGGCATAAAAATAGAAAAAATAAGTACATATAAATACATAATGGAGGTGGATTGGGAGGAAATACTGGAGATGCAGTGAAGAGGCCTACACGATTGTGGAAATGATAGTCAAATTGTTCCACTTCAATTTCTAGAGCTTAGAGGTGGTCATGGGAGCACCAAATTTAGCGTCGAAGAATCTCCATAGCATCCAAAGTTTCATTGTGCAGATGTTGAATAACATTAATGTAGGAGATAAGATCATTTCTTTCTTCATACCTCTGCTCCCGCATGTTGTCCAAATTGAGTTGTATGTGATGTAGTTGAGTTGCAATAATGTCCATAGTGGCCAAGGCTTTCACCTGTCCCCGAGAATGGGTTATAGATACCACCATCACCACCACTAAATGCTGAGCTACCCAATCTCCACCGTCAAATAGCTCACGAGAGAAGGCATTTGGCCTCCTCGCCAAGGTCGTGCATACATTGTGAACACAAATAACCTAATGAGAAGGTGTGTGTGAGGAATCCAAGACCCTCGAGTGCCACTCGAGCCTGAACCAACATCAATCACTCGCCTCGTCCGCGAATACCAAGACCCACACTACTACAATGGAGTAGCCGTTGGCACAAAGATACACCCAATTGTGCTCTCTTCCCACCACCAGAAGGATAGGTACCACACTAGTCTTAGCTCCATTGGCAGGTTGCGCAGAAGTGTTAGGATCCCATGGTCAAGCACAAAACCATAACCACTTCAACTCGTTAACACCATTCCAATTCTCACCCTACGCAATTGCCTTAATCCATGGCTTGAGATCAGATGCAAAAACATAGGGTGTTCTCACCATCACCCAGACACTGCAGATGGTGCAAACACATCCCAACATCCTGGATAATTCCCGAATTTTGGAGAGGCGGTGCAGGAACCAAGGCACTATAAACCTGAGTGTGTGAGGAACCCTTAGTGTGCACAAGTGGAGCATGGAAACCTACCTGATACCTCGTCCCTCAATGCCTCGAATTGTCCCTTTGACATGACACCACCATCGGGGAAATATAATAACTTAATGCATAGTAATTTGTTATTATTCAATAGGCCTTATAATCTGATAGAGAAACAAGAAACTTGTTATAAAGGAAAAAATAGAAAAGGTATTGAAAAAGATGAAAGTTTACTTTCAAAATTTAACAATCCCATAAATTTTTTTATACTAAAATGGGAAAGATGTTGCAAAACATCACTATTGATAACATGGGGCATGTTTCCATGGCTCATGACCAATTTTTTGATCTAAATTTATTAGAGAAAAAATGATTAGACTTTGAGTTCAAGAAGATATTACCATGGACCTATTATGGAAGTATATTGAGATGTAGAGATGGATTTAACAAACAAAGTTTTCTATCATTATAAATCCAATTATGAAATTATTAAAAAAATAAAAGGAGTTATGATTGTAACAGCTTATGGAGCATATAAATATTATTGAATTAAAGAAATTTTTAGATTCTAGAAAGTCATGTACGGTCTACAAAAACCCCATTTTATGATGTAAAAGGTGAACAAATTATTTGTTATGTAATTTATTTGAAAGGAATTATTTGTAATTTTGAATAAATTTTATTTTGATGTTTAGATTCTTTTTTCAAAATACGAGTCTAGATCCATCTTCACTCTCGATTTACCAAGGGCTTACAGGGTTCAAATATTTGTGAGGTGAAAAACTCTTTTATATTGAAAAGATATGTGATCCCTCTAGGCCCTTCTTATATCCAAAGCTAAGTTGAATTTAAGCTGGTTGTTAATAAATTAATATTCATAACTAGCTAGTTAGGACAAAGACAATTAAAAAAAAACAAAATTGTTACATTATTACTAGATTCTATTATAAATAAAAAAGGATTAATATTAATATTTAATATATAATATTAATATTAATATTTAATATATAATATTAATATAAGAATAATAAAAATAATAATAATAATAAACTTATATAAGGGTAAAAATATAAATTTGAGTATTAAAATTTAAAAATAAAATAAAATTAAAGATGTGGAAAAATTAAATTTTATATAAAATATTACTATTGATGATGATAATGATGATAATTAATGTCTACTAAGAGACATTCGGCCTATCAAACCTGAAGAAAGGAAACATAATATAATTTTTATTCTTCAAAATCTTGTTTCTATGATCAAAGAGAAGGGAAAGAAGCGCTCCAAGATCACTATAGGTGGGCTAGCTTAATAGGTCAAGAATATTGGAAGTGTGGCACATGTTGGGGAATTGAGAGAGGATGTGATCAAGAGTTGGGAAGTCTAAAAGGAAGTGATTTTTATTGTCCATATGCTTATTATTGCAAATCTGACAGATTCTATCGTTCCAGGGAGTCTTGGGAATAGACCACTCAGAAGCTCACGAGAATTAGTTCTTATTATAATGATGTTCATTTTTTCTTAGTGTTGGTCAACACAGAGAGATAATTCTAATTATCAAGGGTGGGGTTGATCACCTCCTTATAGTATCTTAGCTTCCTTTTACCCTCCAACTCTTGATCCTCCCACAACTTGTCCTTAAACTTGGAGGTAATAGTATTTTTTGTGGTATATTTTCTCCCCATACTAAGTTCCTCCTTAATTTTCCAATGGTTGAGCCAAGGCTGGGTATCCTTATGCCACCCACGCTTGAGGCGAATGTGACGGTTTTGACTAAATTTAGATGCAATTTTTTGGAGCCTTTTGGATTCCATGTTATAAATATTCTTCTTATACATGAGATATATAAACATAGTCGTACTTTCAATGGGGGACAGACCAAATTAGATCAAGAGGATAGGATAGGGAGTATTTCCCTTGATATTTAGGTTGTAGGTTATGAATTGATTTTGAATAATCTCAATCTTCCTCCATGAATATCTGGATATACTGCAACCCCAAACTTCAGATCTCTATAAGATAGCATGGGTGACAAGATTCTCCAAGAGGAACCTCCTTTTACTCCAAATGTGAAGATCTACCATCTTACGATTTTTTTCAAGATCATTATAAGATTTCTAGCCTCCATTGATCCTTTTCTCAATGCTATAATTCCAATTGAGTTGATGAGGGAAGTCAATGACCAAATATTTATAAGAAGAAACATTCTCTAAGCACCAGTTATTACACAAGAAACTACCTTGGGTGATCATTTTCGATTTAATGATTATGAATTTAGTCTTGTTGGTATTAACTGTCATACCCATATTGGAGCAATAGACCCGAAGAGTTTGAAGTTTCTTGTCAAGGTCATCATGGCCTTTTGCAAGAAGTATGATATCATCGGCATAAATGAGAAGAGTAATGAGAACACCAACAAGCTTGGTGCCATTTTATCCCACACTTTCCAGACACTCCTCTAGCTTATCGATGTATATGCCAAAAAGGGTATGGGATATGGGACACCCTTGCTTAACTTTGATATTTCATTTTATGTCTTTATACCACCCCTTGTTCCTCTTAAGCTCGGTAATGACGGTCTCATAGAATTTGATCACAACAATCCTCAGCTCATGAGAGACCATGATCTCTCTAGGTCTCTCCCAAATTTTATCATGAGGAACAACTCGAAAGCTTTTCTAAAGTCCACAAAACAAAAGAAGAGATTGTCTTTACTATTGCGACATCCCTCTGCAATTATTCTGAGAGTGACAAGATGGTCAATAGTCAAGTGATATCTCATAAAACCAACTTTTCCTTTAGCTCTTTTGCCATGGATTTCAAGCCAAAGGCTAAGCTTCTTTTCCAAAATGAACCCGTAAAACTTGTGTAGGATGTGTGTAATCATAATTTTTCTTTAGTTAGACCAAGCACTTTTGTCACCATTATGGATTATTTAATTTTCACGACACAATTTAATAGGCTATTACCATGTTATAAAGTAATTTAAACAACAAGATTCAATGTTCAAATTCTAATTGGGTCAAACCAATAATATATATATATATATATATATATAATATTTTGTGTATTTTTTATGTATTTTTATGGGAAATATTGTAAAAATTTTAATGTTTTTTATTAAAATATTTTTAACCGTGCATATTTATGTCATTTTATCATGTATATTATTAACTTGTAAATAAGATTTGATACAACAACATGAGTCAATAACATGGCCTATCAATACAACATGCCCAAAAGCCATAACTCATTTCATGTTCAAAATATTGTATACATATTTTATATACATGTTTTATTTTAATCTATTTTGATAACATTTTTTTAAATAAACCTAAAAGAAAAAAGGTTATAATTACTTATGACATATATTTAAACTCTTTGTCCTCACTAATACTAATAAAATACTTTTAACCAAAGTTAATCCGCTCTGTCTTTGCGCAAGGCCTCCCTGCGCGTAAAGGCATACAATAAGAATTTTACCTTCATGAGATTTGGTATACAAAGTGGGTTCATGGCTTCTTTTGGAAAAACCACTTTTGATGAGATAGGTGTCAATGCGACTGTACCAAGCTCTTGGAGCTTGTTTCAAACCATATAAAGCTTTCTTCAATCTATATACTTTATGCTCTTGTCCTTTCACTTCAAAAACTAGAGGCTTCTCTACATAAACTTCTTCCTGTAATACAACATTTATGAAGGAATATTTTACATCAAGCTGATAGAATTTCCATTTGTGTTGAGCTGTTGTGGACAAAATGGTTCTGAAAGTGTCTAACCTTGCTACTGGAGCAAATGTTTCACCATAGTCGACACCAAACTGTTGTGAGAATCCTTTCGAAACCAGCCTTGCCTTATGTTTCTCAACTTTTCATTTTTCATTTAGCTTGGTCTTATATACCCATTTTACACCAATTTTTGTTTTGTCTCTTGGGAGATCAACTAATTCCCAAGTCTGATTTTTCTCTATGGCAGCAATTTCTTGGTTCATTGCTTCGACCCAATGCTTTTCTTTAACTGCTTGTTCAAAATGAGTCGGTTGAGTTGAAAGGAATGCAAACATATTATGTTCTTCAGATTCATGCTCCTGTTCATATATCTCTCTGATACTTCTTGTTTTTTGTCCCTCTTCTGAATATGTTTGATCACTGGCTAAATCAGTGCTTGATGATGTTCCATTTTCAGAATGTGTTGGTTGTTCTTGAACCTGCAATCTTGGAGACTGTGGTGGATAAAAAGGCTGATTTGAAGTTTCATCTACATGATATGACCAAGATTTATTTTCAAAAAAATTAACATCTCCGCTTAAAACAAACATCTTGCAATCAGATTGTAAATTCTATAGCCTTTAACTACTCACTATACCCTACGAAAATACATTGTCCACTCCTATCATCAAGCTTTTCTTAGCTACATTGTGAACAAGGGGAAAATGCTACTAATCCAAAAAATTCTAAAGTGAGATAAATTTACCATTTTACCATTCCATGCTTCTTGAGGTATCGCATCTTGGAGTCTGGTTGTTGGATATCTCTTGATAACATACACTGCTGTCAAAACATTTCAACTCAATAGTCATTTGAAAATCTCTTCTAACAGAGCATACATATTACCATGCTCATGATTGATTGATTTTTACTTTCCACTACTCCATTATGTTCTATAGCATATCTTATGGTGTTCTGCACTATGATTTCTTATTGTCGACAAAAATTTTTGGTAGTCATTGGAGATGTACTCTCCTCCTTTGTCCGATCTCGAGGAATTTTAAAGGCTTTCCACTCTATTTTTATGCTTCAACATTGAATTCTTTGAATCTTGAGAATGTATCTCATTTAGTTTTTAGAAAAGAAACCCATGTCTTCTTGTTATAATCATTAATGAAGGTTAGAAAATAAATACTACCATCGACGGGTTATGTCTGCATTAGACCACATATATTTGTATGGACTAGCTCTAAAGGCTCTTTTTCTATAGAGGAAGATGTGGGAAAGCCATCTCTTTTATGCAAGATAGAACACAAATTTCATAATAACAATATTTTTCATTCATAACAGGGAGACTAACGAACATTGAATGTTTCTGAAGCAGACTTAGAATCTTTAATGGGATGTGGCCATACCTATAATTTCATAGGTAAGACTCATCTATTCTTGACACATTGTGGGCAAAATACGGTGAGAGATTCGACTTCGAAGATTCAATAGAAACATCCTATTATTGGTTTTTTCAACCTTTACTATCAATCTTCTATTGAGTGGTTTATCATAAATATAACATGTGTTCCCATGGACTATTACATCATAAGCATGTTCCATAAATTGAACTACATTGATGAGGTTATGCTTCAGATGTGGAACCTAATAAACATCAACTATGTATTTATGTTGATTCTGTTTGGTAAGAACAAAACAATTCCTTTCCCTTCAACTTTAATATGGGAACGATCTCTAAGATTAATTTCCGATGTTATGGAAGCATCAAGATAAGAAAGTTGATTTTCGTTACTTGTCATATGATTGTTGTAGCCATTGTCCAACAACCAAAGATCCTCATTGTGAGCGTATTCATAAACATGGAAAGAAAGAAACATCATCTCAGAGGGTTCTTCTTCATTGTTGGAGAGATGAACATTGTCTCTTTTCTTATCCAACAGTTTCTTTCTGCATTCATGTTCATAATGCCCAAATCTCTTGCAGTAATAGCATTGAACATTATATTTGTTCAATGGTCAGCTTCTTTGTGTTTGGTTTTGTGGAGGTCTCCACTGCTTTGTTGCATTATGATGTTATGATATTCTCCTGCCTCTTTTGTTGCCACCTCTATGTACTCTACCTCTGCCTTAATCAACAGAGAATTTTGTTTTGAAAGCTTATTCCATAGAGTCTTTTGCCAAGTTGAGTCTTGTTTCGTGTGTTAGAAGTCATCCAATCCTCTGTTCTACTGAGAAAGTTGTGGAATCTTTGGATTTGAGAATGATTGTTATAATCATGTCATATTTCTTGGGCAGACTTCGAAGAAATTTTTCAACAATCTTCTGATATGTAATGGTTTCACCAATGAGTTTGATCTAATTGACTATCCAATGAGTCATGAACTGATCCATATTTTTTGTATCATTCATCTTCAGGGTTTTGAACTGTGCTCTCAATTTATGCAGTTTAACTATCTTTATTGTATCATTACCTTGATACGCAACTTTCAAAATATCGCAAGCTTCTTTTTTTGTTGATGCACGGTTATCTTGTCGAAGATAGAATCATCGACTCAATTTTGTATCCAACATTTGGCTTCGTGCTCTTTCTTTCTTAGTTTTGTAGCAACATTCCTCTGATTATTATTCATGGCTGCTAACTTTTCTTGGGTCGGCTATACATAACAGTTTAACATGGTATCCCAACATTCTTGTGCTTGCAAAAAAATCCGCATTCTTAAAAACCAAAACTCATATTTTTTTCCAAGTAAAATCAAGATCTATGGCAACCAGCTGTAGAAAGCCATTTTTTTTAAATACAAATGTACACCCATTTTTTAGATTAAAAAAAAAAAAGATACCAACTCCGCCTCCTTTCAAATATATATATATATATATATATATATATATATATATATATATATAATAAAATAGATTCCACTTTTTCTTTTAAATATTGCACTCCCCCTTTTCCTTTGTAAAAAATTCCTTTTGTTTTAACAAAATAAACAAACTTGAATAAAAGATATTCAAATTATTAAATAAACAAATTCTTTTCATAGAAACTTTTTGTTAAAAGAAACTTTTGAATGTTTTTATTATTATTTTAAAATATCTTTCTCACTTTTTAAATGGAAAACCTTGCTAATATTGCTTGGATGACAACTCGTACATTTTAAAACTAAAATCCATGGTTCAAATAAATGCTCACCTTTGACTTTTCATTCCTCGAGCTTCCAATGGGATTAGCTAAACGTTGTCATTTTACTGAAGATGTCCAAAGCACTTTCAGATGCATATTACTCTGTCCTTCCAGTCCTTCTATGCGGTGCGTTGGGCGGTTCCAATTTTTTTTAAAGTATTTTTGGTGGTTTTTTTTGTTTTTATTTTTTTATTTTTTAAATTTTGAAGAAATTTATTGAAATCAGAAATTCAATGGGTATCAATTATTTTTCTTGAGTGTGATTTTTTGGAAAAAAAATTGTGGTTTTTTTTGTTTAATTTCTTTGAAATTTTATAGGATTCTATTGAAATCACAAGTTTAATGGGTAATCTCTGCACAATCAAAGTGCCTTAAGAGTTTTTCAGGGTGTTGAATTCATATATACAATAAAAAAAACCAGTTTAAATAACACAAATCAGGATTTCACCTCAAAAATTTTAGCCAAATTCCACCACCAAAATCTCCAAAAAATCACACTAAAAACAACTCATTTTTCTAACCCTCAACAATTTGACAGCAATAAATTTCCTAACCAATAAAATAAATTATAAAAAAAAATGACTACAGTAAATATCAATTAAACTGAAATAATTCTAAATTACCTATACCACTTATAACACCTAGCATAAATATTAATATCTCAACAAAATTGTAATAAATTTCAATATTGATGGTAATAAATTCAATGTTTCCACTTCTACCTTACTAGATTGAAGGTGTAATCAAAATTCGATCCCCGTTGAATTTTTTTGGGTTGTAACCTATAACTGGCCTTTCGATGAAATCCTTCGAACTGTGGATAGCTAGAAGAAAAATGAATAAATAAATAATTGGAGTTTTGGGAAATGGTATCACTTTCATGAAATTGTTTAAATAGAAAATTTGTAGATTAAAAAATATTAATAATTAATAAAATTGGTGAATAAATACATAATTAGTTAGTTTTAGTTTGAGAAATGATTGATTTATTTAAAAATATTTTTAAGTTAATACTTGTGTTTATTCAGAATAGAATTTTTAAAATTTTAATTTAATTATCAATAATTATTAAATAAATGGTATTTTTTTTAAAACTTGGTAGTGCCTTATTATTCATTCATGTTGACAAAATGCAAGTTATATTAATATGTATTTCTGTTGACCTCAACCTACTCGTAGGAAACTAGGTCTATTGGTCATCTGAGAGAGTTATAGGCCAACCAAAATTTAAAGAGTCTCTTGCTACCTTAAGAGGTCTATTGTCTATTTTAACATATATAAACATATAAAAAAAGTAAATTCATATAAACAAAAAAGCAAATATTCAGTAAATTCAGTCATCAGATGATTCAATAGGTGTTGGGTCTTTAACACTTAACCTAGGTATGTCAACTTGGTGGAGATTCTGGATCTGCCTATCTATTCGTCCAAGGCGAACATTCTGATGATGATGTTGTAGATGAATCTCTTAGATGTCTCTGCGGATTTCAGCTAGAATTGAGGCAGCCTTCAGGTCCCCTCCAATCTCTTGAACTGTTATAATTGCTTTAGCTAGTAAACATTTCATGGTCTAGTAAATATGAATAGACTGCTTAAAAAGAGACAGTCTACCTCTGGTATGACCATGATCAGTTAAAATTAGATCCATCTCATCCTCATGAATGTCTTCCTCGACCTTGGTTTCGGGATCTTGTTCCCATCTAGAAATCAAAGATTTAACAGGGTTGGGTGTCCCTTCTGCATATGCCTGAAATAGGTTCTCCATGATTTCTTACCCAGACTTCCTTCCCCTTTTGCTTGATCCCTCTTTGGCCTTCCCTTTATCCTTTCCTTCCCTTCTGCCAGCTTGCGCTTTAACCATTTTGACTTGGAACTACTCTCCTAGCAAATGTACGTTCACCCAGATCCACACCAGGGTTCTGCCTTGACATGCAATGGCCTGAGGGTGAAAAATGTTAGGAGGACCTGCAAACGGAGACAACATAACAATATTGAAATAAAAAAGATATTTTACAATAATGTCCTTCTTGCTGGGAGTCAACATTTTTCTCACAAGTGGGCCAAAGGTTATTTGCCTCTACATGATTACAATATTTCGTAACCCCCTATCACACAGACAGGCCACAACTTTCCAATTATCATTATGCTTGCCCTTCTTAATATTTACTAGGACCATGACGATAGATACAAAACCATAAAGGACCCCAATAAACGTTGCAGTGACTGCCATGCAAACCCAAACAGAAATTGAGTTAACCCTCTTGACTAGCCCGGGAATTGTTATACCGGTTCTACTATCGTTGATGTCTCTTTCAATATTGTCAGAGCCTCTAATACCCTTGTTGCCTCAAGTATTACTGTTATTATTGACCGAGCCTCTACCCTAAAAATTGTCGTTGCACGACATGCATTGGACTTCAAATAATTGCCTTAGAAAATTGAAACAGTTACAGGAGGAAGTTTGCAATTTTCCTATAGTATTGGAAACACTACTGTGCAAACTATAAGAAAATTTAGAAGAGCTAAAAATATCGCAAGCAGTACCATGAAACAGGCTTTCAAGATAGATAAGATGACAATCAAGGATGTAAAACTCACATGCAGGGTCATGAAGATGACATGTAAGGGTTGTAGAGAAGTCTAAATCAATATAATGATGACATGCATGAACGTTCATATAGCATGCAAAGTGAGGAGGGAATTTAGGATGACAAGGGCCATAGAATTGGACCTCCACCTCCTCTACAATTTCCATGTCCAGAAGATGAAGCAAAATACAACCAACTACTTGCAGAACCGAAGTGGACTCATAAGAATTAACCAAGACAGGGTTTCGAAACCCAATTAGGACCCAAAATTTAGTCATGTCGAGCCTATCAACCTTTCCAAACATCCTTTCATTCCTCTCAACCAACACATATTTCGTTGGAGACTGCATTATTGGACCATGTTGGTAAACAATCATTCCAAACAAGGAACGAAGAAACAAAGCATTCAAACCAGCACTATTCTTCATCTCAGATACAAATATACGGAGGGAGAAGCTAGGTACATACCCACGCAGACGACACGTCGTTTTTGCCAGAGCCCTCAATTGTTCATCTATCCTCTTCCCAGTTTCCTTCATACCCTATTCAACAATGATCCAAAATTCGAAAAACAGAATGTTTTTAATGGGTCACCACATCCTCCCGCGCCAGATTCCCCCCCCAGACACTCCTGACAAGCCTAGTTGTCTACCGAATTCCTTAAATGCGGTCATTACTCGACATGGGTGGAGTCGTTCACACTTGTCACCACGTGTCATCGCCTTCCACCGTATGGCCCGCATGAACGATTGTCACATCACACCAAGCTGCTTCCCACTTGGCACCCCAATCGAGGGTTCTGGGTTTGGTTGTTGTCTCTCTCCACAATCTCCTACAGAGTTTCAAGCTCAATCTCTTGCCTTCTTCAATCCCATGGAGTATCTAGAACCCTTCCATGGTGGTTTCAACCCCAATTCGCAAGCAGATGAGATGTTGCATTGCCTGATTGCCGAACATGAATGGGATAGTATAAATAATGCTGGGAATAAGGTCCTTAATCTCCTCTATGAAGCGATTTGTTCGCCAACTATGACTAGTGTGCTCCCAACTTACTCCTCTCTATAGCCTTTGAAGTATACCTGTGACCATAGCCGAATCCCCTTCCACCACAAGCATGTTATAGTGTTCTCATCTTTCAATTACAAGACCTTGTTTGACCGCATTGAGTTCAGCTTCGTTATTGCTGGAAAAGCCTAGCTCCATAGTATAAATCCTTCTTACTTCGCCTTGAGATTCTTTGAAGATTCCCCTCCTCGTGCTTGACCTGGATTTCTGTTTGAAGCCCTGTCATAGATAAGCTTTAGAAAGCCTTGTTGGGGTGCACTGTACTTATCTCTCAAGTGATATGCCATCAGTTTGAGTTTCGAGGAGGCCATGGCTAACATTTGAGGTTTGAGATTCAATTGAGCCAGGATTCGTGCCTCATGCCCATTCACTGTCTAGTCATCCTGAAGCCATTTTTCTGTTAGTATACTTTCTCTTATGTTATGAATATTTGTCTTCCAAGTTTCTGCTATTTGACGAGCCTCCTCACTAAACGTACATTTGTTCCTTTCTTTCCACACTGCCCACATTAGGAAACATATAGAAATCGACCAAGCTCTATTAATGATAGGGCTTTGATATCCCCCTCCTCTCCAGTTTTCAATTGTGAATTCAACACTTGTTATATCTCTATCCGTTTTCTAAAAGAGTAAGTGTAAGTTCTGCCACAAATGATCAACAACGGGGTAATTTTTCAGTAGGTGTTCCATAGTTTCACTATGTTTACCGCACATGATGCAAGAAGAAGGTCCCAGCATCCCTCGCCTCCGCAACTGATCTCAGGTGAGAATCCTGCCATGACCTACTAACCATAGGAAATGTTCAATTTTCGGCCAATGCTTAGTAGAACATAATTTCTGCCAAAGTATTGATATTTGAAGTTGAATATTGTTAGCTTTAATATTGTATCCTTCTTGAATTTTAAACATGCCTTTAGTTATGTATCCCCATCGTAGGATGTCATTTCTGGTTACAATGGCAGTTTTCTGGATTGTAATTTTTTTTCAAAATTCCCCCATTGTTGATTCTTTGGAGAATTCTCTCAATGCCTCTTTTTCTTCCATTTTCTCTAATACTAATCTGTCTCTATATCTCAAAAATTATCTACCATTTTTATATTTACTCGATTTGTGAAGAAGAATGTATCAGTTAGGTCTATTCTACTAAACAATTTCTCCCTTTGCTACAAAGAGTCTTCCCAGAACCAGGTAATGTTTCCTCCCCTGATTTCCCAAAGACTATAGTCTCTAAAGAGGCTTTTGTTTGAGTCTGCTAAGTTCCAAATTGCAAAGCCTTTAGGAGTGTTCTGCAGCTGCAATTTTTCTGCAGTAGATTGAGGCATGTCATATATGCGCTCCCAAATATTTTTCCAGAGGTCTCTTCCTCCCTATAACCACCTCCACCATAGCTTTGCTCCCATCACCTGGTTGAGTCGATAAGGATCCCTTAGGCCAATTCCACCCGCTTTTTTTGTTTTGATCAAATTTTCCCAGCATAAGA
Organism: Pinus albicaulis; assembly: GCA_034641835.2. Classification (NCBI taxonomy): domain Eukaryota; kingdom Viridiplantae; phylum Streptophyta; class Pinopsida; order Pinales; family Pinaceae; genus Pinus; species Pinus albicaulis. Next base: position 216,001 of record JAXQQM020082780.1, read on the forward strand.
GGGCCCATTTATGAGCTTTTTGAGATTCTTGCCGCAATAATTTTTTGAAAATATTAGTCATCTCAATACAACTAGTTTTAAGGGCTTCCAACCCCGATAGCTGATATATGGGGATGGATTGAAGGACTGCTTTTAAGAGGACAACCCGACTAGGGGAATTGAGTGCACAGAAGGACCAATTTTGGAGGCAATATTGGATGCAAGTAAGAAGATTTTTCCAATAGGATACACAGAGAGAATTAAGGCTAAGAGGCATACCTAGACATTTTGTAGGAAGGGATCCTATGTTTAACCCTAAAGTGCGAGCCAAAAACCTTTGAGATTGAGGAGCGATATTAAAGAAGAAGACATTATATTTATTGTTATTAATCAGGGTTTTGGACATAGCCATGAAATCCTTGAGAATGGCTATAATAACTTTGGACTCTTTTAGGGTTGCTTGACAGAATAGCATCATGTCATCAACAAACTGCTGGTGGGATAGGTTGAGACCGTTACCCCAAAGATAAAATTCTTTTAGGTGCCCTCCAAAGACCTTATTTTTAATATATCTCCCCAAACCTTCAGCAAAAATAATGAAAAGGAATGAAGATAATGGATCTCCTTGTCTCAGACCACGAGTGGCATTAAAAGGATTAGAAGGAGCACCATTTACTAGGATAGAGAAATTAGGAGTGGAAATAAAAGAAAGGATCCATTGAATCCATCTCGGATCAAAACAAAAGGCCTAGAGGATATTCTGTAGATAGGTTCAACTGAGGCGGTCATATGCTTTGGAAAGGTCAAGTTTTATCATCATGCCTTTGGACTTGAGGGTGCGAAGAGAGTGAATAGCTTCTTGAGTAGTGATTATGCCATCAAGGATTTGTATTCCTTTAACAAATCCAGTTTTCTCAGGGGAAATTAAAACAGGAAGAATGGGTTTAAGACGATTAACCATGATGGTATACATACTTTTATATATAATATTACAAAAGGATATAGGTATGAATCCAGTAGGAACATCATAATGATCTTGTTTCAGAATCAACACAATAAAATTCAAGTTTAAGGCTGGGTATACATGTCTGGTCCTACGTGATTCCTCGAATAATTCTAATATATCTCTGCCTATGAATGGCCATGCTTCTTGATAGAATTCAACTATAAAATTGTCTGGTCCCAATGCTTCTTTTTTTTCTAGGCCCTTTACAACTTCTTCCACCTCTTCCAGCGTGATATCTCAAAGTAGTGCCAAATTTTGTTCTCCGTTGACTAGGTGAGGTATGTGTTTATTTATCCTTTCAATTGCTTCCATTCTATCTTGATTTGGTTCCATCAAGATGTCGCTAAAATGATCCACCAATAGTGCCTCCATGTCTTGATGTTGGACTACTATGTTTCCTCCTGGATCTTTGAGAGATAAAATTCAGTTATGTTGCCTCCTTTGGATCATTGCCTCATGGAAGAAATTGGTATTTTTGTACTCTTCTCTTAACCACTGAACTCAGGATTTTTGTTTCCACACGTTTTCCTCCTATTTACGGTGTTCTTATAACTTACCGATGATTCTTCCTTCCTCCCTGACAAGGGTCTCCCATCTCGCTTGTAATATCATGTGTTGTTGTATTTGTTTCATATGCCCCTCTAGTTTTTATTTATCTTGTTGTATATGCCCGAATTCTATTTTATTCCATTTTTTATTTTCTTCTTTATGTATTTTAGTCGGAGTTGGAAGGTATGCATCCCGTTCCTTCCTTGGATTCGTCTTTCTTCCCACAAACCCTTGGCTTTGTCAATGAAAGTAGGGTCTCTTAACCAGAACGCCTCGAATCTAAAAGGCCTCTTCTTATTACACTACTTCATATCAACCTCAAGACATATCGACCAATGGTCTAATCCCATACAAGGAAGGATGGAGGCCTCGTAAAAGACATCACTACTGATAACATCTTCCGACGCTAAAAACCTATCCAACATTGACGCTATTGGATGAGCACCTCCTCGCCTATTATTCTAGGTATATTTACCATTCATTGTTGGTATGCCTACTAGTCACAAATCAGTTAGCATATCTCTAAACATATCCATCTTAGGCTCATCTCTTCATATTCCTCCTTTTTTCTCCTCCAGACTTGTGATCATGTTAAAATCTCCTCTGACCAATCAATATTTCTCATTATGAATATTTTTTAACATTCTTATACTATCAAGGATTGTTGCCTTTTCTCCTGGAATATGAGGTCCATAAATCAAGGAAACAAGAATCCAGTCTCTTGTCCCAATTTGCCTAAAGCACCTTGTTATGATACAAGGTAGGCCTATCCATATCTCTACCATGATCTCTGTGGGATTCCAGAGAATGGCTATGATGCCTAAACTTGCTCTCGAATCTATGACCATTGCTTCATATTTAGGTTTCAATTTTTTTAATATTTCCTCTAATAGTTTCCCTGACACTTTAGTTTCCTGAAGGAGTACCACTTTCAATCTCTATGTCTTCAATATTTCTTACAGATATCGTTGCTTTCCTTTACTATTAAGTCCCCTCATGTTCCAGGAGATAACTATCACTGGTAAAATTTATGTAGTTGTTGTAATACCACTGAAAGCGGTATTACCCTTCCCAAATTTACTAACACTTCTCCAATCATTTGAATAGATTATTGTAAATTATTTTTTCCCCTCTTATTTCCTCCTTTAGGTTGAGTACTAGTTTCCCGACTGTTTCCTTTTGGTGTACTAAGTGTGCCTGCCATTTCTGCTTGTCTGCGCTCTTGGGAAGTTATATACTGTTCAAACGTTTCTTTGTAGTGCATGTTTTGGTCTTCAGGTATAAATATATCATATATTATTTTCCATTCTTGCAAAAAATTCTTTAGAACCATCTCTTTCGTGTTGAAATCATCCTTCGTTGTATCTACTTCCATCGCTGATTATTCCACCATCTGATTTTGGTCTTATTTTCTGTCAGTTCTGCTTGAGCCTTTCTTTTAGCCTTCGTGGATTTTTGGCTTGTGTTTTCATGGCCCTCTTCCAGGGACTGTTCAACTTCTTTCAAGTTGTATCCCGTTTCTTGTAGTATTTCATATCTATTTTGATTGTTCTTCTACTTAGATGGAGCAGTGTTCTAATTTACATGCAGTTTACTATTATTCCTTTTGCTAGCAACTGTCTTAAACCCATAATCCTTCTCCATGGATCCTCCTCCTCCCTCCAGTTGCTTCCCTTCCATCTGATCAGGGTTGTTAAGAGGGCATGTTTTAAATAACTGACCATATTCATTTCACCATCTACAACGAAATGGTATGTGTTCATAATCAAGAAGCTGTTGCCAGACTTCTCCTTCATATTCTAATTCTATCGATTCTAGAATATTCTTAGTTATATTCATATAAACACAAATGCAGGAAAACAAAATATACCTTCCTCGATGGGTGGTTTCTGCTATCTTCACAAATCTTCCAAGAGAGTTTCCAATGCCTTCTAGTATTTCTGGGTCCTAGAAATCGACCGACAATGCGAAGAGCCACACATATACTGGTGATGATAGAAGTTGTTATTGACTAGGGTTATAACATCCCTCCCATTGCCTCACGAATAAACCAACATTATAGTAGAAATATGGTCCTCCCTCGAAAATTCTTTCTTTATCCATGAGGTTAGTAAAGATCACTGTAAAAAATCCTTTAGCCTCAAATTTAAGATCTATGTGGCCTTTTGGTTACCATTTTAACTAGATCCATTTGATTAAATCCTTCTCGGTTGGCCAAATACCTATAAATTTTCAAATTAAGGCATGATCTTTCATATAAATTCGATATTGGTCTAGTTTGTTTGCCAGAATGACGAAGTGAGGCTTCTTTGTGGCTCTTGGTAGACATTGGCCTCTAGTCTTTGCCTGCCATTGGGCACCCAACACAAGTCCTGAGTTACGGCCAACCCCTCCTTGCGATCGTGTCTACTTACCATTGTACTCTCTTGACGTTTAAATTGAGATTTATGACAAAAATAATTATGACTTATTTGATTTTTAAATTAAATTGATCAATTAGAAAAATTATCATATGAATAAGTGTAACGTAAAATTACCATAATCTCTATTAGAGTAATAATAATAATAATAATATATATGTTAGATCTAAGACCTTTGTGATCCATAATTTAGAAAAATGTGTCTTTTAGATTAATCACATCATTAGGATTTGGTTGACATTTAGAAACCACATTAGTTGGTTCGAAACATCGACCAAATCATAATGATATGATTAATCCAAAAAATATGCACACACACTCATATATATATATATATATATATATATATATAAGGTAAAGTCGAAGTTTATATTTTTTTAATTTTTTTTTAATATTGATAATATGTCATGTATTATGAAATAAGTGTTTTGATATTTAATGGATTGATGCCTATACATATTTACTAGTCATTTGGTTTATATTTTTTTTTCAGAGAGAAAAAAACGTTGTTTTATATTGGTATGTATAAGAACAGTACACTTGATCAATCAAATATCCTTCACAAAAAGGCAACAACAATGGGGAGGCTTGAAGCCCCTTTTAGCATGACATAAACCGGAATCCTGGAACATGAGCTATGAGTTCTGATATTCTTTGTCATTATGAAAAAACCAGAGTACCTATTAAACAATAGTAACTGAAACTCTATGTTAGATGTCGGGAGACCATAAAATGTGCTGGAGGAAATCCAGAGCGAGATCGATAACTGAACACCAGGCTGCAGAAACAACTGTGCAATGAGACTAATGCCAGCCTGCGTATGGTAGCATATCCTGGATTCTGTTGAAAGGAAGGATCTCTTTTGTAGATCTGTCCAGGCATTAGGTCTAGATGATTGAAACCGGCTTGCTAGCTCTTATAACAGGCTCGCTTGTATCCAAAGATCAGGCTCGCTTGTCATTACTGGCTTTCTTGCATTCTGTGCATGTACAAAATTGAAGGACATACATATCTGGAATTGTCCAAAATTCGATAAAACAAAATAGGTAGGATCCTGACAAGGGGTCTTGCCCCCAAAGATCACGGAATCGGAATGTCGCTGGTCCACACCTTCTTGTTGAGCTTGTACTGTGAAACCTGTAATACTCCAAATCTCATATCCACCCCTCGCTTGGAGAGCCCGTCAGCTCTAGTATTCAATTCCCTGTATATGTGAGTAATGGAGGGGGCGATTGAATCGCTCCCGAAGGATCTTGGCATGCCTGAACCATCCATGAGAAGCAAACATGGAACTTGTAGCATGTCCAAGCATAGTATCGATGACCAGCTTGGAATCTCCGTAAACCGAGACCCATTGTAGACCCAGATTCACAGTTGCGTTAAACCCACACTATATGGCCATAAGCTCGGCCAGATTGTTGGTTCCCTTCCCTCCGTTCCAACATATTTCAATCCTTTCGTCCTTAGATAATTTTAACCATGCTCCACACCCCATAATCCCCCTCAGCAAGCTCCATCAAAGAAAATAGCCAGAAGGGAGATTGGGTGAGGTCTAATCCGCTTAGATCCATCATGTATCAATGGAGAATGAGGTCTCCTATCCCGAATCCAAGACATGATAGCGAAGTATGTGTGATGTAATTGGATGGGCACATTCTGAAATATAATTTGTTCCTGCATCGCCAAACTTCCCATACAAAAAAGAACGGAAGGGATCTGAATTCACCCAAGAGCCTATCCCACCTATGTGTTGCTTCAATAAAACTTGTAGGAGACCATGCACCGTCCAATAAAGGCTTACAGAACAGTGACCAAAGATGGGCAGTCCATGGGCACGAAAAGAAAATGTGACTGATGGATTCTTCCTCCATCCTACAAAAAGAACATCTGTTAGGACCATGAAATCCCTTACGTCTTAGCATATCCCAAGTAAAAATCCTCTCCCTCCACACTAGCCATCCAAAGAGAAGGTTCTTGGTAGGAATTTTCCGCTTCCAGAATTCAGCAAATCCCATGTTCATATTGGAGCAAGTATAAAAAAGAGTTATGTTGAAATATACCTGTTATATGCATACACTAGTTATATATGCATACACTAGTTATAAAAAGAGTTATATGCATACACTAGTTATTTATAATTAAGAAGTGGATGATAAGGATTTAAAAATGATACTACAATATTCAATAAATGGAAGTACCAAGTGAAGTTTAAATATGGTGCCAACTGTTATGGTTCTTGTTAAAATGTGCTTCAACTGTTTTGTTCACTTCGTCTACGGCATGGACTATAGTGATCGAATGATATCTTTTTACATTAAATTAATCAAAATTTTTGAATAGATAGACATTGTTAGTTATATATATATATATATATTTGTATTTGTATTTGTATTTAAATTTAAATTTAAATTTAAATTTAAGTTAAAAAGTTTTATATAATTTTATATTCATCTTATTTTTTCAAACGAGAAGTAATACTAAAATTATTTATTTAAGATAAAATATTCACAAATATTTGCTTTACCAAATATATATTATGCTAGTTATGTTTGCATGTACCTATATACTTCGACAATAACTCACAACTTCTTCCCACTTGTCACTGCCTCCACCAACCTTTGACTAGCAGCGTCTTGTGGTTGTGGTTACCTGCATGTTTAGGTAAACTCCGCTCAAGTAAAATCCAATTGCAAAGCCTGTTGTAAATCAATGGTAAGAACAGAGGCACCATCATAAATTATTATTTTACTTACATAGGTAATTTTATAGCTTAAAAGTTTATGAATTTTTATTTTGTACTCTCTTTTATAATGATTTTATTTTCTCTTTGACAGTGTCTTTTTTCTACAGTAATTTCATTTTCTACAATGGAGTACACAAGTAATTTTAAAGCTTAAAAGTTTTTGAATTTTTATTTTGCACTCTCTTTGACTGTGTCTCTTTTCTACTGTAATTTCATTTTCTACAATGAAATACACAAGTAATTTTAAAGCCTAAAAGTTTTTGAATTTTTATTTTGCACTCTTTTTTACAGTGATTTTATTTTCTCTTTGACAGTGTCTCTTTTCTACAATACAGTAATTTCATTTTGTCATAAATTAATCTAATTTTTTCTTTGAGCATAAATTAATCTAATTTTCTACAATTTCATCTTCTACAATAATTTCATTTTGTAGAGTAATTTCATGTTTTCTTTCAGCGTAAATTTTTAAACATTTTGCAGAGTTCAATAGTTTTAAGTATGCCAGAGATAGGATCCTTACCTCGTGATCTTAGCGGCTGTAGTTGAGAAACTGAAAGATAGAATCCCAACTTATCCCAACTGGAAGGAATTGGAATGGGGAACGAGGAAATCACTTCATTTTGGTGTGGCTCCCTGAAATTCCTTTGTTGTTTCCGGTATAGATGTCTGACTATCCCTTCCACAATGTTTTTCGGTGTTCATATGTTGTGGCAAACTCATATAATGTTTTTTATCTTTTTAAATGTATTTAAAAAGATAATAAAATTTCGAAATATTTTTTTTAACAAAATGAAATTATTTCAACACAGTGAGAATATCGGTGAAAACAGTAAAGACTTCTACCTAGACATTGATGAGCCTCAACACGTTAACAATTAAAAAAATCTATTTTTTTTAACTCTATTAAAAATCACATTTTTTCAAACAATAATTATATATTTTTTTAATATTGTATTTATTAATTGTTTATATAGAGTGCTATTTTATAGAATCCACTTTTACAAGTAGATTTCGAATATTTGAAAAAAGTGGCTCTCTCTGGCACAATGCTGGGTTTATTTCAAAAATTTGTACAGTCTTTACCAAGACCTAAGTGCTGTTTTATAAAATCTACTTTACAAGTATATTGATCAAACTCTTTGAAAAAGGTGGCTTTGAAAAAAGTGGCTCTATCTGGGACAATGCTTGGTTTATAGAATCTGCTTTACAAGTATATTCAAACTCTTTGAAAAAAGACAATGCTTAGTCTTATTTTGTTTAGTAGTTGTCTACTGACTTGCAACATAATAGTCTAGATTGTAGTATTTTTGTTTGAATTTAATAAAAAAAATTTCAAAAAATCACCTAATTAGAAAGTTTGAATTGCATTTTTAATAATGAAAATGAATTCAGCATCATCAAAATCTTTAAGTCACCTAAAATATTGAAGTTCAACAACAGTAAATTTTTCAAAAATCTTTGCAGAATTTTTTTATAGTATTACCAGAATTTCTGAATTATTGCTTTAGACTGAGGTTTTCTTTTTTAGGGTACAGCCCCACTCTGTATTATATTTCTAATATTCACCTTGGTATAATAAATTGTTTGGTTGCTTTTTCGGCCCAGTTGTTTTAGTGGCTGCACCCTCGTCTTTTCTCCGGACTTTTACAACAATACCCATCACTATCAACGGGATAATTAGAACTCCGCTCACACCTCCAATGACAGCCTTCCATTTATTCTTGTTTGAATTATGCTGAATACATTGCCTCTTCTTCCTACTTAGGTACGGGTTTCCTGAGTAACTACTACACACAACAGAAAATATTAAATATTTTTCATCATGCACTTAATGATTAATTATAATATGAGACGAAAGCCTAAATTGGGTATGAGTATAGAAGAGGAAATGATTACTCAAATTTCAATGAATAATTGATGAGTATAAAATTGATAGGATTACTTGAGCTTCAGCGAACAATCGAGGAAAAGTTTCGCTGGAATTACACCGCTGAAATTATTGTTGTTTATATTCCTGTGAAAATAAAATTTTGTTTCCACGCTTAGAAATATTAAATTAAATTTTATATAATTTTGAATAAAATTTTAAAAATCATGAAAATATATTACATTTCAAAAAAATTAAAAATTAAATAAAAACAAAATACTTACAATTCTTTAAGGTTTTTAAATTTAGATAACCATTCCAGAGTACCACTGAAGTTGTTGTTTTGTAAATATCTGCATAAAAATCACAGTAATTTGTTATTTAAATAACAAAAGCATAAACACAGTAATTTGTTATTTTATAAAAGCATAAATACTAAAAATATATAATGAATATCTTATATAATATTCATTATAAATATATATTGTGAATATTTTATATGAAATTTAAGATCAGTTTAATGTATGGTAAATTGATGAAATTCAATAATAATTTCTTGACATGATTATAATTAGATAGAATATATATTTCTTAACTAGGTTATGTCTTCAAATGGTCTTTGTATCTATATCATTGTATATCTAATCTAAGAAGAAAAATAATTATTATTATTCTTATTTTATTTGATAAGCATTTTCTTGAGGTTTCTAGGATTTGTTGAGTCAAAGATTCAATATCCTATTTAGACCTATTATAAAAAAAATTTAAAAAAAATAAAAATAAAAAATGATTTTTAGTATTTGTATTTCTAATCTTCAAAATTTCAAAGTATGATGTACATCTCAAAAACATACAAAACTAGTCTAGATCCATCTAACTCCCGATCTATCATGCGCCGAGAGGGATCAAATCTTTGGAGGTGCAAACCTTTCCTCAAGTTTTGCACTCAAAAAATAGGTTTGCACTTCTAGAGATTTGATCTCTCTCGGCGCATAATAGCTCCAGAGTTAGATGGATTTACGCTGGTATAAAATGTGGTGATTGAAGCTATGTGATTTATTTCACTAGTTTCAATCTTACTTTTTCACCTTTGTGAGCGATGCAATGAATGCTAAGTGGACTATTAAAAAAAATCAATTATATTTAATATAAAAATAAAGTAAATATTCACACTAATTACATACCGATAACAATATTTTTATACATTTTATCCATATTTCCAAAAAATGGCATCTAAAACAAACAAATTTTGCAGCCTGGTGAAAAAATAACTTTGTTATTTTTTACATATCGGCTTCTCAATTAAATTGAATTGAGTTTTCGTTTGATGAAAATGCACAGCGACTTTCAAAAACTCACAAAATGAAATTTCCGTTCACAGAAACTTACAGACGCTCCAACTTGGTTAAATTGGTGAAATTTGGCATTGGTCCCTTGAAATAGTTACTGTCCAGTGACCTGTTAATTTCAACACCAAGACATAAATTCCGCACGGATAATTATTGCTTTGATGCGATATTCAAAAAGGCAAAGCAGGACCCTTACGAGTCAATATTCCATGTAGGAGGCTATTAAATTAAATTAAATGTATTGTAAATGTTCACTGAAATTAATCCTCAAACTTAAAACACTTGTTTTAAAAAACATTTTAAAACTTAAAAAGTCATTATAAAAAAAAAAAGGAGAGGATCGAATTTTGCTTACACATTAACTAATGCAGTTAACTGTGCAATTTCGTTCGGCACCGTCCCTGCAAGTTTCCTTCCTGATAAATCGCTGACAAGCAGAGTAAGAGTATTATCGTAACATGTTAGAATTTAACCCATATATCTTGTGATTTCGGCTGTAAACAAATCGAAAAATTAAGCTTACATTTCAGAAATTCTGTTGGGCAAAGTAGTGTCATCACAGCCAATTCCGTTCCAGGGTATCATGTAGCAAGGGTTAGAAATCCAATCTTTGATGTTAAATCTCCTTTTGATAGTGTTAAGAGCGTCCACTGCAGTTTAATAACATTTTTAGAAATTGATTTATGATGTCAGTGATTTATTTGAAAGAAATTTAAGTAGGAGGGTTTTTTCAGTGCATTATATTAAATATTATTTTGGGATTCAACTGCTTTAAGTAATTGATTTATTTATGACCATTTGTACGAGAGGTATTTCTCATGATTTTTGAATACCTCACACAGGTGAAGATGTGGGATCTAGTGAAATGAATCACATAACATCAATCAAGCTTGCACTCGGTAAGCAGGACTTGGTTGGAGGTCACCCATGCCGGAACTCCTCTGGCTCAAGCTCCCAGAACTCCTCTAGCTCAAGCGTGCTTAACTGTAAAGTTTTTCCCACAATCAAGCCCACTTAGCTTGATTGTGGGGTAGCAAGATAAGTGAGCTTGATTGTGGGAAAAACTCCACAGTTAAGCGTGCTTGAGCAGAGGAGTTCTAGGATGAGTGACTTCTCTGGAAGTCTTGGTTACCCGGTGATTCATTTCACTAGTTTCAATCCTACATCTTCACTTCTCTGACCACTTCTTTGACTATGTTACAACTACCTCTCATAAAAATGTTCATAAATATTAAATCTCAAAAATAATATCTAATTAAAAGAAATTTGTTGACAGCAAGTCTTACCATCTTGCAAATACGTTAGAGTGTCGCTGTTAGTTTGCGAGTAATACTCATAAGCGTTGATTATCGGAGGCAGCGCGGAGTTACTGCTCTCAACCAGTTCAAACGTATGTTGGGTTGGGATCGCATCGAAGGCGATTATAACCTCTAGAGCAGAATAATTGTGCATCAAAGTAATGGTTTCAGAGTCGTTTTTACCATCTAAGCGGACATAAAATGATCTCGATTCAGACATATGCAGCTTCTCGATCTCTGCAAAATACAACACCAGTAATGGTTTCATCGATGAGAATGTTAGATCCAAAGTGAATGGATAGGTTTGCGGAGTTGTAGCCCATGCAGTTTGCATCACAGCAGCTGGAGGGAGGTCTTTGGTATTGGCTGTTGAAATAGGCTTTTTCAAGCTTACGTTAATCCGTGAAGTACTTGCAGAATATTCTAACGGTATCCAGATACGGTCGAATTTGTCTTGAGGATACCTGCCCAATTAACCATTCAAAGATATACAGGTTAATAACTAACAAAAATGATCACAACTGCATCAAATTTTGGTGATATATCAATAATTCTTTTGGGAGGTAGAATGGAAGCCTTGAATTTATTACAATCAGCACTGAAATTTAATACAAATTTTCACTTTTGGCTAGATTTCTGTAAGCAAATAGTAGAAGTTCAAATGGTCGACCTAACAACAGAATTTCCACCAATATCGTATCTTGAGCATAAAGACAAGAGTCTTTCTGGTTTAGCGTCCTGATACATGCCATGTTGGAGCCTCCTCAATTCGATAGCAGATATAAAGGGATCAATATTCGACCATGTTCTGAACAAACAAATGTACAGCACTATGCCAGAAGTAACAATTATATTTTCGTAATAAGATTGATTTGGAGATGTAGATATCTCTATGTTTTGCGCAGTAAACATTTCGAGTGTCTCAATGGAGAAAGCGAAGCTTGCCTCTTGTCGGTATGCACTAAAATTTCCAGGGACAAACCATAATCTCACGAGATGAGGCACATTAGGGGCCACAGGCAGCTGATAGCAAGACCTGTTAAGGGGTTTAGGGAAATAACGTAGACTATGAATGTAAGAACCCAACGCACTGGCATCCCCTATGTCTGCTGCCTCACCCACGTCTATGTAAGCAGCATCTGTTACCCATGTTATATTGTTTTCCGCCATGTAATTCTCCTTTCCTCCGCAACTGATACTCAGAAATCCTGCAACATATCACAAAGAAAATAATGGAGTTGTCTAATGAGACTGAGGAATTGTCTGGACGGTCTGACGGTTATTAAAATTGGCTGGAATCCAGGTCATAAAAAAATTAAGAAATCTTGCAGTAATAAACAGTGTTTGAATCATGATTTTGATAGTGAAAATTAATTCAGCACCATTAAAAACCTCTAGAGCACCCAAAATATTAAAGTTTAATAGTTATAACATAGATTTACAAAAATCCCCACCACTTTTTCTTAAAATATTCTGGAAATTTCCATAATTTTCAGCGCAAAAAAACAATCTAGTTACGGCAAAAATAATTACTGAACAGAAATACTGCAACATTGTAGGTAACAGCCCTCATGAGCATTTCCTTCGCATCACATACCTGGCTGAGCAGTAATGACACAGAATAAACGCAAAAACACGCCGAGTGGAACTATCCAATCGTTCCATTTTCCTTTTCGAATTTTGTCCATAGCTCCACCAATTTTAATGAAATGCTCCCGAACCAGCCGATTGGACGCAGAAGGATTCAAGACAAATTGTTATAAAAGAAGTGTATGTTTTTATAACGCAAGAGTGTACCATAGATCATCATTTTCAATTAATAAAACACTGGTGAGGTATATTTTTTTGGGATTTACTTCCTACATACAAAAACCAAAATAATAATAATAAAATTGAAATTACAACAATTCTTTAGGGAAAAATCTAACCGACTTAAAATTTTCTATACACCATAGCTGGAAAAGTAATAATAAATAAGTTGAAATTGGAGGGCTTCTCCTGGGTCATGTATGTTTGTACACTTACTGTCTGATCTATTAATATTATATAAGTTATTTAATTATATAAGTTGTTTATGGAGGTGGATGAATTGTGTTGAAGATCAGAAAAAGTGGTTTGAATTTGGGTAAAAAAAATTAAAAGATTTTTATAGTATTAGTGTTTGAATTATGTTTTTTATTATGGAAATAAATTTAGCTTTATCAAAAATTTTAGTAACACTCAAAATCTTGAAATTTAATAATAATAACATAAATTTACAAAAATCCCCGTTAGATTTTATTAAAATCTTGCCAAAATTTTCATGATTTAAAAAAAAAACAAATTTGACCGGACTAAGGCTAATTATTTAGACAGACCTATCTGAATCAACACGTTTTCAACTTTTCACCTTAAAGAACTGAGAAAGTCAACCGCGTCAATGACTTTCATTGGGTGTCGGCTCCACACGCATTTGACTGGACGATTAAAGGCGGATGCTACACAGTAACATATTGAGAAACAGATAAGATGTACACGGGACAGATCACCCACTTTACACTGTAATAAAGCAACTGAAACGTTAAAATTTGTGGAAAATTACTTTCAACTGTTCAAGTACATTAAGTCGCCTTCTATTTCCAGTGATCAGTCAAGATTGGAGCGTGAAAAATTTTGCAGATGGCCGCCTGCTAAAAACAGTGAGCAGTCAACTTTCATCTTGGTACTCAGCGCTGGTCTATGTATTTTGAGAAACATAGCGCAAAGTAGCCGGAGGAATTTCCCGGTAATAGATGCCGTTCGGAAAATATTCTGTCTGCGGCAACGAATTCTGGCGACTTCAAAAAGAGCGAGTTTAATATGACAGGGACTATGCACATGTCGCGATCAGCCGGATGACCATCACATAGTCATCCATTCATGCAACGCATTCCCTCAAATTTGAAATTTGAATTTTATTTGGCGCCCTACTTAGCTTCAATCTTCAGAGTATTTGAATTTTATTTGGCTCCCTCCGTAAATACTCTGCTTCAATATTCAGAATGTGCTTCGCTAGACTTCAATATTTAGAATGCGCTCAAAACCAATTCCGCCATTAAACCTGCAGCTAGGTGCAGCGCCGGTGCCAAAATACTCCCCATATTCAGAGACCTCATGCGTCCCCTGCAGCTATAAATGAAAACAGAAGAGCATATGTAATATGTTTCGGCTCAGTTGGAGTGTGTCTAAATTTGGAGGATTGCACAGTTCAGATTAAGCGCATGCAGAGAATGGAAGCCAAAGTTGGAGACCGTTAACGAGTTTCGACTGAAGCTTAGAAATCTAATGCAGCAAGAATATTTTCAAGCTCAAGCATCAATTTTCTTCAGGTGAGTTCCGACTATTAACGAAATTAAGAAATTGCTATTGCTTCTAGTGTTTTTTTTACTCTGGTTGGGTTTTGACGCTTTTTTTTCTCTGGTTGGGTTTTGAAGGCGGTGAAAATGAGGCGATGTCCTCCACTCCTTTGAAGGATTTCGAAAAGCACTGCTCTTCAGCCAAAAACAGCGGGAGGAAGAGGGTGACTTCGTACAGAGGTATCAGGCTGAAGAGGTTCGAGATCCTCGAAAGGGCAAACTGAACTTTCCCAATCACTAGTCTTCTGTCAACGATTCAGCTGATTATAAATACATAATAAGCCGGCAGACTAGTGGTTTCAGTCTGTTGAAATATTTAGTTAGAAACCTGAAACTCTTTTTGTGATATTTGATATTGTACCCGCCTGATATTATCATGGGCTTACTTCACAGATATTGGATCAGCATGTTATCTCCAAACTTATCTTGTGTATCACAGAAAAACAACGATTCAGAAAAATATTATGGTAGTTAAGAAATTATGGTAATTTCTCACACAATTTTTACTCTTACTGATTTTGTTACAGTGTAGAAAGCTCAAACTCTTTTTGAGAACACTAAGGTATCCGCGTGATATTATCATGTCCGTACTTCACATATATTTGATCACTGAATTTTTACCCAAAACATGCTATCTCCAAACTTATCCTATGTATCACAGGAAAACAACTATTCAGAAGAATTTTAAAGAGATTTGATATGACAATTCAGAAAAATATTAACGAGATTTGATATGACCTTGTGCGCTGGTGGAGGATTAACGAATTTAAGCATCAGATTTTGGTGATTCTTTTCACACAGATTTTATTTTTAGTGATTTTGTGCATACTGTAGTTTAGTACTTGTTTTATAATTTTAGCTAAAGAATTAGAGTAGTTTCTCACACAATTTTTATTCGATTAAAGAATTTAATTGTGATTTTTCACATAATTTTTACTCTTAGTGATTCTCTGTACATCGTAATTGAGCAGATGGTCTTATAATTTTAATTAAAAAATTATGGTAGTTTATCATGTGAGTAGTTCACAAATATTTAATCATGTGAATTTTTAAGCAAAGCATGCTATTTCCAAACTTATCTTGTGTATCACAAAAAACAACTATTCTGAAAAATATTATCAAAAATATATGATGTAACCAGATTTGATATTACCTGATATTTGTACATTCTCGTGGAGAATAAACTAATTTAATGTATTCATTGATATTCATTTCACATGCCTTAAATTTGCCTTAAATTTGTTTAGGGTCATTTATTTTAAACTAATTTAATGCATTTGTTGATACTCATTTTACATACCTAAATTTGTTTAGCAGCATTTATTTTAGCATGTGATTTTGGTGATTTTTAGCATAAAATTTTTACTCTTAGTGAATTTCTGCACATGGTAGTTTAGCATATGGTTTTATAATTCTAGCTAAGGAATTAGTTTAGCATATGGCTTTATAATTTTAGCTAAGAAATTATGATAGTTTCTCACACAATTTTTATTCTTACTAATTTTGTGACACATGGTAGTTTAGCACATGGTTTTATAATTCTAGTTAAGGAATTGACATTGTAATATAATTCAATTTAACATATTAGATGATTTTATGGAATCATATATATCACATTGTAAAATATGAAGATTGATGATAAAAATTAGAGGTGCTGAACTAAACAATTAGTTAGTTTTCCTAATTTTCAAGAGTAAATATGTGTGTAATATGTCATTGCCATTGCCTCTATTTTCTGTTTCTTAAGAATGTTTGTATGTATTGCATTATTGTACAAGGTTTAAAACAATATTTTTTCAAGCTAGAATGCATTATATTATATGCATTTCTGAACCTTGTGCTGCCATTAGTTTGATTCTATTGGAGAAAATATTAGTGTTAAAATGAAATATGTAATTAGAGAAAACATAGAGTGATTCAATTTGGTTAAAAATAAATATTTAATCACCCAAAACATATCATTTTGGGCATCCTTTGAGAACAATACATTGCTAGTTGTGAGCTCATTTAAAAAACTTTGTAATCTTATATCTATATCTCTAAAACCACAATTAATTATTTTCTGCTCAAAGAAGTTGTGTGAACAATACAATGCTATTTGTGAGCCCATTTAAAAAAACTTTGTAATGTTATATCTATATCTCTAAAACCACAATTAATTATTTTTGGCTCAAAGAAGTTGTGTAACACTGAGATAATTGGAATTTAGTTTCAATTTTTAATAATAAACACAAAATCTCAAAATCTCAACTATGAAGTAAAAATTAATATCTAATTTATTGTGCAAAAAGATACAAAAAAGAAAATATTAAAGAACAATGGAAAAATACTTAAATTTAAATTAAATCCTTTTTTTACTTAGGCTCTCTTTTCCACATTTAAATCAACACCAAAATTTATGTAAAATTAGATGTCAAGTAAAAACTTACAAGTAAATGTAAACATAAACATTTAACATGTATGGGGTAGATGTCACTTAAACAATAAATGTAAAGGTAAATCTAAGCATTTAACATGTATATGGGTAGATCTCATGTAAAAAAGTGCATGTAAATGTAAATCTAAAAAATTAACATGTAATGTTTAACATTTAACATGTAATGTAATAAACAAAAGTTATGGTAAATAAATAAAACCTCTTTTTATATTTACGCCAAAAACCTCTTTATATTTACAAAAACTCAAAAAAAAAGTTTTATTTAGCTCAAGCCTATGGGCCAAATACCATATTTATAAAAGAGTTATAAAGATGTATGGTAAATAAATAAAAATATATGAAAGGATTAGAAATCAACATCTAATTATATACCAAACTTATGGGCCAAATACTATGGTAAATATATATATATAAACCTCTTTATATTTACTCCATAAATAACTTTAACTTTGAAGGGCATATCATCTTTTGATGTCCATTAGAAGAGTACATATCATTTTGGGCACCTTTTTAGAAGAGTACATTGCTATTTGTTAGCCCATTTAGAAAACTATGTAATATTATTTCTATATTGTACCACAATTAATTCTTTTTGGCTTGGAGAAGTTGTGTAACACTCCATGGATGATGGATAATTGGTATTGGGTTTTATTTTTTAATAATAAACACAAAATCTCAAAATTTGAACTATTAAGTAAAAATTAATATCTAATTTATTGAGCAAAAAGATATAGAAAATATTAAATAACAATGGAAAGATACTTAGATTTAAATTAATTTAAAGTTTTTTTTACTTAGGATGTGTTTTCCTATTTTTAAATCCACGGCAAAATTTATGTAAAAACTTAAAACGTAAATGTAAATGTAAACATTTAACATGTATTGTGGTGTGACATGCTTCACATTGTTCACCATATATAAAAAAATATTAATTACTACACTCAAATAAACACCTTATATTAAATGTAAATATATATAACAAATATATTACAACCTCATGTAACTTATGAGTACATATGAACATTCATATATATATTAGAACTTAATTATTTGTATTGGCATAGCTATAAGGTTTGGCTCTTGGCTTTAATTTCAACACTTCTTTGATTATCAAACTTGCAATGTGATAGATTATTAATCAACTATGCTTGTAGTGTACTCAAGCGAGATTTAAATTTATGAATGGACAAAGGTGACATATCGTCATTCCCCCACTCATTATTCCACTATGGAATTCTACACCCTCCTCAACAGGATTCGAGGGTTCTCATTTGGCATTTGATTTCAATTTTCACTTGTCTACAACCCTAGAATCCAAGCAATTAAACACAACCAAAGAAGAAAAAATACCTCAACCTCGATGAGTTCAAACAAGTTTAGGGCCTAGCATAGAATTGAAGCCTTTGAGAATTCAGAATCTCGGACGTGGATGCTCACAGGACTTTGGAGGGAATAAAATGATTCGTCGAGATCCCAAATTAATGCTTGTGGTCTCTTCTTTCCAATTACACCGATACACTTGCCCTTAATATCTACTTAGTGCCCATTTGGATCTCTCATAGAGCCATCCTAGCATATTGAGTAGACATTCTCCCTCTGAATTCCTCTTTGCATCTCCTCGTTAATTACGTTGCCAACTCTCAACATCGTTTTGACGATAAACAATCCCATCGTTTCCAAACTATTCCATGTTCATGTTTACAGATGGGTATACACATTTATTTCCCCACTCATGTCTGTCGTGCATGGGAGTGTGACTGCCCTGAGGCAACACCTGTCACCACTGTACCACCTGGTAAGCCCTGGTATTGCACCAAGAGTGATGCAACTCCCAGGGGCTGCCCTACTTTACTTTATCAACACGAGGTTCATACAAACTTGGAGGTGACAATGCTATATACACATCATATGCAATTTGTTCATGTCATCCTCTTCTTCTTTACGAAAAGGTGCTATTTTTTAAACTATGATAAGAACTGGAAAGTAAATTACTGGAAGGTAATGACAGAAAGAAAAATAATTTAACTTGTTGAAAATGAATGGCAGAAAGGAAACTAATTCTAAACCACACTTAACTTGGCCAAACGACTAAATGCACTCTATTTGTCCTATGGCCTATCTACCATGCTTCTACCCATGCAACTAAGTTATCCATGAATTAATCCTAATTGAAAAAGTGTTGATTTTGCAGCTTGGAGGAAATAAAAAGTGCTAAAGAGGCTAATGGAGGGCTTAACACATGAAACATGGCTTAGGAGTGGAAAACGGGGGTTTAATCCTTATAAAAACTTATGATATGGCACCAAGATGCTTTTGGAGCGGAATGATTGAAATATGCGATGGCGGAGTTATGATTAATGGATAGAAGTGCGATATGCAATTTGTGATATCACAATCACAATGTCGCAAGGTTGGAGCGGTAAAGGTTAACGGGAACAAAACAAAAACTGTGAAAGTCGAGTAGCGATGTAACGGAGTTCAGAATCGACGTTTGAAGCTGTAAGCCTTAAAGAAACAAGGAAAATGTGTGAAGTACGATTGTGATGGGTGACGTGGCGGTGGGATCGGCAGCAGAGCGTGATCACAATATCGTAATCGGCGTTTGAAAGCGGTAAGTCTTAAAGAAACAAGGAAAAGGTGTGAACTGCGATTGCGATGGGTGACGTGGCGGTGGGACCGGCGGTGGAGCATGATCGAAATATCGCAATCGACGTTTGGAAGAAGTGACTCTTAAAGGAAACAGGAAAACAATTCGATCTATAATGAGGAGCGATGGTAAGTCCAAAGGGAAAAAATGTGGTTTCTAATGTTTTTGAATGTTTTCAATAAAAGAGCAGTGAAGGGAATTAGAAAGGGATATCGCATTTGGGATTGGAATGACAGAGCGTTAACAAAGATCACAAGCAATTTGCGATTTGCGATGGAGCGAGGTACGACGAGCGGGAGTTTTGAGGAGAAAGGGGCGGAGGTCTAATTCTAATGCTTTTCAAGGGTTTTGGGAATGAAAAAGGCGATGGATGCAAATAAGAGAAAAAGGAGAGAAATGGAGGCACAACAAAAGTGCTCAGGTGTGAGAACAGAGCTGGGAAAAGAAGCGGGATGGCTTGATGTTCTTCCTGGGGATTTTTATGCTTATTCCTGCAAACAAAGCTGTGGATTCATGTACGAAAAATAGAGGAAACGCGTGACAAAACAGTGAACAAAGAGCAGTTTTTGGTCTTGTGGGAAGGTTCATCCTCCTCGAGCTCTATTGAAAGAAATGAGAAGGGGGTCTTGATCCACAAATTTTCTTGGTTTTTCTCCTCTATTCTATCGCTCACAAGAAAATGAAAAACTATAGCAACACACTGAAGCGATGAAACTGTGAGAAGAAGAACTAATTGAATGACAGAAAGAAAATTAGCTTAATGGCAGAAAGGAAAATATAGTAACAACAGAGAGGTTGAGGCACATGGATTGGGCCCTAACCCACGATCCTAGCTCTCTGAAACTTAAATAAGTCAAATGAAATAAGTCTGCTCATTTCATACAAGAATAACCTCATACATCTCTAAAAGTTTGATCACTGAGTAAAATAATAAAAAGCTCAATAGCTTGCAACAAAGTTTCAACTAGAATCGACTAACTCTTCCTAGCTCTAGCTCTGCTCTATTTATTCTATAGGGCAACTACCAACAACTCCCTAGAAAATAGTGATTAAGTCCACTTGACTCCAACTAAACAAAGATTGAGTGCACTCCTCTTTGAGTTGCTTGGTTGCCTCTGGAATTAGAATTGCTAGAGAGAATCCTTGGGGATCCTTTGGTTGCCTTTGAAAGTTAAGGAGGGTGGACAATCCTCCAATAATTTCCCCTTGTTGTCTCCTCCAAGTCTTTATGATAAAATCCTTATAAAAATGCTTAATAATAATGATTTTCTACACTCAACCTCATATTGTGCACTCAGAGTATGTTAGCCTTAATCACCACCTATGCTAGCATCATAAAACCAAATAATAATAAAAATGCAAGAAAAGTATATCTAAGAAGGAAAAAAGGTGACCATTAACCCCTCCAAATATGTCTAATGATGGAGCTCATTACCACCCCCATCCGGGAGAATATTTTCTTCTTGAATTAGTCGAAAAATAATATCCTTTTATCCTAGATCCAATTCAGATGAGCTCAAGTTTGATTTCCATCTTTATGCCATATCTCAGTGCCCTAATTGGCCAGCCAGTCTACCACCTTGTTCCCTGCTCGTAATGTGTGCGCAGTAATAACAAGTGGAAAAGTGTTAATGAGGTCTCTGATCCAAGATTCCTGGGCTTTCAAATGCCAAATTCTTACTATTTTCGATGGTAGTGAGCCATTTTGATAACTAAACTAGAGTCTCCTAAATTTTGGATCTATGAGAAATCCAACTTCCAAGCCAATATGACTCCCTTTTCGAGACCAATGAGCTCTGCTATATTATTAGTTGTTGATCCACAATATCATGCAAAGGTTCCCAATGGATTACCTCCTGAATCTCTTAGAATATCTCCAAAGTATGTTGGGCCTAGATTCACTTTGGAGGCCCCATCGAAATTAATTTTAACAAAGCCATCTGGGGGAGGGAGAAAAATGGATGGGGATTTAACAACAAATTTATGCTTGGGATGGGGTGAAAAGGAACTTGAACCCTTAGTCAAATTAAGAGTAGAGAAAATTTTGGACTCAACTTGGTCTGCTTTCCAATCATTCATTGCCCAATTCTCTGTCAGGATATTTTCTCAAATATTTTCTCTAGTTGTTTGCTAAATATTTTGTATTGATGGCGCTTGGTTTTTTAATAAAACTTTGTTCCTTCCTTTCCAGATGTTCCATAAGAGAAGAACTATCACAAGGGCCCATGCCTGGTTGACTATGGGGTTTTTGAACTTGATCGACCTCCATTGATCAATAGTAACCGTCAGGCTGCTCTGGGAGAGATTCGAGTGACCAAATGCATTTTTCACTTCTAACTACAAGGTTTCGATCGCTAGATATGGTTTTGAAATGTTAGGTTATAAATATATAAGTTTTTTTCGTCTACAAACTACCACACAATAGAGATAAAGTCACTATCATCATTTTGGGTTAGCATAGTCAAAAGCAAGCCATAAACAAATATCATTATTGTTTGAAAAAGAAAGTATAATATGTCATCAATTTTAATACTATGATTTATTCAATAAAAATAGTTAAATTTATATAAATTTAATTGTTTTGGAATTTTTTGAAATTTCGAAACTTTTTATGTATTTTAAAATATATTTTAAATATTGAAAGATAGTTATTTCATAAATTTAATAATCAAATTTCAATAAACATACAAAAATGGAAACATTATAAGAAATTAATTTTATATATGAAATTTAATAACAAATAAAATTTATTTTGATTAAGAAAAAGGTAAATGAAAATTTATGTGAATGGTATATATGATTAGAGTAGGATCAATATATTATTTGTCTTCTATCTTGATGTTTTAAGAGTGAAAAAATTAAAGGATTGAATTTATAAGAGCAATTTTGTTGATAATATTTATAATTTGAAGAATTGGTGTCTCAAACTTTTTGGAGTCATTTTGAGGTCTTAAATGAAGTTTTTTTAGGCAAGTACATGACCATTTGATACTATGCTACATTCATAGTTCTTTCCAATGATGCAAAAAATATGTTAATTTGATATGCAAAGCCTATGCTTGCCTAGCTATAGTTGACCTATTGTGATTGAACACCATAATTCAAAAGAATGCCACCCTCACTCATGGAAAATGGGCTACCCACATGAACACTACAAATAAGACTATAAAAGGGTCAAATTCATAAGTCTAATTGAGGGTTAGAGTAAAACATAACACCTAATTGGCTCTAGGGACGTGTTATAACAAGGTGGCTAGGAAGAGAATGGTTTCATTCATTTTTTTTTCTTGTTTTACAATAAAGCATAACATAATAATGGGGCCTTAGTAGTTATAAGCATAATAACATTAGATACTAAATGAAGCCCTTAGTAATTATTTTGGCGTCGGAGCCACACTTGGCTGCAGGTTTCATGGCGGAATTGGTTTTGAGCGCATTCCGAATATTGAAGCCTAGCGAAGCACATTTTGAATATTGAAGTAGAGTATTTAGGGAGGGCACCAAATAAAATTCAAATATTCTGAATATTGAAGTAGAGTATTTAGGGAGGGTGCCAAATAAAATTAAAATTTCAAATTTGTGGAAATGCGTTCCATGGATGGATGCCTATGTGATGGTCACTCGGCTGATGGTGACATGTACATAGTCCCTGTCATACTAAACTCGCAGTCTGTCATATGACAACCAGCCACTGACTCTTTTTGAAGTCGCCAGACTCCGTTTCCGGAGACAGAATATTTTGCAAACGGCATCTATTACTGGGCAATTCCTCCAACTGCTTAGACTACTCCTTTTAAATTAATTTAAATTATGTAATAGTTTAAAAAATACTAATAATAGAGAGTTAACAAAAAAATATTAAACAAATTTACAATACCATATCAAAAATTTGTAACTTATAAATTTATAGTTAAAGATATTATTTAAAATAACCCTTTAATCTTAAAAGTTTTTAATATTTAAATAATTTATCATTATTTATTAAAAGTAAAACATTAGTTTTTAATATTTAAATTATTTATTTAAAGTAAAACAATTTTTTTATTAGAAAAACAAATATCATTTCTATCTCCTTTTTTATTATTATTAATATTTTCTAAATATTTCATTTTGGTACATTAATTTGTATTTTCTCATAAAAACTTATTACATCATATCATCATCACTAATAATACCAGTACACCAAAGTGCATTTATTACATTTTTGGTTTCAGAGTTCATAATTGTTCATGCATTTATTTATTTTCCTTCCTTTTATACATCCCACATAACTATCCACCAATCATAACTCCGCCATCGCATATTTCAATCATTCCGCTCCAAAAGCGTCTTGGCGCCATATCATAAGTTTTTATAAGGATTAAACCCTCGCTTTCCACTCCTAAGCCCTGTTTCATGTGTTAAGCCCTCCATTAGCCTCTTTAGCACTTTTTCTTTCCTCCAAGCTGCAAAATCAACACATTTTCAATTAGGATTAAGTCATGGATAGCTTAGTTGCATGGGTAGAAGCATGGTAGATAGACCATAGGATAAATAGAGTGCATTTAGTCGTTTGGCCAAGTTAAGTGTGGTTTAGAATTAGCTTCTTTTCTCCCATTCATTTTCAACAAGTTAAATTAGTTTCCTTTTTGTCATTTCTTTTCTGCAAATTAAATTAGTTTCATTCTTGTCATTTATTTTCAGCAATTTATTTTAGTTTCCTTTCTGTCATTTCCTTCCAGAAATTTACTTTCCAATTCTTATCATAGTTTAAAAAATAGCACCCTTTCATAAAGAAGAAGAGGATGACATGAAAAAATTGCATGTGATGTGTATATAGCATTGTCACCTCCAAGTTTGCACGAACCTTGGGTTGATAAAATAAAGTAGGGTAGCCCCTGGGAGTTGCATCACTCTTGGTGCAATACCAAGGCTCACTAGGTGGTACAGTGGTGACAGGTGTTGCTTCAATGCAGTCACGCTTCCATGCACAACAGACATGAGTGGAGAAATAAATATGTATACCCATCTGTAAACATGAACATGGAATAGTTTGGAAACGATGGGATTTTTATCCTCAAAACGATGTTGAGAGTTGGCAGTGTAATTAGCGAGGAGATGCAAAGAGGGATTCAGAGGGAGAATGTCTACTCAATATGCCAGGATGCCAGGATGGCTCTTTGAGAGATCCAAATGGGCACTGAGTAGATATTAAGGGCAACTGTATCGGTGTAATTGGAAAGAAGAGACCGCAAGCATTAAGTTAGGATCTCGACGAATCATTTTATCTCCTCCAAAGTCCCGTGAGCATCCACGTCCGAGATTCTGAATTCTCAAAGGCTTCAATTCTATGCTAGGCCCTAACCTTGTTTGAACTCATCGAGGTTGAGGTATTTTTTCTCCTTTCGTTGTGTTTAATTTCTTGGATTCTAGGGTTGTAGACAGGTGAAAACTGAAATCAAATGCCAAATGAAAACCCTCGAATCCTGTTGAGGAGGGTGTAGAATTCCCTAGTGGAAGAATGAGTGGGGGAATGACGATATGTCACCTTTATCCATTCATAAATTTAAATCTCGCTTGGGTACACTAGAAGCATGGTTGATTAATAATCTATCACATTGCAAGTTTGGTAATCAAAGAAGTGTTGAAATTAATGCCAAGAGCCAAACCTTATAACTATGCCAATACAAATAATTAAGTTCTAATATATATATGAATGTTCATATGTACTCATGAGTTACACAAGGTTGTAATATATTTTTTATATATGTATTTACATTTAATATAAGGTGTTTATTTGGGTGTAGTAATTATTATTATTATTATTTTTTTATTTTTTTTATATGGTGAATAATGTGAAGCATGTCACACCACAATATATGTTAAATGTTTACATTTATACGTAAATTTTGGTGTGGATTTAAAAATAGGAAAACACATCCTAAGTAAAAAAAAACTTTAAATTAATTTAAATCTAAGTATCTTTCCATTGTTATTTAATATTTTATGTATTTTTTTGCTCAATAAATTAGAAATCAATTTTTACTTAATAGTTGAGATTTTGTGTTTATTATTAAAAATTGAAACCCAATACCAATTATCCATCATCCAAGGAGTGTTATACAACTTCTCCAAGCCAAAAAGAATTAATTGTGGTTTTACAATATAGATATGAGATTACATAGTTTTCTAAATGGGCTAACAAATAGTAGTCTACTTTTCTAAAAAGATGCCCAAAATGATATGTACTCTTCTAATGGACATCAAAAGATGATATGCCCTTCAAAGTTAAAGTTGTTTATGGAGTAAATATAAAAAGGTTTATATATATATTTACCATAATTTTACCATAGTATTTGGCCCATGGGCTTGGTATATAATTAGATGTTGATTTTTAATTTTTTCCTATATTTTTATTTATTTACAATATTTCTTTATAACTCTTTTATAAATATGATATTTGGCCCATAGGCTTGAGCTAAATAATTTTTTTTTTTTTTAATTTTTGTAAATATAAAGAGGTTTTTGGCATAAACATAAAAAGAGGTTTTATTTATTTACCATAACTTTTGTTTATTTATATTTATATTTATTTACCATACCTTTTTTTTAGTATTTTATAGCTTTTGAGATTTTAAAATTTATATTGTATTGATACATAATAATAATTAGATTGATTTTTAAATATGTCTTGCATTAAATAAAAAATTTCAAATGTTAAATGTTAAACATTACAGGTTAAATTTTTAGTTTTACATTTACAACACTTTTTTACATGAGATCTACTCCTATACATGTTAAATGCTTAGATTTACCTTTACATTTATTTTTTTAAGTGACATCTACCCCATACATGTTAAATGTTTAAGTTTACATTTACATTTAAGTTTTTGACATCTAAATTTACATAAATTTTGGTGTTGATTTAATTGTGGAAAAGAGAGCCTAAGTAAAAAAAGGATTTAATTTAAATCTAAGTATTTTTCCATTGTGCTTTAATATTTTGTTTTTTTGTATCTTTTTGCACAATAAATTAGATATTAATTTTTATTTCATAGCTGAGATTTTGAGATTTTATGTTTATTATTAAAAATTGAAACTAAATACCAATTATCTCAGTGTTACACAACTTCTTTGAGCAGAAAATAATTAATTGTGGTTTTAGAGATATAGATATAAGATTACAAAGTTTTTTTAAATGGGCTCACAAATAGCAGTGTATTGTTCACACAACTTCTTTGAGCAGAAAATAATTAATTGTGGTTTTAGAGATATAGATATAAGGTTACAAAGTTTTTTAAACGGGCTCACAAATAGCAGTGTATTGTTCTCAAAGGATGCCCAAAATGATATGTTTTGGGTGATTAGATATTTATTTTTAACCAAACTGGACCACTCTATGTTTTCTCTAATTACATATTTCATTTTAACACTAATATTTTCTCTAATAGAATCAAACTAATGACAACACAAGGTCCATAAGTGCATATAATATAATGCATTCTAGCTTGAAAAAAATTGTTTTAAGCCTTATACAATAATGCAATACATACAAACGTTCTTAAGAAACATAAAATAGAGGCAATGCCAATCACATATTACACATATTTACTCTTGAAAAAGTGGTAAAACTAACTAAAAATCTATACAATAATGCAATACATACAAAGATTCTTAAGAAACAGAAAATAGAGGCAATGACAATGACATATTACACACATATTTACTCTTGAAAATTAGGAAAACTAACTAATTGTTTAGTTCAGCACCTCTAATTTTTATCATCAATCTTCATATTTTACAATGTAATATATATTATACCATATAATCATTTAATATGTTAAATTGAATTATATTACAACCCCAATTCCTTAACTAGAACTATAAAACCATGTGCTAAACTGCCATGTGCCACAAAATTAGTAAGAATAAAAATTGTGTGAGAAACTATCATAATTTCTTAGCTAAAATTATAAAACCATATGCTACACTAATTCCTTAGCTAGAATTAAGCTAGAAAATCACTAAGAGTAAAAATTTTATGCTAAAAATCACCAAAATCACATGCTAAAATAAATGTTGCTAAACAAATTTAAGTATATAAAATGAGTATCAATAAATACATTAAATTAGCTTCAAATAAATGATCCTAAACAAATTTAAGGCATGTGAAATGAGTATCAATGAATACATTAAATTAGTTTATCCTCCACTAGAATGCACAAATATCAAGTAATATCAAATCTGGTTACATCTTTAAAAAATATATATATTTTTGATAATATTTTTCAGAATAGTTGTTTTTTTTTATACACAGGATAAGTTTGGAGATAACATGTTTTGCTTAAAAATTCACATAATGAAATATTTGTGAACTACTCATATGATAAACTACCATAATTCTTTAGTTAAAATTATAAAACCATGTGCTCAATTACCATGTACAGAGAATCACTAATAGTAAAAATTGTGTGAAAAATCACAATTAAATTCTTTAATCGAATAAAAATTATGTGAGAAACTACTCTAATTCTTTAACTAAAATTATAAAACCAGTACTAAACTACAGTATGCACAAAATCACTAAAAGTAAAATCTGTGTGAAAAAAATCACCAAAATCTGATGCTTAAATTCGTTAATCCTCCACCAACGCACAAGGTCATATCAAATCTAGTTAATATTTTTCTGAATCGTCATATCAAATCTAGTTAATATTTTTCTGAATAGTTGTTTTCCTGTGATACACAGGATAAGTTTGGAGATCGCATGTTTTAGGTAAAAATTCAGTAATAAAATATATGTGAAGTACGAACATGATAATATCACGCGGGTACCTTAGTGTTCTCAAAAAGAGTTTGAGCTTTCTACCTTGTGCAACAAATCAGTAAGAGTAAAAATTGTGTGAGAAATTACCATAATTTCTTAACTATCATAATATTTTTCTGAATCGTTGTTTTTCTGTGATACAGAGGATAAGTTTGGAGATAACACGCTGATCCAATATCTGTGAAGTAAGCCCATGATAATATCAGGCGGATATAAAAGAGTTTCAGGTTTCTAACCAAAAAGTTCAACAGACTGAAACCACTAGTCTGCCGTCTTATTATGTATTTATAATAAGTTGAATCGCTGACAGAAGTAAATACCTCGATAAAGTTCAGTTTGCCCTTTCGAGGATCTCGAACCTCTTCAGCCTGATACCTCTGTACGAAGTCACCCTCTTCCTCCCGCTGTTTTTCGCTGAAGAGCAGTGCTTTTCGAAATCCTTCAAAGGAATGGAGGACATCGCCTCATTTTCACCGCCTTCAAAACCCAACCAGAGAAAAAAAAGCGTCAAAACCCAACCAGAGTAAAAAAAACCTAGAAGCAATAGCAATTTCTTAATTTCGTTAATAGTCTGAGCTCATCGGAAGAAAATTGATGCTTGAGCTTGAAAATATTCTTGCTGCATCAAATCTCTAAGCTTCAGTCGAAACTCGTTAACGGTCTCCAATTTTGGCTTCCATTGTCTGCATGCGCTCAATCTGAACTGTGCAATCCTCCAAATTTTGCTTCCGCAGGGTACACTCCAATTGAGCCGAAACATATTACATATGCTCTTCTGTTTTCATTTATGGCGGCAGGGGATGCATGAGGTCTCCAAATATAAGGAGTATTTTGGCGCCGGTGCTGCACTAGCTGCAGGTTTAATGGCGGAATTGGTTTTGAGCGCATTCTGAATATTGAAGCCTAGCGAAGCACATTTCGAATATTGAAGCAGAATATTTAGGAAGGGCGCCAAATAAAATTCAAATATTCCGAATATTGAAGCAGAGTATTTAATTAGGGTGCCCAACAAAATTCAAATTTGCTGGAATGCATTCCATGGATGGATGGCTATGTGATGTCATCCGGATGATTGCGACATGTGCATAGTCCCTGTTATACTAAACTAACCCGCCACTGACTTTTTTGAAGTCGCCAGAATTCGTTGCGGCAGACGGAACATTTTCCGAACGGCATCTATTACCGGGCAATTCCTCCGGCTGTTTTAGAATATTCCTAATTTTTTCCGTACAATTACCCAAAATTGAACCCGATACAAATCATAAGGTGGATTTAATAGTGATTTTGCGTCACAATTTAAGGGACGTCAGCGAAGTCTTTTGTGACCCGAAATCGTTATGCAGATTGGTTCAATTTATCTTCAAGTCCAGCGGATAATTATCAAAGGGTTTGTTTGCAAAGTCTTAATGATTTTTTTGGTTGATCGATGGCTTATTTCTTTGTTAAAATGGTGGAGCCCAAAGTATTTTAAAATAGGATTATGTTTTTTAAAGAGGCAAATTATTTTTTTCAACACATAGCAGTGAGTTTTAAATGCACAGATAGAGTGAAATTTTAGAGTGTGAGTTTTGTTTTTTGAACTGTGCTTTGAAGCAGTGAAAGTTCCTTTGTATTCCCTCAGTCAGAGGAGATTTTGTCACCAAGTTTTTGAAGTTTAATGAAATAGTTTTTAGAGTGAAAACTCTGTCTCAAGTGAATAAATTTTTAATATTTTTTGTGTTGAAGAGGGGAGTTTTATTCTCAATTTATTGTTCTGGAATTTTAAATATTCCAACAAAATTAAGCCGTAGTTTAATGACATTTTTTTTTAAATTTGAAAATCATGGAAATTTTAAGATTTTAATAAGGAATTTTTGTAAAACTAAGTTATATCTATTAAATTTTAATATTTTAAGTGTTTTAAAGATTTTTGATAATGTTGAATTTATTTCTACCATAAAAAATCTGATTTGAATATTACTACTGTAAGATTTCTTAATTTTTTTTGCCAAAATTCTAATTACTTCTTTTAGCGGTCTAAACAATTTCTCCATAAACAATTCCTAAAACTAACCCAAACACATCTTTTCTTCTGTGAAGATTGTAAACCGTATGCATTAGGATATTAAATGTTTATGTAGATCATGGAATGTATATTAATTGAACTTGAATGATTAATTTCAATTAAAGTACTATAAATTTGAGACTAGTGGTTATCTATCCATAAATAATATAAATCACTTTTTTCATTCAGTCAAAGTGAATAAAGTTGGAGTCTTGATATCATAAATTTTCCACATTTAAGTAAGATGGGCGAGCCCACCTATCTTGATTTATACTTAAATTTTAATGAGTCAAGCTAGTAGCGAGGGAATCTTGATTTTTCTTGGTAAATCAAGTAAAGTAAGAGATCTTTATATTATACTATTTCCAAAGATATGGAAATCGTTAGTGTGGCCTTCTCGAGCATGTCAAGCCAATTTTTCATTTCTCCCTCGGTTTGGACTAGTAAAGAAGTCCTTTCCTAGAATCTTCCAACTGTCAAAATTTCAAATATTAACATTGATCAAAATATTGAGTCATGGAGCATGCCAAGACCGGCAAGGTAGGTCAAGCCATGACACTGTCGATTTCATAAGAATTTTATATTTTTATATGTTTTAAAATTAGGAATATGCATAAGTTTTAATCTATTATTAAATTTTAAAAATCAAATATTTTACTCTTTAGTAAAATTATATTATAATTAAAAAATTAATATCTATTAATTAAAAATTAAAAAACTATTTTAAAAATAATTCATACTTGTTAATTCAAAATTACCATTGGATATGAAACGACATATTTTCTGGCGCATATATATATATATATATATATATATATATATATATATATATATATATATATATATTTTATTATAACATATTGTACATATTATTTTATGTTTTCTTTTATAATAGAATTTTTTTATTTATTTATTTTTAATCAATATATTTATCTTAACACTTTTTTTCTTTATCTTTAAAAATAATTAACAATGGGATAGAAGCATCATCTTCTATCTTTTACACCAAACTAAGCATCATCTTCCATTTCTTATACCAAGCATCATTTTTGATCTCTTATATACATGCTAGACTCTATATTTTTCATTACACTGTATATTAACACTTTCATTTATCTATTTATTTAGATAATGATCTATGTATTTGAACACTAGTTCCTTTTATTTGTCTTTATTTTTATTTGAAATTTATAACAAATTACGTAAAAAATTAAATAAAAAATTAACACTTTATGTAGTACCATGTAAATATTTAATTGTTGTTGGAAACTTTTTGGTTGTGAATTATTTGAAACTGAATATGTATATTCATAAATGTTTGTTTAGCTTATTTAAATATAAGTATTATGTACAACTAACCAAAATTTATAGGGGAAACGATGTTGAGGAAGTTCACATTCAGGTGGTTAGAGGTCGTTACGGGTCAAGTGATTACCTGCCCAAACTGTCTCTTAGAACAAATTCTCTCAAAAAAAGAGGGAGGCCAAGAGGGTGAGGGGAACCTAAGGCTACCCAGAGAGAAGATTGTGGAATGAAGAGTTTTGGTAAGGGAATCTCTTAAGGGAGGCAAACTTTTGAGCTGGTTTAACCAGTGGAATCCCCTGTGGAGTTTATGTGCTCAGTTTGAGAAATTTGGACTAGATAGTCTTGAATTTAAATTGTGCAAATCTTTGTTTTAACCTAACCTGAATGTGATGAATGTGATGCTGGCGCAGTGGAAGATTGGTTGGGAGGAACTCAGTGGATGATTGGTTGGGAGGAGCATCCCCTTCCCTGTAACTGTGGTTGGATTGGTTAACTAAAGACAAGAAGGAAAGCAAAATAGATAAATATTGAATACGTTTATGATACTTTGCAATCTATAATTTATGAAATTATGATTCACTTCATTGAGCTATAATATGTTATCTCTTAGGAAAGATGTTGTATATTTTTTGTATGGAAAGACATGATGTTTCAAATTGTGCAAATAGGAGCAATGGAATTACTATATAGTAAAACAAAAATGACAAAGTTATGTCTGACATTCGGTTATCTCTTGGGCTAAGCCAACACAACTATTAACCTGAGAATAATCCATATATTCCAGACAACTATGAAACATTTTATATGTAAATAAAAGTACTACTACATAGAAACAAATCGTCTGTGATGGGAGAACACATATCCAATCATGAAAACAGGAAAAGAAAACAAAAATAATAATAATTAAAAAAGAACATTACAAATTAAACAAAATAATAATTAGAGAAGAACATTACAAATTAAACAGGATAGTATAATTCTATTGATATAGATATACTTTAGTTATATGGAATATTGTAAAAATAAATTTTATGTAACGTGATAATTTACTTTTAGAAAAAATAAATGTAGAAAACATATTATACTTATTTGTCCCTTCAAACCCAGTTACTAGCAAAGGTTCTTGAAGGCAAAAGAAAATAATTCAATTAGCAACTAAGCAAGGAAGAGGTTCATTTCATGTGGACAAAGAAACTTCAAATTCACCAAGTCAGGTCAAGAGAAACGAGAAACGATAGATAAATGGCAGACTTGTATTATATGAATATTGTAGTATATAAGAATGAAAATAAATTATTCTACAAAATAATTGTAAGTGTTCATATACTTAGTAATAGTAACTTAAAACTAGAGTCATTATCCATAGAAATATCTAAAATTGTTAAGAATTTAACCAGGTCAAACATGGAATTCATAATCTCAACATAAGCTAAGAATTTTTAGGGAATTTCCACATAGAATATTAATGGGAAATTCAAAGATTTACTTTAAATAAAATTAAAAATATATAAACCCTAGGGATTAGGGTTAGTAACAGAACCTGTTCACATAAGGATTTGTAATCCTAATTCAATGTTAAAAAAATGGTATGTAAATTAAATAAAAATACAATAATTAGCATATTTATAAGCATGGTTGTATGGCACAGTCCAAAATACCCATAACAGTAACCACCAGACTGACCCCGACAGGGGTATGGTGTCTTCACTAAGTACAAACACATAACCATAGACTCTAGGGCTATTCCCCTTAAAGTCATGAGGTTGTGTGAAAAATCAGGCTACTCATAATCATACAAACAAGTGATGCTCAATCAAATCTGCTATAGAAATCAAGAACCTGGGCAATGTTTGGCAGAAGTGTAAATTGACATGTAAAGTAGAAAGTGGGAATATCAACATCCAGTGCTTTCCATTTAAAAAGTGGAGTGAAAAACTACAATCATGGGGTGCATAAAAACCTACATCGTAGTCTAAAAAACTCACAGAATAACTCAGAAGTTCTGGTAAGATTTTGAAAAAAATCGACAAAGATTTATCAGAATCTTGTTTATAGTTGTTAAACTTCAGTATTTTGGGTGCCCTAAGGGTTTTTGATAGTGTTGAATCCATTTCCACTATAAAAAATGAAATTCAGACACTCCAACTAGCTGAATTTTTGAATTTCCGGCAAAAAACTGCCATCCAGGCTATTCTGTTGCAATAGTTGACAACTCCAAAAACCTACAATCGAGAGAAAAACAAAGTTAGAAGTCAGCTACCCTAACAAAGATGTGTGGAAAGAAGATTAAAGAGGTAGTAAGGGTCAATACTTAGTGGCACTAGAGTGGCCAAGTTTCCACTGCATGCCCTAAAATAAACCCAAGAGAGAACTTAATATTAACCCACGAGCGAAGATGAGATAATTCACTAACCGTTTCAATGTAAAGTCACAATAAAAGAAGTAACAAATTAAAACAACATATAATCACCTTGTCGTGGCACCAACCTGGTGCCAAGGAAAAAGTATCAACTAAATCCCAGGTAAGAATTACCAATTAAAATAAGCCATGTTCAACAAGATGTCAGATAGCAAGATAAGCAACTCTGGTTAAAAAAAAAAGACAAGAACAGAACAAAAATGGGCTGAAAGGTAATCATGTAGTTATCAGATAACCGTGTTGTAAACCTTACCTCCAATGAAGAAAAAACATGGTCGCAACTCCATGGGAGAAAATCCGTAGTTGTAGAGCAAAGTCTCCTTTATAATTGAAAGTGAAAATGGGCAATGATAGTGAAAAATTGTGAAATTCAGGACATGCATGTTGACATCCCTAGAAAGCATTGGGTTGTCCCTGGTTTCCCCTCTCTTTGCCGCAAAGATTTTATATTATTAATTTTTTTTGGGTTTTTTCGAACATTTCTAGTAGAAATTGTTTCTTGGATGTGTGTACCATTTGTAGAGCTAAAATTATCTTCCTGTGTCACTATGCTTGTTGCAAATGGAGATGTACTTCATCATACTTCATCCCCATTATTAAGTTCTCTGAAAATTTTGAAATTCAGGGCATGCATGTTGGCATCCCTAGAAAGCATTGGGTTGTCTCTGGTATCCTTCTCTCTGCCACAAAGATTTTATATTATTAAAAAATTTCGGTTTTTTCGAACATTTCTAGTAGAAGTTGTGTTGTAGCCTCTACAACACCCTCCAAAAAAAAAAAACCCCATTTTAAAATTTTTTGGAGCCCCTTGAGCACAAAGAAAAGTTAAGTAAAAGTTAGGAAGACTAAGTCGCTGAGTCGCAAATCCTAAATTTGTGGAAAACTGCGACCCCGCGACCCTAAGGTCGCAAGGTCGCAAGGTCACTAGGTTGCATTCCCATCGAATCACCTCAACATGCGACCTTGTGACCTCATTAAATGCCCGCACGTGCGACCCTTTTATATATTGGAGGTCGCTAGGTCGCATTTCGCATATGCGGGGGATAGAAAAAAATCGCTCTAACAGGTCGACTGGAGCACGATTTTCCTGGGTGAATTTGAAGCAGACTTGGAGTGCATACCTGTCCTCTCGGATTCCAGCAACATGGGACCTCCAGTGTCCTGGAAGAAAGACAAGCACTTGGCAGTGGAAGATGTGGAGATGGACATGCCAATGTCCCCACCCCCAATATACAGAGATACTCTTTGCACATTTGCCAAAGGAGACAGCATGCGGTGGTACCAAGTGTATGTGGAGTTTTCCAAAACGGAATTCCCAGAAGACCTCCCGGATCGGGAGATATACTTACAGGTTAAAAGGTCCAAGCTGCATCTCGCAGGTGCTCACCCGGCCATA
Organism: Pinus albicaulis; assembly: GCA_034641835.2. Taxonomy (NCBI): domain Eukaryota; kingdom Viridiplantae; phylum Streptophyta; class Pinopsida; order Pinales; family Pinaceae; genus Pinus; species Pinus albicaulis. Next base: position 251,640 of record JAXQQM020082780.1, read on the forward strand.
TTCCCGTGCCCAGAAGTGATAGATTGGATTTTATAGAAAACAGATCCCAAGAAGTTCGTGATCAGAGACAACGAAGGCAAGGCTTTCGCAACACTCAAAGGCTCAGACGCCCATGTTTATTACTCTTTGCCTGAGCGAGAAGAGGAATTCACAGAAGATTGGGCCATTGCTCATGCAGTTCCTATAGTTGAAACTATAAGGCAATGGTGGGAGGAGCCTGAGAAGTTTAAGGTCAAGAAAGACCAGGAATATCCAGTGGCGAGCCTGAGAAAAGTATATAAATTAGTAGCCTCCATACTTTGCAGATTGTACAGGCGCCCCGATGCCACCACCTTCAACGACACATGGGAAACTCTCATGGAATATGTCACAGTGCACAACACCCGTTTCAACTGGGCTAACATATTGATGACCTCCATGCATACCAATTTATCCTCAGCATTGGTACCGGATGAAGGAATGCCTTCTGAATTCTATATGGCCTCTTATTTATTGGATGTCGTCTGTTCGAGGTTGCATTTTGAAGGATGGGTACATAACTGGGATCCCACACAGACCCGTGCAATCCATCTACAAACTAAGGTGTTTTGGGAATCCAGGTATAAACAAGACATGAGCCAATCTCCCAAGTATTCATCCCCGCTCTATACAGAAAATTATTCGGCCAAGACGCCCCTTGCATGTCTTGGCGAGCTAGGGAAACGCTAAGCCAAGTGGCGCATTGGTTTCCTTTCTTCCGAATATACATTCATCCGAGTCTTTGGCTCGTTCAGGGCACCACATGCTATGCCCCGTTTCGTTACAGACAAAGTGCTCATGCAAGAGGTCTGCTTCCAAATGTCCTCGGGTTTCTCCAGGGTCTTGTCCAAAGGTAAGAAGAAGTCGTGGCCCGCGCTACCCCTCACTATCGGCACATACACAGTTAAAGACTTCAGAGAGGTAGAGGTAGAGGGAGAAGAGATGAAAAGTTATCACTTTAGGGATTTAGAATACCGAACATACTACCTGGAGCGGATAGTTCCTGAACATTGCAAGAAGGCTAAATTCAAATGGAACTATCAGCATGTTGAACACCCAGGAGAAGATGAAAGAAGGAACTGGTACAATGCAGATAGACAATTTTCTCTGGGGGTAGACTCTGGCCAAGAAGACCCGGATGACCAAACCTTGGAAGAAAGGAGTCATAAATTAGGAGGTGCTTCTTCCGCTCTAGCTAAGAAACCTCGGACCAGTACAGGGCATAGTACCTCCACCCAACAGAAAGAAATAGAGGCCAAAGCCTAGCAGGAGAGAGAAAAGAAAATGAAAAAGGATGAGGACAAACGCAAGAAGAGCCTAAGGGCAGAACAAAAGAAGAAGCAGGCCGAGGAGGCCAAGAAGGAAAAGGAGGAAAAAGAGGCAGAGGCTGCAGCAGAACGGGAGCTCAAGAAAGAGCTAGACAAAGTGGAAGCCGACCGCCAGAAGAAAGCAGAGCAAGCTGCAGCAGCCGAGCAGAAGAGGAAAGCCGAAATAGAAGCAGCGACAGAAGTGGAGCTCAGGCAGAAGAAAAACATGAGAAGGCGGAAGTCGAACGCCTACAAAGGGAAGAGGAGGAAAAGAAGAAGAAAGAAGAAGAGGATGAAATGCTAGAAGACATCGAGGTATCACCCCTTGAGGTACCTCTAGTCAGTACATGAGCCACGCTCTCTGATGCCAGCACCTCCCAGGGGCAAGAGGAGGAGGTATTCGACCTCACCAGGCTCACATTCGATCAATTCTCCTTCAAAATCCGACAAGAGAAAAGAAGAAGCCTGGCACAAAATCCTTCCGCCACATCTACGATCGCAACCGCAAAAGACATATTCCTTGATACTAGGACTAATCCCGTAATGATAGCATCAGTTGGCACATCTTTCGCTGCGGCCACGGAAGAAAATGTGACTAGAATGAGTAGAGAGATCGTTTCTCTACAAAATAGACTACAGGAAGCAGAGCAGCGGGAGAAAAGGGCAGAACAGGAGAGGACCGCATTGAAAGAGGAGGTTCAACAACTCCGAAGCAAAAATCCCCCTATCAATGAAGTTCCACTTTCCATTCTAAAGGAGTGCGATGTATTAGAGGCGATCATGAGGCAAGTGTATGGGGAAATGTTCACCATAAAACAAACAGTCGCCCCATTGGTAAGAGCACGAGCGGAGACTAAGCAGAAGCACGAGCAGCTGAAGTAGGCCTCAGTTGCCTTGGACAGGATGATGGACTGGACAGTGCAATACCCTCAGGCTCCTAAGCATTTGCCAAAGAAGGATTGGATTCATACGCAAGATGCCAAAGTCCAAATTTGTATGAAAATGCAGTCCAAGGATAAGCTGTCTAAGGATTTAGAAAAATTAATGTCTGCATATGAACACCTGATCAGCGGCATCAACTCGATGCATAACCTTCACCATATTCCTTCGCTGGGAGCATTGGACGAGGGGAAAACCTGGGAACAAGTAGATCAAGAGATCCAGTCATTTCTGCAGCCCATCAAGCAAGCTTCTACCGCTCCTGATCTTGCAGCGTCACGAGAAAACCTGGGTCAGTTTCTTGTCACGCCAGTATGGATTTACACCAAGCTCGCCTCTCTTTCCAACCAGATCTCACAGAAAAATGAAACTCTAGTCCCAAATGCTTTGGAGTGCATGCATCGGTTGAAAGAAGAGGTCCCTCTCATTTCTCCCATAACAACAGAGTATCAGACCTGGCAAGACTTCCTTAAAGAACAGCAGATTTACGCCCCTGACCTCACAATTGCGCGCTCATCTTCATAGCCCAGTGGCAGTAGGTCCCAGGTCGCACCGCCCAACCAGGTCGCAGGTCGCACTCACCAGCCAGGTCGCAGGTCACAGTCTCCCTCTGGGTCGTAAGGCAACTCAACAGGCAGGCAGGCGAAGAGTCAGGAAGCCCAAAGGGCAAGTTTTGTTCTATAAAACTCCCTCTAGGGAAAATGTAAAAGTTCTTTTTTTTTGGGACGCATGAGCTATACAGCATTGGATTTGAATACAACACTCTTTTTGCATATGAATACAAGTACCTGTTGAAACTCCTTTTGGATATGATGTGTTTTGCTGTGCGAACACTATGAGTATTTCTATACAGTTTCAAAACATCTTTTGATTAATGAAACTGCACTCTTTAATGGCATCATTTATGCATTATGGTTTCCTGTATTTGTGTTAATGATGTTCAGACTGATTGCTTGCTTAATGGATGTTAATGAATTTGTTTATTAGCATTTCGTTTTATCTTTCAGTAAGTAAAGGGGCATCTCGCCATAAAGAACTTTTTCTTTTGTGGTCAGAATAGCCTACAAGCATAACCCCAAAGATGTGTTGTTAGCAACACCTCCTTCGGCGTGTATGCTTTATTATTTGTCTTGCTACGCATAGTGTTATATACGTGTTTAATGCATCAACCATGTATCTTGTATCATGTGAATAAGTGTGTGTCCGCAGGTTCGATCGAGTTCTTTTGAGACCAAAGGGAAGGTGACTTAAGCGGTAGCCGGACCCACACCCCGGACGGGATCCCTATTCCAAACAGTTCAAGGTCTGATTGGGACTTTCTACCGGGGAGATCCCCTACTGTTGGTTGGACAATTTTTCCTGTCAACAGAATTGGCGCTAGAAGGAGGGCCTGAATGGAATCCTCCCAGCATACAACCAACATTCCATCACAAACTCCCCATGGGGAGGTCATAAACGACGATCCTATCCCTCCCCCTTTGGAAGATATCCCAGGGGAGGAAGTTCCATATTATGAAATTACCAGAGAACATTTGAGAGCCTTGCGCCCAGTTGGCCGCAATCTCATCAGGGATTTGCGATATGCCCCAATCATGAATTTCTTGAACCATAATAGGACCCCTACTGAAAACCTCACTCGTAATGGTGCACTAGTGAGTTCCATACCTCAGTTGGTGAATCTCATGGTTGAAGACCTTGCCACTGCTATCCAGAACAACGAATCGATTCCTGAACTCCAAATAGGTGAAGACGATTTTGGAATTACTGAACCCTTCCCTGACCCTCAGCCCAGCCAAGCCCAACAGAACAACAACCAAGTGCTTACCCCACCTGGGGAAGGTGATGAAGATAGAGGCCGAGGGAACGATGGCGAGGGAAATAGAGGCCGAGGGAATGAAGGAGAGGGGAATAGAGCCCGCAGAAATGAAGGTGAGGGAAACAGAGGCCATGGGACTGGAGGTAGGGAAGATAGAGGCCATGGCCAAGGACACCGTGCCAACCACCACCGCCCAAACCCAAATAGGCCACCTATCTACAATTGGGGGTACCTTAGAAACATGGCCAACCGTGGGAGACATCAAGACGAACACTCTCGCCATGAGGGAGAAGCATCGGTGTCAGGTACGGGGAGTGAATCCGAGCCTGAGATCAGGCACCACCAGCAGGATAGGAGAGTGCAACCACTTGCCTGGATGGCCCAGTCCCCGTTAGATCTTTTGGGCCCCCTCCACGACCTGCCTAGGCACCCTGAGAAACATCTCCCCAAGTTTGATCCCGAGAAAGGCACCTTGGCTGAGGATCATATAAGCAGCTTCTATCTTTCCCTGAAAATCATGAGGGTTCAAACAGATGACGTTGCTTGCCGCCTTTTTCCGCACACTCTTGAAAACAAAGTGGCCACCTGGTACCGCTCCCTCCCAAGTTCCTCCATTACATCATGGGACCAGTTCCGTCGTGTATTCCTGCAGAAATTTTCAAAAGACAAAACCCCTTCCATGCTCCTTACAGAGTTAAGCACCATTAAGTGCCATAAGAAAGAGAAGGTTAGAGACTTCAACCAACGCTTTTCCACCATACTGCAAAAGTTTCCCCCCAACCTGGCATTGGACGACTCTATTACCATAGAATACTATACAAAATCTCTCCCTAGGGATATCGCCGTCTTCGTAAAACGCGAAGCTCGGCCCACCCTTGTAGAAAACTACGCAGCCGCCCTCGCTGTAGAAAGAGACATGCTTTCTATAGGAGCCATCGATCACGAGGGGAGAGATGACCACAAACCAGTCACGAAAAAGGGTCAGTCCTCCACAAAAAAAACCACGGATAAGGATAAGGATTCTTTCAACTTCGAGAGTATAGCAAAGACCCTCAAGCTATTGACAAATAAAGTCTCTGACCTGAAGAGGAAGGGTATAGAATCCACGACTAGCACCAAGGCACCTAAGCCCTTTTTCAAAAAGAGCAACCCCAACACCAACTGACCCCTGTCCAACCCGAACACTGTTCTTAACGTGGAAGAAATAGGAAAAGATAACTTCTGTTCTTTCCACCAGGCTGCCCACTCTGAAAAAACATGCCCACAATGGATCGGCAGCATGACGATAGTGGTAAATCAGCTTCTGGATGATCAAACCCCAGGGGATGTGGGGGAGGATGATGCTTCCAACCACGATGAGGAGTTGCCCCTAGATGAGGAACCAGGGTCCTCGGTTCTTGCATTTGATATTATCCGCGGGAACAACAATCTTACCGTCACTGACATCAACATGGCAGACAATCCTAAGGCCCAACCCGTAAGAAACTACAGCCTTAGGAGCAAAGGACTCATCCCCGAACCATCCTTTGAGGAGAAGAAAAGGGCTTTCTTAAGGAAAATCCTCCCCGCAGGAAATGAACAACAAGTTGCCCCTGAGAAGCCCACCAATAGCAACACCCGAGCAAATCAAAAGAGCAAGCTCCCGGTGGGGTCCCCCAAAACCACTACCGAACCTTGTCCTCAATCCGATTCTGCTTATAACATTGTAGAGGACATGAAAAAAACCAGAGCTAACATATCCCTCTACGAGCTTGCCTGCATCACAAATCAACGAGAACTCATTCTTAAAGCCTTCGCCAATACCTCAACTACGGAGTCTATGAGCAATACGTCCGCGCAAGCCAGTCCGAGTGTTCAGTCTATTGTGAACGCCATCAATGCAAATTCCAGGGGATCTACTCCTCCCTTCCTGTTATCTTTTGAGATTTTCAACTTCAACGTCCATAACTATCTAGTTGACTCCGATGCGTCCACAAACGTCATGCCCCTATTAGTTTGTAAGAAGCTGAACATCCGCCCAGAGAAAACTGACGCGAGGATCATCCAACTTGACAGGTCGCAGGTACCAGTTTTAGGAGAGCTAAATAACGTCATCATCCATCTTTCATCTGATTCTAAAGTCCACCAATGTATTGACATTGTGGTTGTTGACATTCCGGAAGCCTACGGCCTATTACTTATCAGAGACTGGTCCAGCAAGCTGCAAGGGTATTTTTCCACTGACTGGTCCCACCTGTGGCTGCCTTACAAGGGCCGAAATAACCAAATCAGGGTAGAAAACGAACCATATATGAAATATACTGTGACTGATTTGGACGCTACTAATGAACCCATCAGTTTTGCCCAGGAGGAGCTTGGCATGTGCTTCTTGGAAGCCATTTTTGGATGTTATCATCCTCCTCAGTCTCCAGTAGACCTCGAGATCCAGTCTGAACTTACACTTGTCGCAGAAGACCAAGCCACTCCCATCTCACACCAAGCTGAATTCCTAACCCAACCTACGACCCCAAAGGAGCCAGAAAATGACATGTGGACCCTGTACTATGATGGTTCCAAAACCCATGACAGAGCTGGCGCGGGCTGCATCTTGCTGGACCCTCAAAAGAATAAATTCTTGATTTCATGTCGGCTTGAGTTCCAGTGCACCAACAATACTGTTGAATATGAAGCGTTAATCCTCAGACTTAAGAAGGCATTGGATTTAAAGGTAAGATGCTTACAAGTTATTGGAGACTCTGAGATCATTACCCGACAGGTACGCAATACCATTCATTGTTTGTCTCCGCATTTAAAAGCGTATCAACAAGAGGTATGGCATCTTATTTCTGCTTTCGATGCGTTTGGAATTAAATCTGTTCTTAGAATGCACAATGCAGCAGCTGATACTCTGGCTAATGCTGCTGCTAGATTTACCCCTTTGAGGGATGGCTTTTCTATTGAAGTTATATATAGACCCTCCGTGCCAGATAATATTACTAATTTACGCGTTTTTGATGATGATCAACAGATATTGGAATTTATGCTAAACACTGAAGTATTCAAAGACGCGGCAATTGATGAGGCAGATCACGACCAAGCTTTGCAGGAAAAGCATGACCAACGCAAGGAGAACCCCATGCCCAAGGGGATAATGTCACTTGAAAATCTCTTTGATCTGCAAAGCCGATTCCGCAGCCCCCCAAATACCAAAGTACAAAGTTCCATCTTGGCTCATCGGCAAGTGAACTTGGGATCAGATGAGAACCTGAAGTTCATTAACCTTGGGAAAGACTGTACTGATGAAGAGATGTAGGCCTTTACCTAAATATTTCGGAAGTATCGAGACGTATTCGCTTGGACGTATGATGATTCATGTACGTACGATACTCGGATTATTCAGCACGTGATACCCATGAAGGAAGGCGTGAAACCGTTTCAACAGAAGCTCAGAAAAGTGCATCCTACTTTGGAATCGATGATTTTGAAAGAACTTAAGAAGCTATTGGATGCACACATCATCTTCAAAGTTCGTCACTCCACATGGGTGTCAAATTTGGTCCTAGTACAGAAGAAGTCTGGTGAGATCTGCTTATGTGTAGATTTCCGGAATTTGAATCGGGCCTCAAATAAAGACAATTACCCAGTGCCACCTATGGAACAAATATTGCAAGCTGTGTCTGGATCCGAGATGTTCTCCTTATTGGATGGGTTCTCTGGTTACAACCAGGTGCTTGTAGCTAAGGCAGACAGATTGAAAACTACCTTTCGGACCAAATGGGGAACGTTTGCTTTCAGGCGCATGCCTTTTGGATTGATAAACACGGGGGCAACTTTCCAACGGACCATGGATATAGATTTCCGTGGTTTTATAGGGTAGAGCGTGGTAGTATATTTGGACGACGTCACTATGTTTTCAAAACACCGGGGCGATCATTTACGCCACCTCAAGCAAATCTTCGAGAGGTGCAGGAAGTACGAGATTTCACTTAACCCGAAGAAGAGTGTTTTCGTTGTGGTGGAAGGAAATTTGCTGGGCCACATTATAACTAAGGAAGGCATTGTTGTAGATCCAGAGCGGGCAAAAGCCATTGCCCATATTTCCCCCCCAAGCACTAAGAAAGCAATGCAATCTTTCATGGGAAAAATCAATTTTGTCCGTAAATTCATATTGGATTTTGCCCAGATAGTCAGTCCTTTGCAGGGAATGATAAAAAAGAATGCAGTGTTCAAATGGAATCTGCCAGAGAAGGAGGCCTTCGACAAAATCAAGCACGCTAAAGCTGAAGCGCCATCCCTCCAAAGTCCATATTTTAGCAGAGGTTTTATCCTGTATACTTTCGCTTCAGATTCATCACTTGCAGCAGTCCTCACGCAGAAAGACAACAACAATGATGAACGGCCCATATCCTTCATGAATACTAGTTTACAAGGAGCAGAATTGAACTACCCTGAAATCGAAAAGCAAGCTTATGCAGTCTACAAGGCAGTCAAACATTTCAGGCCATACATTTTGAAAAACCATGTCACGGTTTTCATCCCCCACCCGACTGTCCGCTCACTATTTGTGCAGCAAGAGTTAGGCGAGAGGCGAGGCAACTGGGTGGCGTGCCTGCAAGAGTATGATTTAGAGTTTAAACCAACACACACCGTTAAAGGACAAGGATTATGCCAAATGGCTGCGGAGGCTGCAAGTTCACGTGGAGTTGAAGAAGAGTTTTGGGAACAGGAAATCGACATGTATCAAAGTGACCACGTGCCTCAGCAGACAAGCCCTTCTTGGTACTCTGACATTTCAGGATACTTAGCCCAGGGCGTCCTGGACCCTGCCCTAACTGCCCGGCAGAAACGCGCGATCAGACTCAAAGCTGCATCTTACCAGCTGATCCAGGGTAAGATTTTCAAGAAACATTATGATGGAGTCATGCTATGCTGCTTGGAGCATGATGAAGGGCAGAAAATCTTGACTGAGCTGCACGACGGACCAGCTGGAGGTCATTTTGCAAGTGATACCACCACCCACAAGATAATGTGCGCAGGATACTACTGGCCAACCCTTTTTAGAGATGCACATGCATATGCCCGGAAATGCACTCAGTGCCAAAAATTCACAAACCGGGAAGCGCGGCCAGCCGCTCCCTTACTATCAGTAGCAGTGGAGGAACCCTTTCAGCAATGGGGTTTGGACGTCATTGGTGAAATCATACCTCACTCCTCCAAGCAACACCAGTATATTCTTACTACTACTGATTATTTCACCAGGTGGGTCGAAGCAGCACCTTTACGCCAAATCAATGATCAAGAGGTAATAGAATTCGCCACTCATTCCATCATCACCAGGTTTGGCGTTCCAACTTCCTTGGTTTTTGATAATGCAACTTACTTTTCATCTTTTAAATTATACGATTTTGCTCTGGAAAATGGTATTGTTCTTAAACATTCTGCAAATTATTATCCCCAAGGAAATGGGTTAGCTGAGTCAACTAACAAAAATCTTATCCACATCATTAAGAAGACCCTGTTGTCCCACCAGCGCATCTGGCACAACGCTCTTCACAATGCACTCTGGGCCGACCGTGTCACGCCCAAGTCCTCCTTAGGCACCTCTCCGTATTTTCTCGTGTATGGAAAAGAAGTTGTTCTTCCTCCCCATTTATCTCTCCCTGCCCTTCAGCTGTCCCAAGAATTTCATGGTACCCCATTCCCTACCTTGCAGACTCGGATCGACACCCTACTAAAGTTGGAGGAAGAAAGACAAAAAACCCAGGAAAAGTTCGCCATCCACCAAAGCCGAATCAAGAGATGGTTTGATAGAAAGTCCGCATGGAATAAAAACTTTGAGATAGGAGACCCGGTCCTGAAGTGGGATAAAGCTCACGAAGAAAAGGGAAAACATTCCAAGTTCCAAGCACTATGGACAGGTCCTTTCCAAGTTAAAGAGAAATTAGGTTCCCACACGTTTAGACTGCAAACTCTTGAGGGAAGAGTTGAGGTCCTCCCGGTAAACGGGCATGACCTCAAACATTACTTCACTTAGCAGCCCTTAGGGGCTACCTTATCCTTGTACCATAGTTTCCATTTTAGTTCCTTTTGTCAAGAAAAAAAAAAAAAAAGAAAGAAAGAAAGAAAGAAGCGGAAGGACTTGTCAGAGCCACGCAATTGGCACACTGCAACAGGTTCTATGCTGATGGAAGGCCTTTTCCTGATAAACACAAAGGTGGTAAAAGCTTGTTTGCTACCGGCACCTAAAGGCAGCACATGATCTAGCTCAAGCCATCAAGCGGGGAGCCCACCTAGCAAGTTTGAGAGGGTGTCTGCAAAAGAAAGTGCGATGCAATGGTAACTAGATCTAAAGGGAACAGAGGTACTCCATGCTACGTCAGGGCATCCGGGAAAAACCAAAGTCCTCATACCAGACCAGGAGAAACCTCTCTACAAGTAAAATAAGTCGGGATCCCTCATCCGCCCAGGCAAAAAATTGCCCATCTCAAATAAGTGCCACGAGCACATCTAAATAAGTGCCTCAGGCACATTCAAAACAAGTGCAATAGCACACCAATAAAGGGTAAAGGATTGAGAAAGGATTCCTGCACAGAGAGGTGATGTAACGACTCCGCCGGGGTACTGACCAGGCTCGCTGGTAGCAGAGCAACGTTCACGATTCCTACGCAGTGACTCCGCCGGGACCGAGAGGTTCGCTGGCAGTGGAGCAACACGATGAGGACAAAATAATCGTACCGGACCCTGTAGCCGCCTGGAGTTCTCCAACCCTTTCGGTCCTGAGACCTGAAGAAATGAAATTTGGTTTACCAGCACCCGAACGAGCCAGCAGGCCAAGCAACCTCGCAAGGTGCAAAAAAACTAGGCAGTGTTGACCTTAAGGTAAAAGGAACAGCTAGCGAAGGCCCCTCCCTCCCCTCTCCAAGGCTAACCATCGATAGAGACTTTGAGTTCGTCCAGTGAATCGCCATTTGTTGTAGCCTCTACAACACCCTCCGGAAAAAAAAACCCCCATTTTAAAATTTTTTAGAGCCCCTTGAGCACAAAGAAAAGTTAAGTAAAAGTCAGGAAGACTAAGTCGCTGAGTCGCAAATCCTAAATTTGTGGAAAACTGCGACCCCGCGACCCTGAGGTCACAAGGTCGCAAGGTCGCGAGGTGGAATTCCCATCGAATCACCTCAACATGCGACCTTGCGACCTCATTAAATGCCCGCACGTGCGACCCTTTTATATATTGGAGGTCGCTAGGTCGCATTTCGCATATGCGGCGGATAGAAAAAAACAGCTCTAACAGGTCGACTGGAGCGTGATTTTCCCGGGTGAATTTGAAGTAGACTTGGAGTGCATACCTGTCCTCTTGGATTCCAGCGACATGGGACCTCCAATGTCCTGGAAGAAAGACAAGCATTTGGCAGTGGAAGATGTGGAGATGGACATGCCAATGTCCCCACCCCCGATATACAGAGATACTCTTTGCACATTTGCCAAAGGAGACAGCATGCGGTGGTACCAAGTGTACGCGGACTTCGCCAAAACATAATTCCCAGAAGACCTCCCGGATCGTGAGATACACTTACAGGTTAAAAGGTCCAAGTTGCATCTCGCAGGTGCTCACCCGACCATATTACTGTGCCCAGAAGTGATAGATTGGATTTTACAAAAAACAGATCCCAAGAATTTCGTGATCAGAGATAGCGAAGGCAAGGATTTCTCAACGCTCAAAGGCTCAGACGCCCATGTTTATTACTCTTTGCCTGAGCGAGAAGAGGAATTCACAGAAGATTGGGCCATTGCTCATGCAGTTCCTGTAGTTGAAACTATAAGGCAATGGTGGGAGGAGCCTGAGAAATTTAAGGTCAAGAAAGACCAGGAATATCTAGTGGCGAGCCTAAGAAAAGTATATAAATTAGTAGCCACCATGCTTTGCAGATTGTATGGGCGCCCCGATGCCACCACCTTCAACGGCACATGGGCAACTCTCATGGAATATGTTACAATGCACGGCACCCGTTTCAACTGGGCTAACATATTGATGACCTCCATGCATACCAATTTATCCTCAGCATTGGTACCGGATGAAGAACTGCCTTCTGAATTCTATATGGCCTCTTATTTATTGGATGTTGTCTGTTCGAGGTTGCATTTTGAAGGATGGGTACATAACTGGGATCCCACACAGACCCGTGAAATTCATTTACAAACTAAGGTGTTTTGGGAATCCAGGTATAAACAAGACATAGAGCCAATCTCCCAAGTATTCATCCCCGCTCTATACAGAAAATTATTCGGCCAAGACGCCCCTTGCATGTCTTGGCGAGCTAGGGAAACGCTAAGCCAAGTGGCGCATTGGTTTCCTTGCGCCGAATATACATTCATCCGAGTCTTTGGCTCGTTCAGGGCACCACATGCTATGCCCCGTTTCGTTACAGACAAAGTGCTCATGCAAGAGGTCTGCTTCCAAATGTCCTCGGGTTTCTCCAGGGTCTTGTCCAAAGGTAAGAAGAAGTCGTGGCCCGCGCTACCCCTCACTATCGGCGCATACACAGTTAAAAACTTCAGAGAGGTAGAGGTAGAGGGAGAAGAGATGAAAAGTTATCACTTTAGGGCTTTAGAATACCGAACATACGACCTGGAGCGGATAGTTCCTGAACATTGCAAGAAGGCTAAATTAAAATGGAACTATCAACATGTTGAACGCCCGGGAGAAGATGAAAGAAGGAGCGGGTATAATGCAGATAGACAAATTTCTCCGGGGGCAGACTCTGGCCAAGAAGACCCGGATGACCAAACCTTGGAAGAAAGGAGTCATAAATTAGGAGGTGCTTCTTCCTCTCTAGCTAAGAAGCCTCGAACCAGTACAGGGCATAGTACCTCCACCCAACAGAAATAAATAGAGGCCAAAGCCCAGCAGGAGAGAGAAAAGAAAATGAAAGAGGACGAGGACAAACACAAGAAGAGCCTAAGGGAAGAACAGAAGAAGAAGCAGGCCGAGGAGGCCAAGAAGGAAAAGGAGGAAAAAGAGGCGGAGGCTGCAGCAGAATGGGAGCTCAAGAAAGAGCTAGACAAAGCGGAAACCGACCGCCAGAAGAAAGCAGAGCAAGCTGCAGCAGCCGAGTGGAAGAGGAAAGCCGAAATAGAAGCATCGGCAGAAGCAGAGCTCAGGCAGAAGAAAGAACATGAGAAGGCGGAAGCCGAACACCTACAAAGGAAAGAGGAGGAAAAGAAGAAGAGGATGAAATGCTAGAAGACATTGAGGTATCGCCCCTTGAGGTACCTCTAGTCAGTACACAAGCCACGCTCTCTGATGCCAGCACCTCCTAGGGGCAAGAGGAGGAGGTATTCGACCTCACCAGGCTCACATTCGATCAATTCTCCTTCAAAATCCGACAAGAGAAAAGAAGAAGCCTGGCGCAAAATCCTTCTGCCACATCTACAGTCGCAACCAGAAAAGACATAGTCCTTGATACTAGGACTAATCCCGTAATGATAGCATCAGCTAGCACAGCTTTCGCTACGGCCACGGAAGAAAATGTGACTAGAATGAGTAGAGAGATCGTTTCTCTACAAAATAGACTACAGGAAGCAGAGCAGCGAGAGAAAAGGGCAGAACAGGAGAGGACCGCATTGAAAGAGGAGGTTCAACAACTCCAAAGCAAAACTCCCCCTGTTAATGAAGTTCCGCTTGCCATTCTAAAGGAGTGCGATGTATTAGAGGCGACCATGAGGCAAGGGTATGGGGAAATGTTCACTATAAAACAAACAGTCGCCCCATTGGTAAGAGCATGAGCGGAGACTAAGAAGAAGCATGAGCAGCTGAAGGAGGCCTTAGTTGCCTTGGACAGGATGATGGACTGGATAGTGCAGTACCCTTAGTCTCCTGAGCATTTGCCAAAGAAGGATTGGATTCATATGCAAGATGCCAAAGTCCAAATTCGTATGAAAATGCAGTCCAAGGATAAGCTATCCAAGGATTTAGACAAAGTAATGTCTGCATATGAACACCTGATCAGCGGCATCGACTCGATGCATAACCTTCACCATATTCCTTCGCTGGAGCATTGGACGAGGGGAAAACCTGGGAACAAGTAGATCAAGAGATCCAGTCATTTCTGCAGCCCATCAAGCAAGCTGCTGCCGCTCCTGATCTTGCAGCGTCATGATAAAACTTGGGTCAGTTTCTTGTCACGCCAATATGGATTTACACCAAGCTCGCCTCTCTTTCCAACCAGATATCACAGAAAAAGGAAACTCGAGTCCCAAATGCTTTGGAGTGCATGCATCGGTTGAAAGAAGAGGTCCCTCTCGTTTCTCCCATAATAGCAGAGTATCAGACCTGGCAAGACTTCCTCAAAGAACAACAGATTGACGCTGCTGACCTCACTATTGCGCGCTCATCTTCATAGCCCAGTGGCAGTAGGTCGCATGTCGCACCGCCCAGCCAGTTCGCAGGTCGCAGGTCACAGTCTCCCTCTGGGTCGCAAGGCAACTCAAAAGGCAGGCAGGCGAAGAGTCAGGAAACCCAAAGGGCAAGTTTTTTTCTATAAAACTTCCTCCAGGGAAAATGTAAAAGTTCTTTTTTTTTGGGACTCAAGAGCTATATAGCATTGGATTTGAAGACAACACTCTTTTTTCATATGAATACAGATACCTGTTGAAACTCCTTTTGGATCTGATGTGTTTTGATGTGCGAACACTATGAGTATTTCTATACAGTTTCAAAACATCTTTTGATTAATGAAACTGCACTCTTTAATGGCATCATTTATGCATTATGGTTTCCTGTATTTGTGTTAATGATGTTTAGACTGATTGCTTGCTTAATGGATGTTAATGAATTTGTTTATTAGCATTTCGTTTTATCTCGCCATAAAGAACTTTTTCTTTTGTGGTCAGAATAGCCTACAAGCATAACCCCAAAGATGTGTTGTTAACAACACCTCCTTCGGCGTGTATGCTTTATTATTTGTCTTGCTACGCATAGTGTTATATACGTGTTTAATGCATCAACCATGTATCTTGTATCATGTGACTAAGTGTGTGTCCGCAGGTTTGATCGAGTTCTTTTGAGACCAAAGGGAAGGTGACTTAAGTGGTAGCCGGACCCACACCCCGGACGGGATCCCTATTCCAAACGGTTCAAGGTCTGATTGGGACTTTCTACCAGGGAGATCCCATACTGTTGGCCGGACAATTTTTCCCATCAACAAGTTGTTTCTTTACTGTGTGCACCATTTGCAGAGCTAAACTTATCTTCTTGTGTCACTGTGCTTGTTGCAAGTAGAGATGTACTTCATCATACTTCATCTCCATTATTAAGTTGTCTGAAAATTGTGAAATTCAGAGCATGCATACTGACATCCCTATCCTAATATAATGTTGGAAATTAATTCCAACTACTGATATCAATCAACAGTAATTGTAGAAGGATTGGATTGCGGCACATTGAAGCCTTAGCAAAGGCGGTTGCCGTCTTCCTGTAGAATTGCAAAAGGATTGGAAAGCTCGCACAAGTGTAGTGCAGAGCAGATAAGAATTGGCCCCTTGATATTTATCTAAGGCGGTAGCCGAATTCACGCAGGAGCAGAGTAATGGCTCAAACTCAAAGTCTCACCAGTAGCGCAGAGCTTTGATTACAGGTTGAATCAGGCTTTTAAAGCCTTACCTACATATTGGTGGAGTTAATGTTTCGAGGTGGCACAAGTTCGCTGCATTACAAGCAGCGATGCGATGCGATGATAGTTTTAACACTATCGCATCGCAAACTTTCAAAGTTCTTAAAACGTGCACACCAAAGAGTTTCGGCGATGCGATGAGGTCCCACCTCCATCGCAATCGCGGCATCACAAAGTTTGTTGCATGTCCGTTGCACTACTTCCGTTCTCCGATGCGATGTGGACCCTGCTCCAATCGCATCGCAAGTTTTCAAGTGATCGTCTGCAAAGGACTGTTGAACTGATGTTCGCTGATGTTGCGATGCGATATGGGCCCCGCGCCATCGCAATCGCAGGATTGCAAAAGTTCCTCCAACTTTTGTTTGTTCCATTGTATTGATCGCTTCTGATGTTGCGATGCGATGTGGTCCCCACCACCATCGCTAATCGCACATCGTAGTTTGTAAAAGCGCAAAGGTATTAACCTTTTGGCCGCTGAGTTTGCGATCGCCGATGGACTTCCGGATGTGATGAGGAGTTCAAATGGATTTCATGAAATTTGAAGTTCGACTTTGTTGTTCGGTTTAAATTGTTTTATTGTAACCCCGCCTTATAAAAGGAATGAGCCCGAAGGCTTATTGTAAGAATGTAAGAATGTAAGATTATTGCATTGTTACGCTGTTGAAAAAGACAAAGAAGAGAAATAGAGAAATTGTTGTGGCCCGCAGGCTGAATACACAGCAAGATTGTAAGCACTGTATGTGCAGATTTGAAGATAGAGAAGTTTATGAGCACTGTTGTTTTACAATCCACTATTATACTTTGTGAATCCCTCGCAAGGAGGAATAATCAGTTTCATTCCGATTTTGTATTTCTTTTATTCTTTTATGAATTAAGGAAACTTGTCCTAAATTTTTTCTGTTCATTCTGCAAATTGAGTTTTAAAACTCTGTGTTGTTGAGGGAATCTTCATTCTCTCTTGTTGTTTAGAAGCAATCAGAAACATCTACATGGTATCAGAGCTAGTCTAGGCACTCCGTGAGACAAAACAAAGTTTGTTTTTCCACTGCAGGAGCTATAAGAAGCGTATTGAGTAGATTTCTCAGGCAGAGAAAGTTCTTGCTTGTCTTATTATACAGTCAGTATCTTTTCTTTACTTATACAGTTAAGATGGAAGATGTTGGAACTGGCTTGACAAATTCCCAACTTCCACAGTTTAATGAGAAGAATCATAGTTATTGGTCCATAACTATGAGAGCTTTGTTTGCTTCTCAGGAATTATGGGAGCTAGTTGAAACTGGCTACCCTGAACCTGCAGATGCAGCAGCGTTGGCTGCTTTGACAGCAGCAGAAAGAGACCTGTTGAGAGATAGCAGGAAGAAGGTCTCAAAAGCCCTCTTTTATCTCTTTCAATCTGTACATGAGAGTGTTTTCCCACGGATTGCAGTAGCAACGAAGTCTAAGGAGGCATGGGATATTCTCAAAACTGCCTATCAGGGCATGGAGAAGGTGAAGACTGCAAAATTGCAGATGTTGAGGAGAGACTTTGAAACTCTCAGCATGAAGGAATTTGATACAATAGATTCATTCTTCACTCATGTTATTGGGTTAATAACTCAGATAAGATCTCATGGTAAAATTCTTGAAGAAAGAAGGATTGTAGAGAAGATCTTGAGAAGTTTACCATCAAGGTTTGAAGCTATTGTGGTAGCAATAGAAGAGACAAAAGATCTCTCACAGTTCACTGTAGATGAACTCAGTGCTTCTCTTATGTCTCATGAACACAGACTGAGTAGAGGAACATATTCCTCTTTGGAGCAAGCATTCAAGACTCAGATGTCATTCGGCCGAGGTAGAGGTCGAGGCAGAGCAAATAACAGAGGTCATGGAAGAAGCCAAAACAGAGGCAGAAATAATCCTGCTAGCACAAGCAGAAGGAGCTACAATCAAAACCAAGATGAAGGTTCAAGCAAACAACAAGCTCATGGACAAAGGTAGACAAATCCCAAGTCCAATGTCATTATTGCAAGAAGTTAGGCCATTATGCCAATGAATGTAAGAAAAAGCAAAATGACATGAATAATAGGAAAAATGCTAATTTTTCAAATGAAGAAGATAAGAGCCCAAAGATTGTGCTGTTAACATGTACCATTGCACAAGACAAATAAGAAGATGTTTGGTTCTTAGACTCAGGTTGTAGTAATCACATGACTGGAAACATAGTAATGTTTGCCAATCTAGATGAAAATGTGAATTCTGAGGTAACAATAGGAACTGATAGTAAGATATCTGTCAAGGGTAAAGGCAGAGTCAGTATCCTAGCAAGAAATGGAGAACAAAAAATTGTGCCAGATGTATACTATGTACCTGGTCTAAAATGTAATCTTTTGAGTATTGGACAGCTCATTGACAAAGGTTACAATGTGTTCTTCAAAAATGATGTGTGTACAATCAAAGACATACCTCCAAGTAAGAAGATCATTGCAGAGGTGCAGATGACCAACAATAGAATGTTTCCTCTCAAACTCAGAGCATATCTGAAAGAAGGAAGAACTATTGCGGTTGTAACACAAGAAGTCTTTCAAGAGCAAGTGAAAGATGAGAATTGGTTATGGCACTTGAGATTTGGACATCTCAATTTTAGAGGCCTGAATCTGTTGCACAGAAAGGGAATGGTAAAGGGATTTCCATTGATTGAAAAGCTGGACAGCCTTTGTGAAGGTTGCATCTTGGGCAAACAACACAGAGAAAGCTTTCCAGCAGGAAAGAGTATAAGGGAAAAAGCACCCTTGGAAATTGTTCACTCTGATGTGTGTGGACCGATGCAAATACCATCATTTGCTGGAAATAAATATGTTTTAACTTTCATTGATGATTACACCAGAAAGATATGGGTGTATGTGTTAAAACAGAAGAGTGAAGTGTTTGAGAAATTCCGCCACTTCAAAACTCTTGTTGAGAAGCAGTGTGGGAATTATATCAAAGTGCTCAGAACTGATAGAGGTGGAGAGTACATCTCCAAGGATTTTCTGCGTTTTTGCAGAGAAAATGGTATACAAAAGCAATTCACCATGAGGTATACACCTCAGCAAAACGGTGTTGCAGAAAGGAAAAATAGGACCATTTTGGACATGGTCAGAAGTATGTTGAAGGCAAAACACTTGCTGCATGAGTATTGGGCTGAAGCTGTCACTTGTGCAGTTTACATCTTGAACAGATGCCCAACTAAAGCTGTCATGAATAGAATACTAGAAGAAGCATGGAGTGGACGAAAGAAAATTGTCACTCACATGAGAGTATTCAGCTGTGTAGCATATGCACATATACCTGATCAACTAAGGAAGAAGCTTGATGGTAAGGGGAGAAGTGTGTCTTTATTGGCTACTGTAATGAGTCAAAAGCATACAAATTTTATAATCCATCCACCAAGAAATTGATAGTAAGCAGAGAGGTGCAGTTCTGTGAAGAAGAAGCTTGGGATGGAAGTCTAGAAAACACTGTGAATGTAAAGACAACTCTGTCTCACGAAGAAGAAGAAGAAGGAACAACAACTGTTAACCCTTCTTCGGTGGCTCCTCCTTCACCACCACAAACTAGAATTCGAACAGCCTTGAGAAGTCAAGGAAGTGCTACTCCAAGCACATCGCAGGGATCTAGAATGCCCTCAATTTCGAATGAAACTCCAAGCACACCAAGAAGACCAAGATTCAGAAATCTGAGTGAGATATATG